>JABTTQ020003006.1:0-338833 GCA_016081115.2 Rehmannia glutinosa | reverse complement strand
GAAGAAGAAAGAAAAGTCTTGAGAGAGAGATAGGAAAAAAAAGCCATGTTTAGGCTGCGGAGGCTGAAGCTTGCCCAGTGCAAGGAGCAGAGTCATATAGTAGTGGTGACTACTCGATGTCTGAGAGGAAGAGGCTTTGATATGCCTCATGGCGAAGAACAAGACTCAAAGATCGAGAAGATGAGTTATATTCTAACTCATCCCATTCAATCAGTGATAATGATGGTGACACGAACAACTTCACCACCAACGGATCTTTATGATTGATTGGCAAAATGATGAAAGATTTTGAGCACATAAAAACCCGTCACACACTTTTAAATGAGAAAAACAACCCAGCTAAAATGCAGAAAACTCACAGGCGTGACTAAGGGTGATACTCCCAGTCACATAGCTAATGAGAACACAAAGGCTAAAAATTTGAACTTGCCAAGATCAAGCGGACTTTCTTCTCTGAGAAAAAGAGGAAATGATCTTAAAGTTGTGATTGCATTATTCACTAAGGCATCTAAATCATTGGATGAGCTTATTATGATTGAAAAGAAAGTGGTGACAAGACATGCATTGGATTTAATTCCTTTTGTGCATGCCCAAGTGCGAGTGTTTATGGAGAAAGGATCCTCAAGCAATGAGGCTATCCAAAAAATCAAGCACCATATGTTGCACTCACACCACTCAAAAACACAATAACAATCATCTTTGGAATTGGATACAAGGGAAAAGGCAAGAATGCATTTCGGTATCTTTGAAAGGACAACTAAAACTAAATTCAAAAAGTCCATCATAGACTCCAAGCGGGAAATACTGCAGTAAAGTCAAGCGATCTACCAAAAACACTTTAGAGATTTATTAAAGAAAATCATATGATGGGAATGGTAGAAACTACCCAAGCCGTGATGATTGTAATAATCAAATGAGATATCGGCCAACACGATGGGATCTGAAAGACAAGTGGCAAAGACCTCAACCTCAACATAGATCATTCCCGAAGCGAAAAGAGCTATAATCAACACACTTATATACCCAAGCACAATGCCCCGATATGCACAAATGATCCACTATTACCCCAAGAAAGCAAATGCTTAAACACACACATTGACTTGGGATACATCGATGGAGGGTTGGGTTTTAGAATCTATAATGCTTTAATGATTCATTATTAGCTAAGCAACTAAGGAGACTATAACTCGGCCAACATCTTGATGTGTAAGATTCTTCAAGAAAAATACCCTCAAGAGATCTCTTATGAGCCCGAGCGCTTGATTAACTTGGATGTAGAAAAGTTGGCTTCAAATAAGGTATGTAATCGATTCGTGCTATTTTTCTCATTGGAGATGGTAAATCAACAACAATGCAGGACCATCCATGGATTCTTGGTGGTTGGCCCCTTGCGAAGATTCAATCATTCTTCTCGAAGACCTCCCAACATATGTGAGTGAGTTAATGAGGAATAATGTATCTCCAGAGCCTTGTTTCTTCCCCATGCGTCAGACATAATCTTAGCTATCCTTTTTAAGAATCTTGGCGCTAGAGATAAGTAGGTAAGCCTCCTCACTTCAAATGGAAAATTCTCGGTACATTGACTGCCAAGTAATTGTATTATAAAGGTTCAAGTGCCATGGTGATATGGCGGAAAAGCGATGATGTTTATCTTTTCCATTAACTCTATGGAAGTATATTTGGAAATTAAAAGCCATGGTAAAGTGAAACACTTCATACGAAAGTGTTGTAAAGATATTTTCCCTACCAACGGTTAATATGCTTAAGAGAGGTATGCAAATGTCGGATGTGTGCATGTGCGTGCAGGGAACTATCTGAAATTCTTGAGCATATGCTCTTTCTTTGTTATTGTGCTAAGGCGATTTGGAAGCTCTCTCTAGTTACATAGGAAGGAATATCATGATAATACCAAGCTTGTGGCACGGTGGCACAAAATCTACTTTATCCCAAAAATCACGGGGCCCCATGATCGTATCTATTTTTACGTGTTCCTCTATGGTAGCTTTGGAAAACTAGGAATGTAGGTTTTCAAAAACCTAAAATCCATGAGCATGAAGTCGTTCGGTTTGCATTGGAGTGGCAATAAATTTGTGGAAACAACTTTGGGGCTAAGTTTAGAAATTTTTATTTGTGTGCGGTGGAAGGTTGTCTGCTTTCGGTTTACTAGTGTTAATTCTCTTGGGCGGTTGATAAGGTATTGGTTGGAGCTCACATGTTTCTTTTTTGGTTTTCTCTTTGGATTGATCAAGGAGTTTTGTGACCATGAAGCTGTTCAAGTTGGGGTGGTGTTGTTTTGTTTCCTCGTAGCGTTAGCTATAGCGATTTTTGGCAAAGCCGTGGGGCGAGAGAGATCATCTGCTCTTCCCAACTTGATCTTCGGCGGGATCGAATGCTTTCCGTGGGGTTTTTTTTAGTTAGGTCCTCAGTATTTTGGTGTTTTTGTCGTTTGGGTGAATGAATTGTACTAATAGCTAAATACACTTTTTACTCGAGTTTTTGTCTGACTAGTCTCATTGTTTGCCCATGTTAGGAAATGTTCTTCCTTAGAGTGTTTCTTTGTGATGTCTTCTATTTTTCCCCTTATCCCTTTGATTGTTTGTAATCTTAGGGCCAAGTAACTGATGGGCTATCATGTTGTAATTGTCTTTCGTGTTTTCATTAATGAAACCCTTTTTGTTTAACAACAAAAAAAAAAAAAGCATGTTCGAGGGTTAGTTGGATTAAAGGGTGATTTAAATTACGCATTTTAGAGTTTGATAAATGACTTTGGTTGAGCTTATAAAATGCCTTTTTCAAAACACCCAAAGGTGTTTTTTATTCATAGTAATTGATTTGAGCTTATAAGATGTTTAAGAGCTTGCAAACTCTTTAAACATGTTTAATTGTATTTTTAAGAAAATATATTATTAGTTCCCTCAATAAGATGTCACTACATAAAAATCAGCGACAATAGTTTTTACCGTTTATGTTAAGAAAATCATTGTTGTAGAAGGTGGTGTTGTAGTAGGAGTACAAAATGACAACAAAACAAAGCTGTTGTTTTTACAAAAAAGACAACATTTTCAGCAACATAAAAAATGTTGTCATTTACATAAACAACAACGATTACGTACTTGATTACACTGCTTCTTGTCTCTGTTCTCAACCACAACGTTTTGCAACAATAAAAAATTGTTGTCTTTGATTGTAACTAATATTTTTTAGTTTAAATTCTTGTAATTACAATTTAAACCTATAAAACAAAAATAAAATATGAAATTAAAGCTTGCTTCAAAATTGTAGTCCATAACTTCGATGTGACAAAATGCCCACAATAATAATGATTTTTAGTATCGAGTTATACATAAAGTCCTCTACCAAAATAAAACGGCCAAAACAAAAGGTTTAATACCAATTATACATAAAGTCCTTTGCTAAAATAAAAGTATCAAAACAACAATAAAAAATTTAGGCCAATAACGTACAAACAATAGCTCCAAATAGTATCCTTTTTAGCAACTCCAACAACATTAGTGTGTCCATACACTACAAGAATTACCATAAAAGAAAGAACCATAAGTAAAAATGAAGCAACATCCCACAACTTTGTTTAATATTAAAGGAAAAATTTAATACAATATATAAGTTCTAAATACCATTTCAATATCGATATAATTAGATATGCACACTTTCGAAACGCACTTCATCAATATCTCTGTGAGAATAGTTGGTTTTGCGTGAGCGTGAACAATAAGCGCCAAACCTCATATAAACACGGTGCGGTGGTGTTATAATATATAAATTAAGCAAATCTAAACAAAATAAAATTACTATTGCTCGCGGCGAAGAAAAGCGTCGGTGGATGTTAGTTCTTGTATAGGGCGATACTTAGAATCGATGGAAACTACAAGCAAACACATGGGGCGTCATGCGATTCATCGATTATCAAAATATATTAGATTTTTGGTTAGGAAACAACACATCGGTCCAGTTTGGTGGCATCTTTACGTCATATCGTGAGGTTTTCTCGGGAGTCGGACCACGCGCTTATGAAAGGGCAAGCGGAGGAAGGCGATTCTATTCTATTTCAAGCACATGTAGCGGTTAGAGACGGCGGTCTCGCTACTTAACCCGGCTGAGAAGGCCGTGCCTGTGAAGCGCAATAAAGTAGCAAAACTGACTCTGGGCGTCTTAGCCCAACCGATGGAAAGCAAATGTTACATGGTGGAGAAGCTATAAGGTATTATAAGCGTGCTCGGGCATTCCGTACATTCTTTGCCGTCTTCGGTCAATCTACTCTTTCTTTTACACAGGCACTAGTCAAATTCTATCTCGGTTCATGGCATGTCACTTTTAGGATCCAGCATCAATAACCCGACCCTACTACCTATAGGTAGCGGGAATACCACTTTTAGTTCGACCACTACATATGAGCGATAAGCGGCAAGCCGTATAAAGAATAAGGAGGCGATTGCGGTTTTCTTTAGGAAGTCCCATAGGCTTGTGAGGCTTAGAGACAAAAAAACGGTGGATACTTTTACGGGTGGAAGCCGGTTCGAGTATTTCATGATTCCAAAAAACGGCTTTATCGAAATAGATGGGGTTGGTTGTCTATTAGAGACACATTCACGAATCATTTGCCATTTCATCCGCTCTGATTAGGTTTGTGGTAAAGACAAGATACACTTTGGCGAGAAAAATCCGTGCTCAAGGAGAGCTTACTTCCCGGCTATTTAGCTTCTTTGAATGCATATACATCTAAGAAGCTGCCCGAGATGATATCCATCACCGAGAGGAGGCGTTCTTTTTAAAGTCGATGGAGGCTTCATTCTTGTCTTACATGATTACTTATCAATGCGACTTATATTTTGCAAATTTCACATGCGCCAATCAATTGGAGAATAGCAAAATGTACAAGTAAGCGTTGTTTATTTTAGATTTTACGATTTTAAAATAACTTTTTGGATTTTTATAACTTTTTTAATAAATTGCAAATAATTTTAAAAGTTATTGAAACAATTTTAAAAAATTTTAGATAATTTTTCAGATTTTTCAAATATTTTTTTTTTTTTTTTGGTTAAGTTTTGGATAATGCACTTTTGGTCGTAGAATAGAGTTCTGATCAGTCAAGTTTTTAGTTAGTTTTGGGACTAAAATTGCAACTTTTGAATCATATGGGACTAAATGTGTTTAAAAAAATCAATTGGGACCAAAAATACAAATTATGGGACTAAAAGCGTTTGACCTCTTTTCTTATGGGACCAAAAGTGCAATTTCCTCGTGCGATCCAATATATGTGAATCAACGATGTTATAAGACTAGAGGACACAAAATGTGGACAAAATGTTCTTGTCTATCTATCATTTTAGATTAATCCATTTTGGAAAGGCAGTCGGAGTAACATGGAATAGTTTATGATATCAAAACCACAAGCACACAAAAGCACCTCAACTTTTCTACCAATTAACTTTAATTGATAATCAAATAATGTACTCATTATAGTGCGAACTCTATCCGTCAACAAAGAAATTGTGCTCGTGAAGAAAAAGCTAAAGGCACATTTAAAGGCATACCCCTGAACAAAAGTATCGAGAGAACTTGATTTTTCTTCCTAATTTCTTGATTTTCGGGTTAGAGTTGTTTACCTTATGATGCCCGCCTCCTTAATAGCAGCTACAATCTTATCTCGATTGTCAGCTAGCGTAATAGCAGTTGATATCACGAGATCCACTTGCTTTATTTCTTTCACCAAGTATCGTGATCATATAAATCTCCACTAAACCGTATCGATTAAGCGAACAAATAAAAATTAATGAAATATTTAAGTTCCATAAGTTTGCGACTCTCTTCCCTCAAAATCGAGCATCATTATTATGATTTTTTCCCAGTATTCTGAGTTTCATTACATTGAGCTCCAAATACATAGAAAAACAAAATTGATGAACAAGTCTGTGAAAGCCCAGGCTCACAATGATGAAGTTGACACGGAATTTACGAAGCTTTGGATGAAGTTGACGTAGACATAGTCGTAGTTTGCGGTATTGTGGTGTTCTTCTACCACTTGGATTACAAAGTGTCGTGGTTCTTTTAATTTTGTGGAAGTGGCGGACGAGGCGGAGCGGAGGGGAGGCTGGTGGAGCGGCGGCTTCGGCCAGTTAGGGCATTTTAAAGAGAGAAATTGAGAGATGTTAGGACATTTTTGTTAGAGAAGGCCGGCACTACAAGAAAAATGCTAATACACATCGGTTAAAACGATGTCTAATGAAGAAACAAGCTGATGTTGAAACCCCATTGTTAAAGGGGGTGTTTTCGAGCGTCGGTTTTCCACCGATGTCAATTAGTGAAACAACATCGGTGAAAAAATGATGTGTATTAGGAAAAATAAGTGATGTTAAAGCCCAGTTGTTAAAGTGCGGATTATTTAACAAGGTATTGCAGGTATGTCGTTTCGTATAAAAACATCAATTTTTAACATCGGTGTTTAGCAGGTGTGGATTCTTGAAATTACGACGACTTATAAATGTTGTTGTTTTTGTTTAGTTACAAAATGACCTCGGTTTCAAAATCGATGTCTATATTCATTGTCGTTATGTTTTAACACGTCACTTTATAACCGATGTTGTTTGTTTTTTAAAAGCGATTTCATTTTCCTTAACAAGTGTTTTTCACCCCTATAATTAATGACAATAGTACCAATATTCACCAACTAAATCAATCAATAATTAATTACAATCGAAATTAACAAATATAACTGCATTAAGCCATCCGTTCAAAATGTGCCTGTATACGTAAAGGCCAAAATATGGCTATACAAGCGAGTACTTAAATGCCAAAATATTGCAACATCCTCACGATTAGAATATGTCAACTTATAATGCAAATCCTTACTAGTAAGGTTTTAAACAAAATTAGATGAGTCTTAGTGGAAATGGAACAAACACATCACGAAACATCATTCGACCCACAGTGCGAGAAACATCCTTCGACCCATTAGTACATGCTTCATTTCACAGTTACCTAAACAAATGGTTCAAAAGTTCTTATTTAAGTGACTCAAATTAGAAAGGTAAAATTGTTTTAGGATGTTGACTACATTATCGAAATAAAAGAATTTCATCACTTGAAAAATAGGTGGACTAGAAAAGCGACAAAAAGATAACTAAGAAGTTCCAAATATACTTCTATATTTAATGTAGTACATCGATTTACAGGAAAAACCATACTAGTGATGCATGTATACGTATCCACTTTTTAATCGATAATTACGAATAACCTCTCGATTTCTTTTCTTTCCATATGCATACAAAAATCATATAATCCATGATCAGACAACAAACTTTATCAAGGAAAATAAAATTTCACCCCGAAGAAGAAGCACACCACCTAAGGAATAAGCATCAAATATTGGTCTCAAAACACGAACACGGACAACCGCCATATTCAACTTATAACCAAATTTTTAGAATATGCTTATGATGTTTGAGCAAGCTTCTCTTAAACTCAAGCTTGTTGTCTTGCCAAAACCCGAAAAATACCACCAAATTCATTAAATGTACATACACCATATAAACTTTTGTTTTTGAATGGTACACCAACATAAACTACGGGTATAAGTATATATATAATTTTATAACTACTACAAAAATGCCCAAATGCGTTACATTCTCGACAACATTAATAACTTTTGAACTAGAAGTACTATTCGATTGAGAAAAGTTTCAAACATGTCTCCAATTCGTTCCACTAGATTTTTTTTTTCGTTGCAACTTCCCCGAATCAAGTGATCAAGTCATATCAACATCTTCATTGTAATCGGGAACCTACAAAACATTATGAGACAATTACGTTCGGAGAGTCCTTGACATAATAAATTAACCATAAGAAGAAAACGACTAAAATAAGAAATAATATAAGATTGTTACATATAAGAAACAATCATTTTGACATAATGAATCGACAATAAAAAAACGTTGATATATGCATGAGCGAGGAGGCGCCTCAAACCGGACACATCAACTAAATAAATGTAAGCAACTCGGGTTATGTATTTACTGCAAAAGAATGAGACTACAACCTCGATAATAATCGAGGTCTTTTCATTATCATTTAGGAGAAACCCGTTAATAACGAAGAGAGTAATAATCAATTTCTACCTTCACTATCTCAAAACTCAATACTCTCAAAAGAGAATACAAGTCTTATATATAAAAAAACAAGCAACAATTTAAAGTGTTATAAGATCAGCCAATTTGAGGTGCATAAAAGAAGCGAATACTAGGAAAAGATATTAGGATGTATGAGCAATACGATATATATAAATTCATAGTAAATAGGTAAAGGGCAAATTTGTGTATGCTATAAGATGTCAAAAGTAATTATCTATTGTACCAATATATAACCACACTCAAGTGTTTTGAGCATTTATTACTTCTAAGCTCATAGCAAACATTTGACTTAAAAATTAAAATAATACATTACATTGTATAAATTTGCGGCCAATGGAGTTATACATATGAAAAGCGAAAATATGTTACTTGTAAGCGTGGCACTCACCTTTAGATGATCAAGCAATATTGTTTGAAGCTCTTTTCCTTCGCCACAAACAACCTTAGCCGTCTGTTTTATCCCCCAGGACCATAAACCAAGTGAACTATATAATCTTCTATTAACGTTGAAAAATTCAAGAGGTAGAGCGTCTACGCTCCACCACCAACAAGCTTAGAAACTCTTGTTGAGAACTTAGAAGCGCACTCAGGGCAAGTTAGTATCTTTTACAATCAAGTCACGCACATTTTTTTGTTATAAAGATTTGAACAAGAGACATACAAGAGGAAATAATGATTTAGACACGACATTTGGTGATCTTCGGATGATTTCAATCCGTTGGAAGCTTCTTTGAGCCACAGGAAGCTCGGTTTTCCACCTTGATAAAGTTAAAGTTCAATAGCGAGAAGCTGATTACATATATGTAATACTTGAGAACCTCAGAACATATTTTATAAGAGCATTATTAAATGGTGTTAGTAATTAACAAATCTGAAATATCAAAGCATGAAAAGGAAACAAAACGATAATAAAAAAGAGCAAAAAACAATACTTTAGCCAAGTCAAAACGAAGCTGATTTATGAAAAGTTTGAATGTGAAACCAAGTCCAGAATTTATTTTTGCATATACATTAGGTAATTATTTGCGTACGATAATGCAAAAGCATTGCAAGTGTGCATGTGATGATAAGTGGCCAAAATTCACAATCACACAAAACTAACTATTAATCTTGTATACGTAAAAACTAGGGATTAGCATTGTTAATGTAAAAAATTCCCACAAGGAAGTTAGGATGTGAGTGTATGGTCTTCTAATTTGCAGGTTAATGATGGTGATCTTTTTTAGTTGATGTGCTCAAGTAGCCAATAAAGAAGCTATCTTGCAAATCAAGCGGAGTAACCATTTCAAGTTATGAAGGTTTTCGATCAGTTAATCACTTACATTTGATGTTAAAAGCAACTACATTATGAGAAGCTCTTGTTATTTGAATGACCACCCAACCAAGAACTAAACAAATCATGAATGGCATATTAAAGGGCATGAACCACTTAAAATTACACGGTTACAAAAGATATATATTGTTCGAGAGGTTGAAGGATGATAAGCGAATGGAAATGGTTCTTTACAAGCCCGCGGTAAGAATCTTACAACAACCATGCTTTCGGATGTTATCGTCTTGGCTAAGTGGTGAAGACAAGTACTCGATTAAATACATAGAATGTAATATTTTCACATAAGATATCGAGAATTAGTTTATTGGTGTTGTATTAAACCAGGAAAATAAACAACTTTAGTTATTATATTGTGAGGTTTGTTGCATGATTCCCAAAGTGTGCCGCGACCATGATGCCACGAGATGAAATTTTTGTGGAAATAACTACATGGTGACAAATATCGATTCTTGACTATCAAAATAGTATTTTTTGATCAGAAAATTATCCTTTCATAAGTACATCTGAAGCAAAAATGTTGTGGTTGCGGGATACCTTCTTTATGCAAATCATATACAAGATAATCATACATTTAAATATGTACTCCCGAATTGAAGATCATAATTCTTCTTTTAGTCAAAGATTTTGAAAATAAGAATTTGTCACCTTTATAGGATGAATACATGTTCAGACGAGGCTCATCGGACAACGAGGCAGTTAATGAAGATCGGACAATATGTTAAATGTATGTGCTTTTTAGCGACATGGGATGTCATCCATATAGGAAACCATTTGAAGTTTGGTATCTTTCTGAGGCGGCCATTCTTGTCCCAAATGTGAGGGTGATAAGGAAAGAAGTAGAAGTATTTCAAGTCTTAAAGCAAGTTACCTCGGTACACCCACAAGCACAAAGATTTTCTTTCTAGCGGTGTAGTCAAGCGGTAAGGCGCACTCGAGCGACAAGGTCTATATTGCGCGAGTCACAAGGTACCAAAAAAACGCTCGCTTTGACTCGAGCAAGGCGCACAAATTTGGAATCTGATATCTATAAGAATATTTTCAAATGCTCACATACATAATCATTGATATAAAATTAAACCATATCGCCAACAATGACATCTTCTATGCATTATAAACATCTTTTTGCATTTCGGCTCCACTAGCACTTCCTTATCCATATTATATATTTATATAGTATCTATAAGATTACAATATTATCAAACCACATACATAATCATTCACTACACCAACAATGACATCTTCGACATTTTAAACATTTTTGTGCATTCCCGGCTCACACTTCACTAGCACTTCCACTATACATATTATATATTATCTAGTACGTACAACAACAAAAAAAAGTTGGTTTGCATTTCGCGAGAAAAGAAAAGTAAAACCACAAAGAGAAAAAAGAAGGAAAAGCGCCACATCGCTTTAGCGCACGCCTGCGAGTTGCGCCTCGACAAGGTGCACGCCTTGGCTCACGCTGGGCGCCTTTCCTCTGCACGGCTTAAGTTGGTGCGCCTTGGGTGACCCCAGGCGGCGAACATGTCGCATGCCTCACCCCGTGTGCGTAGGCACCGAGCGGCGCGCTGACTACTGCTGCGTCCAAGGTATTTTCAATTTGTGTGTCGATTCTATTTTCGGACATTTAAGACACAACGGAGATGACAAAGATTCGACAGCGATCGATGAATACTAAACACACACCTAAGCATACCCTTACTTGATGAAAAAATTATGTTTATCCTTCAAGTAGAGGCTCATTCCCAACTTAAAGAGAGGCTCAAAATGACATATTTTACCAAATTTAAACGAGACAAAGAATATCGATAAACTACACATGTTCGAAAATAGCTAGGCATTTCGGTTGATAAGTAACTAGTGAGATCGAATATGTACCTACTTTGAATTGGCAACTCTAAGTAAAAATAAAACACCCACAATCACTATATGAACCCTATATGTTACGATATATTAAACAACCTATAATAACATAACCTTACAAAGATCTAAAGAAGGTATTGACATGCATCCATATGATGGGGACTTAGATATTCAAATGCTTCCTTGCATTGTCTCCGGAATGTTGACATGATTTAATGCAATCGATCCGGTGCTTTAGCATTTCAATAAGAAATAATCCTTCTAGTTAATTTAAATGAAGAATAAAACAAATGACATTAAAAAAGAAACCAACATACATCAATGACAATATTAGGTAACAATAGCTAAACTAAAGAAAAATATGCTCTGTACCACAAATATCACCCCAACACCACTACTTTCATCACAAAAATGGCCAACCCTAATGTAATGTGGATATCATCACATAACGAAATGGCCAAAACAAGAAGGCTGTATGGATTAACATATTTCTAAAATATGCCCAATAATTACCTAAAAAAACCAAAATATTGCACAAAAAAATAATGGAGGAAAAAATCTAATAAAACAACCAAAAGGAACTATATCATAAAAATGCGGCCACCTGATAACTCGACTATTTCCCGGATGAACCCGTTAAGCTGTCAGGGAGGAAATGGCAAATCGATTGTCAAAACATACCTTGTGTCGTTTGGTAGGGGAGAGGATACAAAAATTGAACCCGACTATCGAGTTTTTGTTGAAGTTTACTATTAAGGCTATGAATGTGTGGGAGGAGAAATGGGTGTTTGAAAAAGAGAAAAAGCATTACGATTACTTACCTTGTGGAAGCTTTGCCACATTGTAGATGAGAGGACCATTACGAGGCTTTTCAAGATTTTCCTCTTTAATGGGATTTCCAAGTTTTTTCGAAATAGAATTAGGTCAAATCGCATTTCAATTTTATTTTTAAAATAAAACAATTTTCCCGCCAATCAACATCGGTTACAAAAACACGTTCTCTTTCCACTGACATTAAAGAACAAATAAACATCGTCAACAAAACGTCGCATAAACCGATGTCTATCAGTGGATTTTCCGCTTATACACATCGGTGCAGCAAAATCGATGTCTATTAGTTGCAAAATCTGCTAATACACATCGGTTGACTAAAACACCGATGTTAAAACAGATAAGACAACAGAAGAATAAGAAAAATGTTGTCTTTTTGGTGATGTCTATTTGTATTTTCTTGTAGTGAGGAGAACGATTTTTTCAATTTAACTCTTGTTTTGACAACTAACTATTTTTACAAGAATTAATTTATGCGATAATATATCAACAACATTTATTAAAAACCAAAATCTGTTGTTTTTCTTAAAAAGAAGGCTCAATACACAACAACTTTTTGAAGCTGTTATCTTAGGCCAAAACAAACTCTTGTGGTGACATCCATAACAACAGTTGCAAGAGAACTGTTGTTTTTGACAGCTAAATTTAGGGATAATTACAAAAAATGCCCCTGAGGTTTGACCTAATTACAAAAAAACCACTAACTTTAAACTTACAAAAGTACCCACTGAGGTTTGAAATATATTTCAAAATCCCCTTCATATTTGTAAAATCATTACAGATTATCCCCTAATTTTAATACTAAATCAAACCCCAAGGGTGCTTTTCGTAAGTTTTAAAGTTAGCTGGGTTTTTTTGTAATTAGGTCAAACCTCAGGGTACTTTTTGCAATTATCCCTTAAATGTATTATAAGATAACAATTTTCTGAAAAGCCATTGTCAATACTTTTCAGACAACAAAATAGTAAATAATTGTTGTCCTTTTAGTGTTGTTCTTTCATCATTTTTCTTGTAGTGTGTTAGGAGCTTATAAGTTGTTTTAATAAATCATAGGAGTTTTATAATATTCCACGTCGATTCCATATTCCTCACCTTCTAGATTATTGAGTTCAAGCAAGAATTTTCAACACATTAATTTTCATTGCTGTCGGGGAACACGGTCTAATCCTCTATTACAATTTTATATTATGTATGTGCGCCACATGAATACATGGTTTATATTTTTTTCTTTAAAATGTGATCTGCCGTACACGTATTATATACAATGCAAATTAATAAAATATTAAATTGAAAAATCCATAGGCACGCACTTGGAAGCCTTTCACATTACTCATTAGGGTGAGCAAAGAATAACAAAAATATTTTGGACGTAGACACTTTCATTTAATTGTCACTATTAAATCATTGCTGACTAAAGCTACACAATTTTTTAAAAGATTTATTTTATGACTTGTTATTTAATTCTTTTGTGTATATTAATACTACGTTTTCTTCTTCTTTTGTTCTTATATTTAAATTAAGTATGTATTAAATAGAATAATGATGCATTATTCAGATGACACAGGCATGCCTATATTTTACACATAACTTGTAACTTTAAAATGTATCCTTTCCTTTTTAGAATTGTTAAATATGGACCTAATGTTCCAATCTCTATCAAATGATTTCATTTTATTTTAAATTTATATGGTGGTGAAATGGGACGAACTATTATATGTTGACAGTATTGATGAAGCTTTTGACAAATTCAACTACATGGGCGATATAGAGTTATTTATTTAGCTGATAAGTATTGAATAGTATCTCGACATTTGTCGGATTAGGTAATTAATTAAATGAGTCGAATAAGAATGACACCAATCAAAATAAGGACACATCGAGAAACTTTTTACAGTGGAGGCACAAAGTAAATAATATTATAAATTATATCAAAAACTATTGGAAAAATATGGATAGGTGTATATTGAATGACTGAAAATAACTTGAGCAGAGTAAAAGTCGAGTTAAGAGTTGGACTCTTTGTCTTAAAGATGAAATTGCCCACTCACAGTGTTCACAAAATCTGGCAATCGCCTCCCAAGATACAACTTACTTCTTGTGATAGCAACACTACAAATCACAAGAAACGGTGAACAACTTGGTGTTTTATGAACTCTCGATTAACTTTATGCGAGAATGAGTATGAATTTCTAAATTCTTATGCAAAATGAATCCCAGGGAGCTTGCTATTTATAGAACTTTATGTGCCTCTTCAAACTATGTGCAACCTCGAGGTTCGGATCGATCTTGACCATCGGGCTGCGCCTTGTGATCAACGATCGTGATCGATGGTCGAGTTGCTTCCACTGAAGGTACACATCCGCAGCATGCACCCACACTGCACCTTTGGCGGTCGTGTCGGTCATAGTGCCTTGTCGGTGAAACAGGACATGTCTAATCGGCGCCACCGCATGCCACGTGTCACCACCGGGGCGACTCTGCCAAGTCACTTTGCCACGAGTTGTCTGCCCATCACCAACCACTAGACTAAACCTGGTTTGATTTTTCAAAACTTTTAGGCTCCTCAAAGCTCCTCGCGATGATGCGTATGTGCGAAGTGCAAAGTGCGCATCTAAAGCGCCCAATCTGATTATGTGCGGGCTAGCTCCATCTCGGGCTCGGATGGTGCTCCGCACCATCCTCGTCTATTTGAGCTAGCCAAGGCTAGTCAAAATTGACTTGTCCACTAGGGTGTCAGTAACTCGTAGGAGCTCCACATTATTACTCTTTATTAGTGGTGAAACTCTATATAAACTAGTCAAACATTTAATTTGCTTCCTATGTGGGATATGGCTTTACATATTCCCACCCTTTTATATTTCATATATAAAAGGCATTTAAGTGTCTATCTTTATGCATTTATTTCGCATTCACGGATATTGGTTTTGAGAAATTTAAAATGCTAAACTCATCTACCGCGGTGTAGATTACATTTATCTCATTTATTTCATATGACAAATAAATGAACCCACTAATTAATTGGTCAAAATCGGGTCAAAATCGATTTATCACAAACCAATTTCAACAATCCCCCACATGAAAGAAATAAATGCATGTGAGTATGCAGACACTAAAGAGAGTTCAAACGGAAAGCTATTGCATCGCGAAAGGTAGCTTGTGGCTTTGAACCTTCCTTAGTGGAATACTATTGGATTTATTTGCACCTTGCAGTGACGATGTCTTGAAGCTGTTGATTATTTATGTAAACCAAAACAACGATATCCACATAATATCTTTCCTAACACCATTTGGTTCTCACGGTTGTGTCTATTTTGGCAATGGGACAACATCTTGGATTCATAAGTATTTTGTTGAAGTGGCCGTCTTCACACTTATATAGGTGATCTCTTATTAAGAGTATCTGCCATACTCCACTTCTTTCAAGTATAGGAATCATTAAAAGTTTATAACTTAACTTCATCACATTACGCACGTTTTTCATGTGGATAGGAATGAAGCGTAACATGTTCCGGTGTTCATCGAATATTCATAACTAGTTGTCCCATTGAACCAAGGTCTTGTGATCTCCAATTCACAAGGTTGGGTTTTTGCTATGAACACTCTTAATTTGTGGATTTTAAGCCCATTCCTTTCGATAAGCGGTATACTTGATCTCTATTCAAACCTTTAGTTAACGGATCAGACTAGGCTTTCTTTGGATTTCACGTAATCAAATATAATAATCCCATTTTAGATCAAGCGCTAACGATGTTATGTCTTTGATGTATATGTCAAGACTTACTATTGTACATACTATTTTGAGCCCTTCCTATAGGTGGACTGACTATCATAATGTATCATGATTGCGGCCACCACAGCTTAGGCAAACTGACGAGAATATCCTCTAAGAAGTTGAGAAGCCATTACTTCTTCACGACTTTATCTGAGCTATAAACTCGATTCCATCATGGATCGAACTATACAAGTTTGTTTAGAGGATTTCCATGACACCTCTCGACCACCAATGATAAAACATAACCACTAGTGGACTTGAAATCTTTTGTGCGGATATCTAATTAGCATCAACTTTGTATCCTTCTAATACATCCGGATATCTTGAGTAATATAATCCATAATTTAAGGTGAGTCTTAGATATCTAAGAACCCTTATCAATGCCTTCCAATGGTCATTGCACGGATTACTAAGTAAATCCACTCAATTTATTAAGCTGCGTAGGTAATATCCGTGCGAGGGCATTTTGTTACATGCATTAGGCGCGATAATCCGAGAATATTCTAGTTGAGATCTGGTAACCACTGATTTATAGCTAAGTGTAAGCTTAAATCAACGGTGTTTTTAGGTTTGGAGGATTGTCATAAGCATTGAACTTTCGAAGTACTGTTTCAACATAATGAGACGTGACAAAACAAGTCCATCAGATGTTTTAGAGATTTTAATTCCCAAAATTACATGTGCTACACCCATATATTTCATATCAAAATGTTTGGTCAACATTTTCTTAGTATCCATGATTATATCATTATTACTACACATCAGAAGCATGTGATTAATGTGACAATAACATAAGCATTAGGTGTGTCCTTAATGTAAATGCATCTATCACACTCGTTAATTTGGAAACCATGCGACAATATAGTTCTGTCGAATTTCTTGTGCCATTGTTTGGAGCTTGCCTAAGGCCATAAAATGACTTAATGAGTCGCACACCTTCTTCTCTGTCCGAGGAGCAATGAACCACCGGGTTGTTCCATGTAGATTTCTTCTTCGAATTCACCATTTAGAAAAGCTGTTTTCACATCCATTTGGTGTATCTTAAGGTTATGCAATGCATCAATAGCAATGAGAACTCTAATAAATTTGATTCTTGTCACATGTGAATACGTATCAAAGAATCAATGCCTTCTTTTTGTTTAAATCCTTTAGCTACTAATCTGGCCTTGTATTTATCAATAGTTCCATCAGCTTTATATTTCCTTTTAAGGATTCACTTGCATCCTAAAGGTTTATTTCCCGTTGGGAGATCTACCAACTCCCAAGTATGATTTTACATAATGGAATCTATCTCATTATTAATAGCGTCTTTCCAGAATGGAGCTTCTGGACTGGACAATTGTTCGCCAAAAATATTTGGTTCATACAACTGCAAGTGTACAGTGTAGTTTATAGGATAATGGCAAGCAAGGTCGTCTTCCTCAGGGATTGTTATGTGAAAACATAGGATATAATAACATCGCATTTCAATTTTATTGAAGCGTCCGAATATTAAGTTATAATAAAAATAAAAAATAAAAGCAAAAATAAATAAATTTGCGAACCCCACAAGTATTTTCAACAACCACAGGAGCAACCTTAGGCACATAATCTCAACATGTTTCTTCAATATTAAATGCAACTAAAGTTTTAATAACCAATTCTTGCAATTCTATGGGTTCAATTCCTAAAATAGTTTATTCTCCCTCCCAGGTGCCGTATAAACAGTAGATTAATAATAATTGAGGTCTCCCAGAAGATCTTTGAATTGAAATACTCCCCATAAGCAGTAGTCTCGATACATTACCTGTTTATGTGCGAAGATTCGATTTTTCGTCTCGTTAAAACTCACCTTCCGGATTATGGACTAACAAGTATGACATGCAAAATTATTGGCCAAATAAAAAGTAATTAAGAATAATAACTCGAATCCATAAAATAGAAAGCATAATTAATTAAGAAAACAAGTAATCATATTTAACATGAATCCACAGTTTTGATTATACCCCTAAGATTCGAAATATATGCCAAATATTTATTACAAACTCATAGACAAATTCGAATCAATATTATGACATCGTTTAAGCATAGACAAGAGTTCTTAGACATAGAAATAAAACCCCTTCTTGTTAGGATGGATTCTCTTCCCTAGCCTTGAAGCTCTTGTGCTCCGTAGATCTGAAAGCCTTGTGGTGTTCTTGCGATCTAGCTTTCTTTGCTCGAGAAGATCTTCGATTCTTGCGTTCTATGTAATTTGATGTAATTTCTCTGTATGAAGTTGTATTTTGGATGATGTATGATGATGAAAATTTGTTCACGCCTTGGTCCCCTTTATATAAGTGCTTGGAGAGGTCACTTGTAGAGTTTGAGCGGGAAAAGAACTCCAAAAAAACACGTTTGGCAATGTCCCACACGGCCTGGCCGTGTGGCACCACCCAGTTGTGTGGTTTTGGACATTCCCATATGCCCGTGTGGTCTCACATGGGCGGGTCGTGCGAACTGGTTCCGTCCTCTGTTTTCGTCCCTTTTCCCACGGTTGTGTCATTTCACCTTTGGCATTTTCACTGCAGCCGTGTAACACCACATGGTTTGACCGTGTGACATTTTTTGTCCGTATTTTTGTCCTAATTTCCTCTTGGGGTCTTTCTAAAAGTTGTATTCCTTTCTCTTAGCTTTTCAATGCCACTTGAATCACCTCATTATCAATTTTGTAGAAAGTTATTGCCAAAATACTAAACCACTGCCCGATCTTTAGAAAGCTGTTAGCGCCTTTGGACATTTTTTGAAAAAAATTTCCTTTTGTTCGATCGCTTTGTGCTTCTCTCCTTCACATATTTTCTCGTAGCTTAGCTCTTAACCTATACTTTGAAACGTGATATAGTTTTATATCTAATTTAGTTCAATTTCTGTAAGAAGTTACATGAATACCCGATATCACGACAAAGGAAACCAACCAAAACTCACCGAATATGTGTGCAAATGCATCAAATATATATCATTTGAAACCTTCAAATGAGCGTATATTTCACACTCATCAAAATCCCCAAACTTAAAGCATTGCTAGTCTCGAGCAAATTACGTGGATAGTTCAATAAAACTTTTACGGCGTGCCACACGGCTCATGTGACGCCGCACGGACCGGCCGTGTGGCCTATGAGTCTGTGTATGCATCTCTGCTTTGCCTACACGGGTGTGTGGTGGCCACACGGCCTGGCCGTGTGGCCTCACATAGCCGTGTGAGGTGATTTTTTTTTTTTTTTTTAACCTTGTGGTTTTGTCGCGGCGTTTCTTGGGTTGCCTCCCCCACAAAGCGCTAAGTTTTTGTCTTGACGAAGACTCGATTTCTAGCATCACTTTCGTTAAACCGTGTTGGTTGAAATCCACGAGCCCTCATATGCAGTCCATCAATCGGACCAATGGCATTGCACTATTTTCTCGGATTAAGTATCGCACGGGAACTTGCCCTTTTGATGTTGGCCTCCCACTGCGGTGCGATTAGGGCTTGTATCTCCAACGATTCGATCTCGCATTCAACAAAAACTATGTTAGAAACGAAAAAAAAAAAATAAACTAAAAAAATAGAAAAAAAAAAAAAAAATTACAAAACATATGCTTCCATTAAGATTGAACTACTTATTACTATATCTAAGTAGAATCTAATCAATCCCGACAACGACACTAAAAACTTGTTAAGCCAAAATATTTGGTTCATACAACTTTGAAAGTGTCGGTGTAGTTTATAGAATAATGGCAAGCAAGGTCGTATTCCTCAGGGATTGATACGTGAAACACTTAGGCTATAATAACATTGCATTCCAATTTTATTGAAGCGACCGATTATCAAGTTATTATAAAAATTGAAAATAAAAGTAAAAATAAATAAATTTGCGAACCCCAAAGGTATTTTCAACAACCACATGAGCAACCGTTGGCACATAATCTCAACATGTTTCTTCAATATTAAATGCAACTAAAGTTTTAATAACCAATTCATGCAATTATATCGGTTCAATTTCCAAAATATTTTATTCCCCCTCCCTGTTGGTGCATAAACAGTAGATTAATAATAATTGAGGTCTCCCGATCCATCACAACTATTATTAACTCCCAAAAGATCTTTGAATTGAAATACTCCCCACAAACAGAAGTAGTCTCCCAATATATTACCATGTTTATGTCGAGTCGATTATCATCTCGTTAGAACTCACCTTCCAGTTATGGACTAATAAGTATGACATGCAAATTATTGGCCAAATAAAAAGCAATTAAGAATAAACACTCGAATCCATAAAATAGAAAGCATAAATTAATTAAGAAAACAAGTAATCATATTTAACATGAATCCACGATTTCGATTATGCCCTATGATCCGAAAGATATGCAAAATATTGATTACAAACTCATGGACAAATTCTAATCAATATTTTGACATTGTTTAAGCGCGAGACAAGATTTCTTAGACATAGAAAGAAAACCCCTTCTTGTCGGGATGGAATCTCTTCCCAAGCCTTCGAAGCTCTTGTGCTCCGTAGATGTGAAAGCCTTGTGGTGTTCTTGCGACCTAACCTTCTTTTCTCGAGAAGATCTTTGATTCTTGCGTTCCTGTGTAATTTGATGTGTTTTCTCTGTATGATGATGTATTTTGGATGATGTATGATGATGAAAATTCGTTCAGGCCTTGGTTCCCTTTATATAGGTGCTTAGAGAGGTCACTGTAGAGTTTGAACGAGAAAAAAACTCCGAAAAATGCGTTTGGCAGTGTCCCACACGGCCTGGCCGTGTGGCACCACAGGGTTGTGTGGTTTTTTGGACATTCCCACATGCTCGTGTGGTCTCACATGGGCGGGTCGTGCGGGCCTGGTTCCGTCCCCTGTTTTCGTCCCTTTTCACACGATTATGTCATTCCACACAGGCATTTTCACACGGCCGTGTGACACCACCGATCCGGCCGTATAGCGTATTTTTGTCAATTTGCTTCTTGGATCTCATGAAAGTTGTAGCCCTTTCTCTTATCTTCCAAAGCCACTTGAATCACCACATTATAAATTTGTAGAAAGTTATTGCCAAAATACTAAACCCTGCCAGTGCTGGAAACTTTTAGCGCATTTGGACGTTTTTGAAGGAAATTTTCTTTTGTTCGATCGTCCGTGCTTCTCTCTTTCACATATTTGCTCATAGCTTAGCTCTTGACCTATACTTTGAAACGTGATATTGTTTTATATACAATTTAGCTCCATATCCTGTAAGAAGTTACAAGAATACGCAGTATCACCCCCAACAAAGGAAACCAACCAAAACACACTGAATATGCGTGCAAATGCATCAAATATATATCATTTTAAACCTTCAAATGCACATATATTTTACACTCATCAAAATCCCCCAAACTTAAAGCATTGCTCGCCTTCGAACAAATTAAAAAATGATATCAAGGGTAAAAAGAACACACAAGAACACTATAAACATTTAATCTCATATGATTTTATACTCAAGTAAATCATGCAATTCATTATCAAGAAGTCATCATTCATAAACTCGGCATGATTAATACTCTCTTGGGTACTTGTCATCGCGACTCACAAGTAAATAATGTATCACTCTACTCTCAAAGTGTATGGGTAGTGTTTATGCTCAAATTCAGTTCAGTGAAAGTAGATCTACCATAGGCTTCCAAATCGTCTTAACATCTCTACCACTTTTGTGTGCACAATTTAAGAATCAAAAAGGACTTTTCATTTGGTTGTATGTAGGCTCTTTTGTAAGGGTAGGAAAAATTTGGATTAAGTGACTTGGCTTGTGCAAATAGAATTTTCGCGCACAGACTTGCAATTCACCAACCCAATTTCATCATAATACTCATTTTTTTAGGATGTGTTTCTTTTTCAACTCAACTCCACCCTTATTTCTCTCTTTTTTTATTCTTAGGCCTTGTTGCCTATTTTTCTTTTTCTTTAGCCTCAAACTCTCATTTTTTTTATAATTTTTTTCAGAAATTTTTTTTGCTCTGTTTTCCCTTATTTTTCGAGCTTCATGTATTTTTTTTTTCATTTACCCAAATACTGCTCAACCCTCTTGCTTTTGCCACCTTCCTCTATTATTTTTTCATAAATTTTCACATCTTCCCCCAAATGTTTTAGGCTAAGTAGGCTAAAAAAAAGATGGTCTTAAATCATTTTAAAAAATTTCACACACATATGGCTTCAATGAAGATACGAGCAAGTTCTAGAGTACTATCAATCATGAATGAAACACTCAACAAAGAAATAAGTCTGCATAATATAAAGCGTTTAAGGCACAAAAGTTCACATGCTTATTTTTCGCATCATGCCCGAATACCCATTTTCTTAACTATTGCCAAACAAATAAATGACACCTCCTCAACTATTCATCGCATTATTCACAAAAAACATGTTATCTCATAAAATCAAATGCTCATAGTAAAATCATACGGAAGCTTTGGGCATACTCGAAAACCTTGATTACAAATCACACACAAAAGTAATTAAATGTGCTAAACCAAAAATGTGCTAAAAATAAAAATTAAAAAAACAAAAAATCAAAAATTTAAAAAATTTAATGCATTTTGTTGTTATGCTCTACATGCAATCCTAGATGCAATGCAATATATGCAATAGTACTAATTTACGCATTCTTGACAACCCCTCCCCAAACTTAAAATATGTTTTGTCGTGAACATATGAGAAAATTATAAAAAAAGAGAAATGTGTAAAGAGTACTTACATGGATAGTTCCAATCAAACTTTCTTACGAGGCCACACGGCCGTGACACCACACGGACCGGCCGTGCGGCCTGCGCGTCTGTTGTCTATCTGTCGTAGCCCACACGGCCTGGCCATGTGGCGGCGGGCGTATTGTCCTCTCGCCGCGATATGGTCATGTGGCCTCACACGGCCGTGTGAGGTGATTTTCGTATTTTTTGTTTTTTTGGTTTCTTGTTTTTTTTAACCCCGGGGTTTGTTGAGACGTTTCTTAGGTTGCCTCCCACAAAGTGCTAAGTTTTTCGTCTTCAACCAGACTCAGATTTCTAGCATCACTTTCGTTGAACCGTGTTGGTTGAAATCCTTGAGCCCTTATATTCTGTACCATCCAGTGACGAATGGCGTTGGACTGTTTTCTCGGATTAAGTATCGTCTGGGAACTTGCCCTATTGATGTTGGCCTATCACTACAGCTACGATTTGGGCTTCTTGTATCTCCAACGATTCTAGTCTCGCATTAAAAAAAACCGATGTTAGAAACGAAGAAGAAAAACAAATAAAATAAAAAAATTGAAAAAAAGAAAAATAAATATTTACAAAAATTATGCTTCAATTAAGATTGAACTAGTTATTACTATATCTAAGTAGAATCTAATCAATCCTCGGCAATGGCGCCAAAAACTTGTTCGCCAAAAATATTTGGTTCATACAACTGCAAGTGTATAGTGTAGTTTATATGATAATGGCAAGCAAGGTCGTATTCCTCAGGGATTGATATGTGAAACACTTAGGCTATAATAAAATTGCATTCCAATTTTATTAAAGCGATCGAATATCAAGTTATAATAAAAATCAAAAATAAAAGCAAAAATAAATAAATTTACGAACCCCACAAGTATTTTCAACAACCACAGGAGCAACCTTAGGCACATAATCTCAACACGTTTCTTCAATATTAAATGCAACTAAAGTTTTAATAACCAATTCATGCAATTTTATGCGTTCACTTTCTAAAATAATTTATAACCCCTCCCGGGTGGCGCATAAACAATAGACTAACAATAATTGAGGTCTCCCGATCCATCACAACTATTATTAACTCCCAAAAGATCTTTGAATTGAAATACTCCCCACAAACAGTAGTAGTCTCCCGATACATTACCCTGTTTATGTCTGAATTCGATTTTCGTCTCGTTAGAACTCACCTCCCGGATTATGGACTAAGAAGTATGACATGCAAATTATTGGCCAAATAAAAAGCAATTAAGAATAAGCACTTGAATCCATAAAATAAAAAGCATGAATTAATTAAGAAAACAAGTTATTATATTTAACATGAATCCACAGTTTCAATTATGCCCCTAAGATCCGAAAGATATATCAAACATTGATTACAAACTCATAGACAAATTCAAATCAATATTATGACATCGTTTAAGCACAGACAAGATTTATTAGATATAGAAAGAAAACTCTATCTTGTCAGGATGGATTCTCCTCCCAAGCCTTCGAAGCTCTTGTGCTCCCGTAGATGCGAAAGCCTTGTGGTGTTCTTCGCGACCTATCCTTCTTTGCTCAGAAGATCTTCGATTCTTGCGTTCCTGTGTAATTTGATGTGTTTTCTCTATATGAAGTTGTATATTGGATTATGTATGATGATGAAAAGTCATTCCGGCCTTGGTCCTCTTTATAAAGGTGCTTGGAGAGGTCACTTGTAGAGTTTGAACGGGAAACAAACTCCAAAAAACACGTTTGGCAGTGTCCCACACGGCCTGGCCGTATGGCACCGTACGGTTTTGTGGTTTTTTGGCCTTTTCCACACGCCAATGTGGTCTCACACGGTCAGGTCGTGTGGACTTGGTTCCGTCCTCTATTTTCGTCCATTTTTCACACGGTTGTGTCATTCCACACCGGGCATTTTCACACGGCCGTGTGACACCACATGGTCCGGCCGTGTGACGTGCTTTTGTCCGTATTTTTGTCCGAATTTGCTCCTGGGGTCTCATGAAAGTTGTAGCCCTTTCTCTTAGCTTTCCAAAGCCACTTGAATCACCTCATTAGCAATATTTAGAGAAAGTTATGGCCAAAATACTAAACCCTGTTAGTGTTGAAAACTGTTAGTGTATTTGGACATTTTTGAAGGAAACTTCCTTTTGTTCGATCGTCCGTGCTTATCTCCTTTACATATTTGCTCGTATCTTAGATCTTGACCAATACTTTGAAACGTGATATCGTTTTATATCCAATTTAGCTCCATTTCCTATAAGAAGTTACAAGAACACGCAACGCCTGTTGGGAAATTTATTTTGTAGATTTTGATGGATGCCATGTAAAACTTAAACTAGAAAGTTGGCACCCCATTTTCCTTGTAATTTACTTTATAATAGATAGGGCTAGAAAAGCTGAGTCAAGTCAGCTAGGCCTGGAGATACAAGAAGTCAACTGTAGACTAAAGTGAAGACTCCGGTGCGACACATCTGAGTATGGCTAAGAAGAGAAGTCAAGTACTCGACTAAAGGTGTATCAGCTGTGAAGCAGCTGTGTGAAGAGTCAAGTCAATACAAGAAGCCAAGTCTAAAGTTGAAGTGACAGATGAGTCATCCAATGATTGGAGCAGACTCAAGTCACCTGGGAAAAAGGCAGCAGCCAAGAGGAGTTAACTGAGATAAATCCATTGCACAGAAGTCAAGAACTTTACTTAATATAGTAATACCTCCATGCTGTCAGGTCCTAAATTGCTCATCCCAGAAGCGTGCAAAAGGAATAAACCAATGGGAAGCACTGCACCTCGTGTGAGAACCTGAAAAAATGCAAATTCATTTAATACGAGGAAGGGTCTACATCTCAAGGTTGAGGACCAAGAAAATACAAGCCAACGAACACAAGTGACTTTTTAAATCAGCCTATCTTTTCAATGGGCAAAATTTCAAAAGTTGACTATAAAAGGCTGAGGAAATTCATTGAGAAAAAGTTACCTAAACCACGAACAAGCAAGCAATATTCAAGCTATTAACCTGCAATATTCTCAAGTATATTCAAGCAAATCCTCAAGCCTAAAACTCGAAGGACATCGATCCAACACAAGCTATGAAGGAAAGACAACTTCAAATCGTTGAAGAGGAAACTTTTGAAGAAACAAAAAGGGTCTACTTTCTAATGAGAATTGTAGAAAGGTTCAAGGTCGAACCAAGATTATCAAGTTATTGGAGGGCTTCATGATCCAATCCAAGAGCTTGCGGAAGTTAGGCTCAAGTAGCAAAGCGGTACCCATGTGAAGAAGGCGAGTCGGAAGATAAGCCACCGTGTGACCAAGTGTCTCTAGGATCGTTGATCACTTTGTAAACAAATCTTTTACATAGTGGATTCCTCCGGGAGTTGGAGAAGAGAGGATTATAAGAATTACGCCATCTTCGAACCTCTATAAAAATCAATTGTGTCATTTATTTTTCAGCACATTTACATTTCTGCATACTTACATTATATCTGCTGATAAATTTATATTTGATATCCAACTGATTAATAACCAAGTGCTAAAATCAAGTGTTAAAAAAGGTTTAATACAATTCAAAAGGTGTTAAGTCTTCCGCTGATAAAACCAACACAACCAAGCTGAGAAGAAAAGATCAAGAGGAGACAGATGTACCCAAGACAGCTGCACTGATAGTCAAGGATGGAAAGAGAGCTGAACCAAAGAAAACCATAGACCTGGAGGAGATTGCCCTAATGGTTAAAAGATTCAACAAGTTCTTCAATAATAACTATAAAAGAAACAAGGGTGAAACCTTCATGAGACATTCAGTTACCTCTAAGTCAAGGGAAGATAGGCCACCCAAGAGAGCTGAGCATCAAAGGGTTAAATATCAGAGAGCTGATAACCCAAGGACAGAAAGAGCTAATCAAAGAGTTGAGAACCTATGTTCGAACTGTAGACAACCAGGACATTTTGCAGTTGACTGTTCCTATCCACTAGTCAACAAATATAGGAATGAAGAAGAAAGAAAAGTCTTTAGAGAAAGAAGACAGGGAAAAGAAGAAAGCCGTGTTGGTCATGTTTGAGAGACGATTAAGTCTAAAGAAGCGACAAACTCGGATAGTAGTGAAGCTGACTACTCAAGTGATTCTAAAGAAGAAGCCATGATCTGTCTTATGGCTAAAGAACAAGATCAACCAGACCAAGAAGATGAGGTTCAAGGAACAACTGTATGCCAAGGAACCTGGTACATGGATAGTGGTTGTTCCAGACATATGACAGGAAACAAGAAAAACCTGTCAAGATTCAAAGGAGATTAGAGGTGAAAAAGTCATATTTGGAGGAAATTAAGCTCCAGGGGAAATCAAAGGCATAGGATCTATCAAGAAGAATAGATTGGAAATCACAGATGTTGCTTATGTTGAAGGCCTCAACTTCAACCTGTTAAGCATCGACCAACTCTCGACAAGGGCTACAATGTTGGATTCAATATGGGAGTGTGCGGATCAAAGATCTTTGAATCAAATGACATAGTCTTTGCAAGGATCAATACAAAAGAATATGTATGTGGTAGATTGGTCTCTTCGCCACACCACACACTTGTCTCAGTAAGCAAAGAGTACAAGAATCAAGTTGGTTGTGGCAAAAGAAGGTTTAGTCATGTAATTTCAAGACAATCAACAAGCTTGCAAGGAGTCATCTTGTGGAAGGATTACCAAACTCGATATCTGAGAAAGAAAATGTATGTGATGCATGCCAAATGGGAAAGCAAATAAAATCTTCATTTAAGGACAAACCAAGTCCTTCTTCAACAAGGATATTACATCTCATTACATATGGATCTATTTGGTCTGTTGAACCCGCTAGCATAAGTGGAAAGAAATACACCTTAGTGGTGGTAGATGATTATTCAAGGTACACATGGACAATCTTCATGTGCAAAAAGAAGAAACTTTCTTACGAAATTTGGTCCTTTTTTAAAATTCGAGTTGACACTATATCTTCTTTGTGTCCTTGGTGGACAACCAATTTAGTTAATCAAGAGTTAGTCACTCAACGACTCGGATGAGCTATTGATAGAATAACTCAATTTGTTAAGACTGAATTAGCTCAATGTGGTTTGTTTTCATTGGAAGACTTAACACCCTTAAGTTTGGTTTAGTTATGATTAAATACTTGGTTTTAGTACTTAGAGATTATTAGTTGGATAGCAAATATGTCAAAGTGAAATTAAACAAATAAGATGCGAGAATTAAAGTCTTTGAAATGTAAATGACACGATAAGTTTTTATAGAGGTTCGAAGATGGGGTAATTCTTCTACTCATCTCTTCTCCAACTCCTGGAGGAATCCACTAAGTATTGATCGATATCACGGTGATAATGTCCGGATACAAGTCTTGATCACACAACACTTGATCCTTTGGGACTCGATCGGAGATGCCTTGGTCACTCACCAAGCTTCTCGTCCGACTCGAACTTCTTCATAGGGCAAAGGTGCGTTGCTACTACACTCACTTGCTCAAGCTCTTGGATTTGATCACGAAGCCTCCAAAACTCGAGACCGGTTCGACCTTGAACCTTCCTACAATCCTTCGTGGAATGTAGACCCTTGATTCTTCAAAAGTTTCCTCTTCAACTGATTGAAGTTATCTTTCCTTCACGGTGAGTGTTGGATTGATTTCCTTCGTAATGTAGGCTTGAGGATTAATCTTGAATGATTTGAGAATATTTTGGTTATAGTTCAAATGTTTTCTTGAATGTTCGTGGTTCGGTAGTCAAGGTAACCTTCTCTCGTAGTCATTCCTCGGCCTTTTATAGTGATCTTTCAAAAATTTGCCCGTTGAAGAGATAGGCTTATTTTGGAAAGTCACTTGTGGTCGTTGGCTTGTCTTGTTGCGATCCTTGGAATGGCCACTTCCTCGTATTAATTATTCTTGACTTTTGAGCACCGACACGTTGTAGTGCTTCCCATTGGTTCATTCCTTTGCACGCTTCCTCGGGATTGAGCACTTCGAGAAAGGTAGCATGGAGGTATTACTTGTTTAAGTAATTCTCTTGATTTACGGCAATGAGATCTCTTTCGATTATCTCGACTTGACATTGCATTTCCTTGCTTTCCCAGGTGACTTAGAGTCGACTTCCAATCATTAAATGACTCTCTTACACTTCAACTAGAGACTTGACTGTCTTGAGTTGACTTGATCGATGCTTTACTGTTGCATCTCACATTTGCACCTTGATCGAGTTCCCGTCTTCTCTTCTTTTGCCAAACTCAACTTGTCTCACGGTGAGTCTTTCTACTAGTCTCCGATTGTCTTCTTGCATGTTTGGGCATAGTCGACTTAACTCGGCTTGACCATTTTATTTATTACAATGCGATTTACAACAAAAATGTGCCTACTTCCTATTCTAAGTTTTACATGGCATTCATCAAAATCTAAACAATAAATTTCCCAACAATTTCCCCCTTTTTGATGATGCCAAAACTTAAAACATTCAAAATGTAAATAGCAAAGATACATACGAGATAGTTCCACTCAAAATAAAAAAAAAAAGATACATACGGATAGTGCATTCACAAAGAATGTATGCGTAGAATCAATCTTTTTATTGATCATAACATTCTTGTTCTTTTACACAATCAACAAGGTGTATCAAAGCAAACATTTATGTCTACGCAAAAAAAAAAAATAGAGAGTTCTGATTTATTACGAGAAGACTTACATAGTATGTATTTACATAGTAAAATACATGAAGGGGTGACAACACTTCATCTCCTTGTTGCCCTCCTCCTTCTTTCATTTTGTTTAGTTCTGTCATCTTCTCTCTTCTTCTCTTTTTCTCATCTTGACCTTCTTCTTCTTCTTCTTCTTTTCATATGCCTTCCGAGCGACTTCATCTCTTCTTAATCTCTCTTGTCTTTCCTCCCATAGCTGAGTTTGTTTTTTATTTTCTTCTTGATTCTTCTCACATACTCAACATTGTTTTTAGCCACTTGCGATTGGCTACTTGGTCAAGACCAGCCCAAGATCCCTCATTTCTTGCACGGATCTATGTACTCGTGTTTTTGGGCGGAGGCCTGGGTCCAAACCTCTTCCTCCACCATCGCTTCTTCCTCTTCCTCCTGGGCGTGTATTGTCTTTGGTCTTCTTCTTTCCAAAGAGTGACAAGCGAGTGACCAGCAGAGTGATTGCCGGGTAGTCTCTTGCTGTCGGCTTCTTCACATAACGTGAGACCCTTTTCCCGGTACAAGTACCAGGCTTGAGCCATAGACATGTTTGCGAAGTATCCTTCGATCTGGCGTTTTAAATTCATCAACTGATCTTGGCTCGGTCCCGACATCGAGATGGCATAAGTGTCTCTCTCTTTGGAATGCCTCCATGTTGTTTCAAGATGTCCATAACTCGGGCATTCATCCTTCCTTCCACTTCTTCCATCCTCGCTTCAACTGTCTTTCTCTTTTCGACCATAGATGCGGAGTGTTGGAGTGGCGAGCGGAGAGTCACTGGGAGTTTGTCTTGATAATATCACCGTGACAAGACCTTGTTGGGGGTTTGTGCAATCATTAAGGTCACATCTCTTGATTCTTCCCCCTCAATAGACTTTCCTTTCTTTTCCCTTGAAACTTCCTCACTGTCTTTCCCTTCACAAATTGCTCCCTCCTTCTCGACCTTTCCTCAGGATCTCTTTAGCGCTTTAAGGTATTCCTCTTCCCCCTTTTTGGCATCATCAAAGGAGAGAGGAACCCCTGAAACATACTAGCAAGCGGGAAGTCGAGTCTGGCGATGGCGAGTTCTCGCCAGTCTCGCTGCGGAGTATGCGGCGCGAAATTCGAGCGAGTAGCATTGGATTCACTTTTAAGCAACTTCATCTCAACCATAAGAAGGCTGAATTTTCTATCCATGTTTTCTTCCATACGCGGGAGCTCATTCTTATTTTGCTCACGCAGCTTTATCTCGGCGATGTGAGATTCATGCATGTGCTCAATGTGTTCTCTAAATTTCGTCTTTGCATCGGCGTTCTCGACTCTCCGGACAGACTTGTTGAACAATGTTAAAATATCTAGCTTGTTCCACGCGCATTGTTTCTTCTTTGTTGCCACCATTCCCGATTCTCGACTATTAGGCCTCTCAAGTCGGCCAGTAAGGTTGGCATCTCTGTTATCGATCTCATGTCCATCGAGGCCTGGTGCCTCTCCATCCATTCAATTTCAAAATAATGCTTTGAACACCTCCCGAACTTCAAATTGTTCCCTCCTCATTGCGGTGATGGCCAAGCGTCAAATTTATAGTCACCGAACGATGGTATCGATGGAATGACGGGGATCCGTGCGTGGAAGCGTCGAGATCGTTTTCGACTCTTCGGGAGGTCGGGTACCTCCAGAGAGAAGGGAAATGATTCTACAAAGGAATCATCACGGGCAACTAGGATTTGTCCAATGATGAGTGGTGCGCGTGAAGTTCCCCTGTGGAGTCGAACCCTCTCTGCGGCTTGGGAGCTTGCGCGGTGGACTCTGTTTCACTGGGTCTTTGTGAAATTGACCCGACTTGTGAGCCTCAATCTGTCTCAACAACCGTCGGTCTCACTGGTTTCTCCAATTGAGTTGGATCGTCCTCGGCCTTATCGGAGCGTCATCGGACGATGATGAGACTTCCATGGGTGGCTCATCATCAAAGTTGAAAGTTTGACGAGTAGTCTTGAGATCGACTTGCTCGTGGTTGGAACATCCTCACCGAGTCTTTTGGATCGATCCACAGGGGATGACTCGGCTTCATCGTCTTCTTCCGATCCCGAAAGGTTACATCGATTAGCACGGGAGTCGTGAAGTGCGCTAATCTCCTTTTCGGATGGATCAATGATAGCGGAGGGATTTTCTCTACTTGACTTCTTTACCCCGGAAGTCTCAACCTCCCGGTTGGCCTTCATTACCTCCTGCGCAGTCTCAACTGCGGTGAGGCCTTGGACCTCCCTTTCGACGAGTGTCGACTATCTTAGGGTCTTCTGTGGTGGCATCCATTGGAGTCTCAACCCCATGGATTGCACTTTCATCGCCCGCAGTGTTAACTCCCGGGGTTGTTCCTTCCCCGTGCCTCGACCGCATCAACATCGTCATTAGCCTTCGAGCGGTTGGCACACGCAGCGAGCAGTCTCAATCGCCTCGAGCTTCGTTGATGGCAACTTGCTGTGTGTATTTTGTGTTTGCACTTTCTCCACTTCGCCTCCTAGATTCGTTGTGGAGTCATCTGCACATCCTCCGACCTTGCCGCAGCGGGGGGAGTTTCCCCTCGGCTCGCGCACCACCGAGTGACTTGGAATGGGGTCACTCGTCTCCAAACTCCCGGCTATTTCTCTTTTGAGTGTTCAGCCGTTGGGGCATGTGGTAAGACACCTTTATTAGGGGTTGGCTCGATTGGAGTTCCCACTAACCCGTTTCATCGCCAGATTCCTTAATTCCTTCTTCCGAGTGAGCTGGGAAGTGGTGGCAGAATAACAATCGTGGCAATATCTTTCCACTCCCATTGGGTCCAACTCAGGTGTGTTTTTGGAGGACTCTCCTGGTCCCTCCATCATTCTTTTCTCATGAAGAATTCGGATTCGTGCATTGCTTGCTGCATTTGCAACTATTCTGCGGGCATAAGCAGCGTGGGTCCGTCAGATCCTCATCACTATCGATAAGGCGTCAAGGAGATGATGCGTGTGTTACGTGGTGCGGTGATAGGGCGATGATCTTGGCCTTCTCACGTGCCTCGCCTTCCTCTGTCTCTCCTTCTCCTTGTCCTTGAAGATCCGCAAGATATCTGTGCGCTTTTCTTCATCCAATGCTTGGACCACGGTGGTCACTCCAAGAAAGTTCATCGCCTTCCTCTTCTTCTTCGATAAACTCGGGCCGTTGGAACTGTTCCTGGATCGACTCAATTTCCACTTCCTCCACTCTCGCAGGCGATTTTGGATGTCCGGATAAAGTGGGGATAGGATCATCACATCATCATCTCTTTCACTCTTCTTGTGTCTCACTGTTCGAACTACAAACTGGGTCTTGATTTGCCTCTGGCGATCGCCTTCACAGACTTGGCTATTTCATCAATAATATCCGGAGACTCTACTTCTCCAGTGATCTCCGGTCTGTTTGGTGAGTGGTGACTCAGCCGGTTTTTCAAGTTCGGATTGCTTGATGATTCTTCTTCGTCTCTTAGTTCATACTAGAGGATTTACGGTTCGGAGAGAGTGTCTTCGAGTTAAGGCGGCGGGGCGTCTTTGGTGTTTTCTTCGAGGAGCGAGCCGTCTTGGCTTATCGGTCCTCCTCTTTTTGACGACCGGAGAAGGTATTTGTGACTCCTTCTCGGCGCTGCTGGGTAGGAGACACGGTTGCGAAGCGGCGACTTACGGGCGCAGGGCGGGAGCGATTTGTTTTTCTTAGGCTGCAGGGGCAGTGATTCTCTTAACAGTGCGGGGCGACTTTTCTTCTTTGGTGGAGAGGAAACATTTTGTATCTTGAGGTCAACATCCTCTTGTTTACATGGAACGCCTTTCCATGTCGAAGAGGACTCCTTTCACCTCCATCACCGGCCAATCACCAGGCCGTATCCCAGAGATCCTCCGAACAAACCATCCTCCTTGAAGGATTTGTTCCTGCGATACAGCGAGTCTGCTGGTAGACAAACTCAACCTGTTTACTTGCTTTTCTTCAATGATCGCGGCCGTTACGATCAGTTTGCTTTAAACGATTGGTCAAAGCCGCCAAATTTGATGTCTATGCATTTGGCAACTATGTCCAACAGTTTGTGGTAGTCCTCCTTCACGGCCCCTTTTTTTGGTCATGTAGACTATCTTTTTCAAGATAGTCGGTCTTGCTACTTCTTCCAAGCGGCGGCCCAAGTCTACGTCGGCTTCATTGATTTCGGTGCTCCTTACTGGCGGTAGTAAGCGGTGTTACGCATCCTTGGCGGAGATGATGAACTCCTTCCCGTGAACAGGAGGATTTGATCCCCTCATCGTGAATCTCGGCGTTCACGTAGAACTGTGCAACCTCTTCCACATAGGTCATCGAGAACTTCATCGTCGAGAAATGGTTTCGGCCCGACGTTTCGAGCTTTTCAGCGATTTTTTTTTTTTTATGAGGGCGTTATCGGACCTGTTTGATCATTCCTCGAAATCCACAAGAGACCCAGTGTCGATTTGCTTCCCTAGTTTGACGAAACCATAAGTGGGTGCCATTTTTCAAGATTTCACGAAAAGAAACTTAGAAGTTGATTTGAATATTGATAGGGTTTTGAGAGAGTTTTGCCTTTGCTTCGAGATAGAAATGAAACGTTTTGGTAAAGTGAGAGAAAACAGGCGAAAATGGTTTAAGTATGGTTTTAAAGGACGTGCGGGTGGTTTTTGAAATGTGATCGAAATCAACGACTTAGATTTTGCACGCCGATTAGCATTTAATGTCTCGAATTTAATGCGGCAGCATTTATGTCCAATCATAAGCTTGGTATGCGGCTTTTTGTCTGTACACATCATCATTATCTTGACGTCATTTTTAAAAACATTCCCGCTTAGTAAAACGATTGCGTTTTGTCACTTTGCTCATAAATGACTCGGCATCCCTTAGTGATTTAACTCTTCTCGTCACAATTCTCTCATTGACTCAATCGAACTTATTCGGTATAGTCGTCTTTCCGACATGGTGATTCATTTAGGCTGATTTTGAGAATTCATCCTTTTTCTCTTTTTTGTGTTTCATTTCTTTTCTTTGAGTCTTCTGAGTGTCACCTCAATTAACCCTAACTCATGCTTGAGTTCTTCAAATCTTGACTCACATAATGGTTTTGTGAATATGTCGACCAACCGTTTATCGGTTGAGATATATTCAAGATGATGTCCTTCTTTTCAACATGATCTCTTATGAAGTGATATCGACATCGATATGCTTTGTTCTTGAGTGCAACACAGATTCTCGAGTGATTTGCTATTGCACTTGTGTTATCACACATGATTGGAATTTCCTTTTCTTCAACTTCATAGTCTCTCACCGCCGCCTCATCCATAGGATTTGGGCACAACAATGCCAGCACTATGTCTTCTTCACTATAGAGGTGGCTATTGAATTTTGCTTTTTGCTAAACCAGAAATTAGCCTTATTCCCAAGCATTTGACATGTGCCTGAAGTGCTCTTCTGTCAACTCTGCATCCAAAGATAGTCGAGTCGAATAGCCAATTAGCTTGAATCCACCTTCCTTTGGATACCATAAGCCAACTTCTTGCTTCCTTTCAAATATCTCAAAATCCTCTTAGTTGCGAGTCATATGGCTCTCTTTTGGAGCAGATTGAAATCTCGCACATACACCTACAAAAAGGTGATGTCGCTCTTCTTTGTGAGATAAAGCAATGATCCAATAAGTGCTCAGATCTTGTTTGATCTATAGGCTTGCCATCCGCATCCATGTCCATTTTGACGATGTATTCATTGGTATTTTCACGAGAAGACTTCTCCTCCATACAAAATTTCTTCATTAAATCTCTGGTGTATTGTGTTTGACTTATGAAGGTTCCATCATTCACTTTGTTTTACTTGGAGTCCAAGGAAGAATGTCGACTCTCCCATCATGCTCATTTCAAATTTGCTTTGCATGAGGTTTGAAAATTTTTCACATAGCTCTTTGTTTGTGGATCCAAAAATGATGTCATCCACATATATTTGAACAAGCGGTATGCTCTTATTGTCTTGAATTCGAAAAGTGTTCTATCTACTTTTCCTTTTGTGAATCCATTCTCGAGTTAGGAATTGTGACAAAGTATCATACCATGCTCACGGTGCTGTTTCAATCCATACGAGCTTTCTTGAGTTTGTATACCTTATCTCCAAGAGTCTTCTCGCTCAAACCCTGGAGGTTGTTCAACATACACTTCTTCTTCCAATAAACCATTTAGGAATGCACTTTTACATCCATCGATATAAAATAAAATTCTTGTGAGCTGCATAGGCAAGAAACATTCTTATAGCTTCCAATCTTGCTACAGAGCAAATGTTTCATCAAAATCTATTCCTTCTTCTTGGCAATATCCTTTGGCTACTAGTCTTGCTTTGTTTCTTACCACGTAACCCTCCTCGTTCATCTTGTTTCGAACACCCATTTAGTACCAATAACATTTTGATGGGTGGGTCGTTGAACTAATTCCCATACTTTATTTCTTTCAAACTGATTCACTCTTCTTGCATAGCTTGAATCCAATGTGTGTCATCCAATGCTTGTAACACATCATTAGGCTCTATTTGTGAGATAAAGCATGTGAACATAGCTTCTTGTTGAGTTCGATCTTGTTTTGACACCTTCTCTTATATCTCCAATGACAAGTTAAATGGATGGTCTTTCACCATCTTACATTAGGTTGAAGTAAGTTAGCCGGATTCATCGTCTGGCAGCTGTGTTGCTTTGATCGCTCTCTCGCAATCACTTAGCCGCAAATTTTCCAAAGATTTTATGAGACTCACTATCTCATCTTCATCCGAGTTTATAATTCCAGCTTGACTTGAAAGATAGGGACTTTTACATGGTTGGATGATTCACTTATCACCGACTCTTCAATGTCTTCTCCATTTACATTTGGCTCATCGAATACCACATGAATGGATTCCTCTGCAACCATAGTCCTTTTGTTGAGTACTCAGTAGGCTTTGCTCTCACCGAGTATCCCAAGAAGATATCTTCATCGGCTTTAGCATCGAAAGCCTTTAGATTGTCTTTGCCATTGTTATGGATGAAGCATTTACATCCAAATATTCTAAAATATGCAACATTTGGTTTTCTCCCCGTCCAAATCTCATAGGAGTCTTTGTCACCGTCTGCTTATCATACATCTATTTTGAGTGTAGCAAGTCGTGTTGATTGCTTGACCCAAATTCTTTTTGGTAACCCCCTTGACTAACATGGTCCTTGCTGCTTCTTTGAGTGTTCTATTCCTTCTTTCTCGCAACTCCATTTTGCTTTGTGGAGTCCTCGTTGCAGATAATTCATGACCAATGCCATTTTCAATACAATATTGAGTTATTATACCATTGACAAACTCGGTTCCTCTGTCGATCTTATTTTGATAATGGTTTGGCTCTTATCATTTTGAATCCTCTTCATCACCGTGTGTTGGTTTTTGTAGAGTTTCTTTCTTCTTACACATGAATATTGTCCATGTATATCTTGAGTAGTCATCTACTACCACCAAGGTATATTTCTTCCCACTTATGCTAGCTGGTTCAACTGGACCAAATAGATCCATACGTAGGTGTGCAATATCCTTGTTGAAGATGGGCATGTCTTTTCTTTGAATGATGATTTGATCTGTTTTCCCTTCTGCATGCGTCACATATACTTTCCTTCTTGTATCTTTAGTCCGGAAGACCTTCCATAAGATTACTTCGGCAAGCTTGTTAAGTGTTTTGAAATTCAGGTGACTCGACTTTTTGTGCCACAGACCAACTTGATTCAATTGTGCTCTTTGCTAATAGACAGGCTTTGGGTGTTGCGGTTGACCAATCTACTACATACATGTTCTTTTGTCTGCATCCTTGCAACACAACTTCATTTGATTCAATATCCTTGATTTGGCATATACCCATGTTAAATCCAACATTATAGCCCTTGTCACGAGTTGGCTGATGCTTAGCAAGTTGAAGTTGAGTCCTTCAACATATGCAACATCTGTGATTTCTAATCCGTTCTTCTTGATGGATCCAATGCCTTTTATTTCTCCTGGAGCTTCATTTCCTCCAAATATGACTTTTGCTCCCTTAACTTCCTTGAATTTTGACATTTTTTCTTGTTTCTGTCATATGTCCGGAATGTACCACTATCCATGTACCAGGTTCCTTGGCACTCACTTCCTTGAACCTGCAATCAAGGAAATTAAGTTTTAGGTACCCATACTTGCCTGGGTCCCGAGGGGTTAGTATTGTAAGATGATCCAACCAGCCTATAGCCAAATGATCGGCTCTAAGGGGTTGCCATCTATCGATGCCATAATCATAATTAATTTTGGCAAATTGCTTGGGGATTCTAGGTTCATACAAAATGTCTCTTTTGTCTGTATGCATGTATATGTGTTTTAGCAATTGCCTTCTTTGGGTAGTTGTGGTGTCTCGAGTGTAGTGCCTAGGTGCATATGTGTCTTGATGAAAGCTCTTATACTTTTGGAATGGCCTTTCTTTGAGTTCTAGGCCTTTGCCATTTGGGCTTATATTCCATAAGGCTATCTTTGATAGTTCACATCGTTCCAATCGGCTTGGCTTGGATACTTTCTACCATTCCCATCATATGTGTTTCTTTTGTAGAACTTTTGGGGTTTTTGGTAGCTCTGTTTCTTCTTTACTGAGTAATTCTGTTTGGAGTTTGCCGAGGAACTTGGTGAATTTCTTCTCACTGTCCTCTCAACGCACCCAACCGGGTCATTTTCCTCTTCCTTTATAACCAAGGCCAATTTGCTTGTAATTGTGCTTTGGAATGAATGTGTGTGCACCATTTGGAGTTTTGGATTTTTGAGACACTTCATTGCTTGAAGATCCTTTTTCCAAAATTACTTTTGGAGTTTGACATAGCACGATGAATTAAATCCTAAGCCTGTCTTGTCTCCACATTCTCTTTGACTCATAATAAGATCATCCAATGATTTAGATGCCTTAGTGAATGAGGCAATCACATTTTTGAGGTCATTCTCCCTCTTTTCTATGGCAGCTATTTCTCGCTATTAGCTTGGCATTTTCAAATTTTAAACTTTTATTCTCATCGACTATTTGACTTAGAGTACTCGGCTCCTTAGTCACTTGTGAGTTTTAGCTCTTGAGTAGGTTGTTTTCCTCATTTAGTAGTGTGTGTGAGAATTTAATGTGTTCGAAATCATTCATCATTTTGCCTAATGAATCATAAAGATCGAGTGGGTGATGAAGTGTGTGTGTCACGATCACTATCACTAGAATCGAGTTTGATGAGTTAGATTGTACCTCATCTTCTTGGTCGGGTTGATCTTGTTCCTTGGCCATCAAACGGATCAGGGCTTCTTCTTCGAGTCACTTGAGTAGTCGGCTTCATCAACGCTCTGAATCACCCTGTCTCTCTTGACTTGGGTGTCTCGGCATCTTTGCGACCAACATTGCCTTTTTCTTTTCTTGTCTTCTTTCTCAAAGACCTTTCATTCTTCTTCATTCCTGTATTTGTTGACTACATGATATGGACAATCAATGGCATAGTGACCTGGTTGCCTACGATTCTAGCATAGATATTCAACCTTTTCATCGACTCTTTCCATTCTTGGATTGTCACCCTTTGATATTCACTTTTTGATGATCTCTTCTCTTGGTTGGCCTATCTTCCCTTGACTTGGAGGGAGCCGAGTATCTTCTGGAAGATTCGCCCTTGCCTCTCTTGTAGTTCTTATTGAAGAACTTGTTGAACCTTTTAACCATCGGGGCTATTTCTTCTCGGATCAATTGTCTTCTTTGACCTCAACTCTCTTTCCATCCTTAACAATTAGAGCAAATTGTTTTGGGTACGCTTGTCTCTTCCGATCTTTTCTTCTCGGCTCAAATTCGTAGGCTTTGAGATCCGAGAATAGTTCATGGTTGGAGGTCTTCGATAGGTCCATGGAATGTCTCGGTGCCATGACCTTCATTTCCCATTCAGCGAGACTTTTTAGGATCTTCATACACATTTCCATCTGTGTATATTCCTTTCCAAGTGCGAGATAGCTCGTTGGTGATTTTACGTGAACCGAGCATCCAGTTGATCCAGGTTTTCTCTGCGATCATTTTGAAATTCTCAAATTTTTGTACAGCCACTGATAATTTATTTTCCTTGATTTGCTCTGAGCCTTCACAAATCAATGTTAGCTTGTCCCAGATTTCTTTAGCCGTTTTGCATGATTTGACTTTATTGAACATGGCTTTGTCCAAGGTTTTGTAAAGGATGTCCTTGGCTACATTGTCCAGGTTGTATCTTTTTCTGTCATCATTTGTCCATTCAGTTCTTGGTTTTTCAACCATAGCTGGTCTAGGGGCAACATCCTCTTCACCTTCAGCCGTAGCTCTTCTTACAACTGTGTTCACTTTTAAGATTTGCGGTGGCCCATCCTCTATCACTATCCACATCTCATCATGTAATCTTTGATAGATGAGCCTCGCATACGAATTTTCCAATCATCAAATTCTTCAATTGTGAACATAGGGATGCGTGTCAAATTTGCTTCCATGATAATAACTTTTAATGATAAAAGGAGTTTTGAAAACTTAAGTACTAAAACAGACTTTGAAAAGTTTGGAGATCTAGTTTAGTAACCAGTGCGGAAGGCTCAATGAACCAACCGCTCTGATACCACTTGTAGGTCCCAAGGGGTGTGAGTGTAAGGTTTAGAAGGGGGGGTTGAATAAACCTCACCAACTTTTCACTTTTGGTCCTCTTTTAAAATTCGAGTTGACACTATACACCTGTGTCCTTGGTGGACATCCAATTTAGTTAATTAGTAGAGTTAGTCACTCAACGGACTCGGGACGAGCTATTGATAGAATAACTCAAATTGTTAAGACCGAATTAGCTCAACTTGTGGTTTGTTTTTATTGGAAGACTTAACAACCTTAAGTTTGGTTTAGTTATGATTAAATACTTGGTTTTAGTACTTAGAGATTATCGGTTGGATAGCAAATATGTCGTGAGAATTAAACAAATAAGATGCAGAATTAAAGTCTTTGAAATGTAAATGACACATAAGTTTTTATAGAGGTTCAAGATAGGGTAATTCTTCTACTCCTCTCTTCTCCAACTCCTGGAGGAATTCACTAAGTATTGATCGGATACTGAGTGGTAACAAATCCGGATACAAGTCTTGATCACACAACCGACTTGATCCTTTGGGACTCGATCGGAGATGCCTTGGTCACTCACCTGGCTTCTCGTCCGACTCGAGCTTCTTCTTCACGGGGCAACGCGCTTTGCTACTACAACTCACTTGCTCAAGCTCTTGGATTTGATCACGAAGCCCTCCAAAACTCGAGACTGGTTCGACTTTGAACCTTCCTACAATCCTTCGTGGAATGTAGACCCTTGATTCTTCAAAAGTTTCCTCTTCAACTGATTGAAGTTATCTTTCCTTCACAGTGAGTGTTGGATTGATTTCCTTCGTAATGTAGGCTTGAGGATTAATCTTGAATGATTTGAGAATATTTTGGTTACAGATTCAAATGTTTTCTTGAATGTTCGTGGTTCAGGTAGTCAAGGTAACCTTCTCTCGAGTCATTCCTCGGCCTTTTATAGTGATCTTTCAAAAATCTGCCGCCGTGAAGAGATAGGCTTATTTTTGAAAGTCACTTGTGGTCGTTGGCTTGTCTTGTTGCGATCCTTGGAATTGCCACTTCCTCGTATTAATTAACCTTGACTTTTTTCGAGAGCACGACACGGTGTAGTGCTTCCCATTGGTTCATTCCCCTTGCACGCTTCGGGGTGAGCACTTCGAGAAAGGTAGCAAGGAGGTATTACTTGTTTAAGTAATTCTCTTGATTTACGTGCAACGGATCTCTTTTAGTTATCTCGACTTGACTCGCATTTCCTTGCTTTCCCCAGGTGACTTAGAGTCGACTTCCAATCATTAAATGACTCTGTTGTCACTTCAACTAGAGACTTGACATATCTTGAGTTGACTTGACCGATGCTTTACTCACCGCATCTCACCGCACCTTGATCGAGTTCCCGTCTTCTCTTCTTTTGCCAAACTCACTGCCTCGCAATGAGTCTTCCTACTAGTCTCCGTTGTCTTCTTGCATGTTTGGGCATAGCCGATTAACTTAGCTTGACCAGCCCTATTTATTACAATGCGATTTACAACAAAAATGGGGTGCCAACTTCCTATTCTAAGTTTTACATGGCATTCATCAAAATCTAAACTATAAATTTCCCAACAGACCATGTTAGCTGAAGCTGGATTGCCTAAGAGATTTTGGGCTACAACCATTAACACAACATGCTATACTCAAAATAGATGCACGATTAATGACAATTAACCAAGACCCCTATGAAATGCGGGCGGGAGAAAGCCCAATGTTGGGTGCTTCAGGATATTTGGATGTAAATGCTTCATCCACAACAATGGCAAAGATAATTTGAAGGCTTTTGATGATAAAGCTGATGAAGGTATCTTTTTGGGATACTCAGCTGAAAGCAAAGCCTATAGAGTGTTGAACAAGAGGACTATGGTCACAGAAGAGTCTATCCATGTGCTTTTTGATGAACCAAATGTGAATGGAGAAGACATTGAAGAGTAAGCTGACAAGATGAATTAGCCAACTATGCAGAAGAGTCCCTATATTGAAGCTGAAGTAAGAGCAATCAACCAAGATGAAGATGAGATAGCTGAATCTCAAAGACAGCTGGAAAGTGTAGGTCCCAAGGGGTGTGAGTAAGTTTTAGAAGGGGGGGGGTTGAATAAACCTTACCAACTTTTCGATTTTAGTCCTTTTAAAATATTACAGAGTTAACTCAAATAGTTGCGTCCTTGAGGGAAAACTAAGTTGGTTATTTAGCGAGTTGGTTATTCAAGAGAGTTAGCCACTCAACAGACTCGATAGAGTTTGTTGATAAAATAACTCACTTTGTTTAACATGATCCTTAACTTGGTTGTGTTGGTTTTATCGAAGACTTAACACCCTTTGAATTATTTTAAACTTGTTTTAACACTTGATTTTAGCACTTGGTTATTAATCAGTTGGATAGCAAATAAGTTTATCAAAAATATAATGTAAGTATGCGAGAGAAGTAAAATGTCTTTGAAAAATAAATGACACAGATTAATTTTTATAGAGGTTCAAGATGGGGTAATTCTTCTAACCCTCTCTTCTCCAACTCCCGGAGGAATCCACTATGTAAAAGATCTGTTTACAAAGTGGTCAACAGTCTAGAGACAGCCTTGGTCACACAGTTGGCTTCTCGTCCAACTCAGCTTCTTCACAGGGTAGCTGCCTTGCTACTTCAGCTCACTTTCTCAAGCTCTTGGATTTAATCACGAAGCCCTCCAATAACTTGATATTGGTTCGACCTTGAACCTTCCTACAATCCTCCTTGGAAAGTAGACCCCTTTTGATTCTTCAAAAGTTTCCTCTTCAACAAGTTTGAAGTTGTCTTTCCTTCACAGCTTGTGTTGGATCGATTTCCTTCGAGTTTATGGCTTGAGGATTTGTTTGAATATACTTGAGAATATTTTAGGTTAATAGCTTGAATATTGCTTGCTTGTTCGTGTTCAAGTAATCAAGGTCACCTTTTCTCAATGAATTTTCTTAGCCTTTTATAGTGAACTTTCGAAAATCTACCCATTGAAGAGATAGGCTGATTTCAAAAGTCACTTGTGTTCGTTGGCTTATCTTGTTGCAGTCCTTGATGTTGACATTTCCTCGGATTTAATGTCTTGCAGCGTTGCAGCGTTTCTGACACTTGCTGCAGTGCTTCTCATTGGTTTGTTCCTCTTGCATACAACTACAACTAGCACTTTATCTCTGACAACTTTAACTTGTTACCATTCTGGGTAACATTCTTGACTTACATTAACGGATCTCATTCAGTTGTCTTGACTTGACTGCAGTCTTTTATACCCCAGGTGACTTGAGTTAACTTCCAATCTTTGGATGACTCATCTGTCACTTTCAACTTGAGACTTTGCTTCTTGAGTTGCCTTGACTGACTCTCCACACAGTTGTTCCTTAGCTGATATATCTTCAGTCGAGTTCTTGATCTTCTATCTTGGCCATACTCAGCTGTTCCACAATGGAGTCTTCACTTCAGTCTTCAGTTGACTTCTTGTATTTCCAGGCGTAGCTGACTTGACTCAACTTTTCCAGCCCTATCTATTACAATGTAAAGTACAAGGAAAATGGGGTGCCAACTTTCTAGTTTAAGTTTTACATGGCATTCATCAAAATCTATAAAATATAAACAACAATGATACATACAGACAATGCAGACACAAAGAATGTATGCGTAGAATAGATCGTTTTATTGATCATAGCATTCTTGTCCTTTACACAACTGTTTACATTTGGTATCAGAACATTCTATATCAAAGCAAAAATGCACATCTATGCTAAGATACTAGAATAAGTACAAATTGAACAATTACAGAAAACTTCACTAAGTATACAGATGACTTCACCGCCTTCGCTGCCTCCTTCTTTCTTCTTTAGCTCTGTCGAAGTCATCAGCTCTCTTCCTTTTGTTTTCTTCTTCCTTAGCTCTCTTTTTCTTCTCATAGGCTCTCTTCGCAGCATCATCCTTTCATTTCCTCTCGAGCCATAGCTGAGTTTGTCTTTCATTTTTCTCTTTCTGTCTTTTCACGGCCTCAACATTCTTCCTTGCCACTTCCATATTTGCCACTGCATCATACCTAGCCCAGTAGATTCTCCCCTTCTTTCCGGGATCTACATATTCGATATTCTTGGGTCTTAGACGAGGTCGAGAACCTCTTCCTCCACCACTTCTTCCTCCTTCTCTGGGTGTGTACTTCATGGGAGTCTTCTGCTTACCAGCTGAATGGCTGCTGGTAGTCTGCTGCTTATCAGCTTCTTCGCACAATGTAAGACCCTTCTCCCAATACAGATCCCGGCTTGGGCTAGTGACATCCCTTGGAAATAGCCATCGGATTCAAGCGTCTTGAATTCTTCAACTGATCTTGGCTCGGATCCATTGTCAGGAATAGCATCTTGATCCTTCCTTGCCAAAATGCCGCCGTATTGTTTCAACACTTCTTCGATGCGGGCATCCATCTTCTTGTTGAAATCCACCATCCCTGCTTCGAAGATTCACCTTTTCTCCGACATTGCACAGCAGAGTGCCCAATGGGTAATGTTATGGGGAGTTTGCTCAAGATGGAGGTTGTGACTTGAACTTGCTGAGGGGTTTCAACAACCATTAACGTCAAATACTTTGAATGTTTCCCCTCAGCTGCTTTTCCCTTCTTCTCAGCTGCCCTCTTCTCAGCTGTAGATTCTTTCAATTTTTCTTCTTTTAAACTCCATTGGGACTCCTCTTCCCCCTTTTTAGCATCATCAAAGGAAAGAGAGACCCCAGGGAACATGCCTGCGAGCATACAGTCGAGTCTCACGAGAGCACTTCTATTTGAGTCCGTTCGCATAAGTCGCTTCGAAATTCTGAGCGAGTGGCTTTGGACTCGTCTACCACTAACTTTATTTCAGCCATGAGGAGGCTGAATTTGTCATTCATAGAGTTCTCAAGGCACAAAATTTCTTTTCTCTGGAATTTTTGCAACAACTCCATTTCTGTTTTGTGAGATGCATGCAACCTTTCGATGTACGCCTGCATCCTTTGCTTGATATTAGCATTGTCGGCCATCCAGACAAGCATTCTACCATACAGTGCTTTGAAATATTGAACTTGCTCGATTCTCATGGCAGATTCTTTGTGAGGGTAGCCTCCCTATTGTCCAGTCTTAAATCGAGGGAGGTCTGATGCCGTTCAATCTTCTCAATCTCTTCACAAATCTTCTTGGAGATTTCACGAAACTGAGCTGTCTCACTTGATTCAGCATGCGAGCCACTTGACAAAGTTGAACTCGACGAACAATGGTGTCGATGGGGATGATATGATCTTCTCTCACGGTGAATCTATGTTGCTCGGCGGTCTCTTCTTCCAAATGGTAGTAGGATCGGCGTGAAAGGGAATACCTTTGGAAATGCATCATCACTCACATATGGAATAGTTTGTGAGGGTTGTGCTCTGTGATGATTCAGCTCTTCGTGCCTCAACTGCGATAGCTTCATCGGCAGTGGTCACAACTGTGGGAGCCTGTGATGGAACTGGTGTACTCGTTATTGCTGCAGCTATGGAAGCTCACTGTGATGGAATGTGTCTCACCGGGGCGATTGAGATATTTTGCCACCGACGAGCCTCACTGTCTTAACAGCGTCTTCGGTCTCGATGGATTTTTCTAAGTGAATAACCTGGTTCCTCCTGCTGCATCATCAAGATCATCGGATGATGATGAGACCTAGGGCTTAGCTCATCATCGAAATTAAATTTTTGACGAAAGCGACTTTATCACTTAGCCGACTCGTAAGTTTGAGAACATCCTCGGCCTAGGTCCTTTAGATATGCAACAAAAGTGGACTCAGCTTCATCTTCAGACCCCAATAACGATATATCGAGGTTCTCCTGGGAGTCATGAAGTGCGCTTATCTCTTTCCCTTTTTGAGCTTTACCCAGGGAAGTCTCAACCTCCCTTGGGCCTTCAATACCTCTAGCGCCTCAATCTGCTGCGAGGCCTTCAATGTTCCCTCCGACATGCAATCGTCTTAGGGTCTTTGGCATTGTCATCCTTAGGGGTCTCAACCCCTTAGATTGCACTTTCACTTCCCAGTGTTAACTCCCGGGCATCTCCATCCTTTGCCTCAACTCCGAACTTCGTCAATGTCACTCTCTGTGGTTCTTTTTCGCCTTCCACTTCGCCTCCTTTCTTCAAGTTTGAGTCATCCACAACAACCTTCAACCCTGCAGTGGTGGAGTGAGTTTCCCCCTCAACTGGCACACCAACTGAGTGACTAATGGTGGGGCCACTATTCTCCAAACTCGCGGCTTCTTCCGTTGAGCGCTCGGCCACCATCGGGGTAGGTGGTAAAACACCTTCTTCAGGGGTTGGTTCAACTTGGTGCCCAAAATATCGGTTTCATTGCCAATTCCTTGGACCCATCCTCCGATTGTCTTTGGGACTTAGGCTGCAGTGATGTCTGTGGTAATCTACTGGCACCACTCCCAAAGGGTCGATTTGCGGGAGAGATTGAGATGACTCTCCTGGTCCTTCAAATAATTGTTGCTCATGCATTAGCCTGGATTCCCTCGGGCACGCTACTTGTCCGACTTCTCTGCTTTGTAGGTCCTAAGGGTGTGAGGAAGGTATAGAAGGGGGGGATTGAATAAACCTCACCAATTTTTCGAATTTAGTCCTTTTAAAATTAGTTCGAGTTAATATCACAAATGACTATGTCCTTGATGGACAGCTAAGTTAGTTAACCAAATGAGTTAGCCACTCAACGACTCGACGAGTTGTTGACAGAATAACTCAAATTGTTAGTCTAATACTTAACTTGCTACGATGAGATTTTCAAATGGAAGACTTAACACCCTTGAATTTGGTTTAAGTTTGTTTTAACACTTGGTTTTAGCACTTTGTTAAATATCAATTGGATAGCAAATTATCGTGAGATATTAAATGATATGCGAAAAATAAATGCTGAAATGAAAATGACACAATAAATTTTATAGAGGTTCGAAGATGGGGTAATTCTTCGAATCCTCTCTTATCCAACTCCTGGAGGAACCCACTAAGTATTGATCGAGTACAAAGTGGTTATCGGTCCGTCTGATGCAAGTCTTGATCACACACCACTTGATCCTTTGGGACCGAGTCCGAGATGCCTTGGTCACACACCGGCTTCTCATCCGACTCAGCTTCTTCACAAGGCAGCTGCCTTGCTACTACAGCTCACTTGCTCAGGTTTCTTGGATTTGATCACGAAGCCCTCCAATAAATTGAGACTGGTTCGACCTTGAACCTTTCTACAATCCTCCTTTGAATGTAGACCCTTTTTGATTCTTCAAAAGTTTCCTCTTCAACAGTTTGAAGTTGTCTTTCCTTCACAGCTTGGTGTTGGATTAATTTCCTTCGAGATTTAGGCTTGAGGATTTGCTTGAATAGCTTGAGAATATTTTGCGAGTTAAAACTCGAATGATAGCTTGAATGTTCGTGGTTCAGGTAATCAAGGTAACTTTTTCTTAAAGTGATTCCTCAGCCTTTTACAGTGAATTTTAAATATCTGCCCGTTGAAGAGATAGGCTGATTTTCAAAAACTCACTTGTGTTCATTGCTTGTCTTGTTGCGATCCTTGAAATTGACATTTCCTCGTATTAAATAAACCTTCGACTTTTCGTAGTCCGACACGGTGCGAGCCTCCCATTGGTTTATTCCTTTTGCACGCTTCGGGGATCGAGCACTTTAAGACATTGCGGCTGACGCATTACTTATTTAAGTAACCTTCTTGACTTACGTACAACGGATTCTTTTCAATTGTCTTGACTTGATTGCAGCTTCCTTAACTTCCCCAGGTGACTTCGAGTCGACTCCCAATCATTGGATGACTCATCCGTCACTTCAACTTGAGACTTGGCTATCTTGAGTTGACTTGACGACACTTCACACATTGTATCATAGTTGTTATTCCTTGATCAAGTTCTTGTCTTGTCTTCTCTGCGCTATACTATACTGCCGCTTCACAAAGGAGTCTTCATCCCGATCTTGATTGACTTCTTGTATGTCCAGCGTAGTCCTCTTAACTCAAATTAGTACAACCCTATCTATTATAATACAAATTACAAGAAAAAAATGGGGTGCCAACTTTCTAGTCTAAGTTTTACATGGCATTCATCAAAATCTAAACAATAAATTTCCCAACATCTGCTGCAGTAGTGGGATCCATATCCTCATCACTGTCTGTGTACTCAACTAGATTTTCATGAGTATGCTCGTGAGTACCAGTGAACGTGCACATCTTGGCTTTATCAAGAGCTTGTGCTTCCTCGGCTGCCTTGGCTTTTTCCTTCTCCCTGAAGATGTGGAGAATATCCATGCAATTGTCTTCATCAAGGGCCTAAAGCACAGTGTTGACTCCGAGAAATCACTGCAATTCCTCTTCTTCTTCGATATACTCAGGGCGAGCAAACCGCGCCCTTGAGTGATCTAGCTTCCATGCTCTCCATTGTCTGAGATGGCGCTGAATATCTGGGTATAATGGAGAGTACATAATTATATCATCGTCATCATCTTCGTCTTCTTGTCCTTCTTTTTCAGGAATTGAAGGCAAGAGACTCCGCTGCTCCTCACCTATAGCAACGCATCAGTAGATGGTGGAGAGACAACCTTTTCAACGGATGTTCGATTATCTCTCTTTTTGCTTCCTCGGCTCTCGACTCCCGAAGTCTTCATCGACTCTATTGATTACCTTGATGTCTTGGCATTCATCAATCACTTTAGGAGACGCACTTCCCGAGTTTCAAAGATCTCGGATGCTTTCTCCACTGTGAGTGGCAAATTCAACTGTCTTCTCTAATTCGAGTTTCTTATCGCCTTCTTTTTCTGGACAAACTAGAGGACTTAAGTTCGGTTCATCGTTTCATCACCGGTGGGGACTTGGGCATCCTTCTTGGAGGGGAGCGGCCTTCCCTAGACTTGGCGATCCTCTTCTTTTTCGTATGGTCAGCGAAGGGATTTGGGGTTCCTTCTCAACCTCGGCTGCAGGGGCAAGAGACTCGGCCGCACGGGCAAACTCGACCAGTAGGGCGGAGCATCCTTTTTCTTAGCCGCGATGGCGGTCTTCTTCTTCTTCGGGAAATGTAGGGCGACTTTCTTCTTCGGGAGGTGTAGCAAGTGTGTCCTCGGGGTCAACTCATTTCCCCTCCCTTGTGTCCGCCTTCTTTGCATGGGCTCTCTTCTGGGCACCAGAGAGGTTAGCCCGACATCTTCTTGTTGACATGGAAGGGTTTTCCATGCCGAAGGGGAATACCCTTCACTTCCATCAGGTGGCCAATCACGAGGCCATTTCCAAGAGATCCTCCAAAAGATCCATCTTCCTTAAACGTCCTATTCATTAGATTCAGCAGAGTCTACCTGGTACCGAACTCAGCCCACTTTACATTCTTGCCCTCGCATGATTGCAGCCATGACGACCGCTTAGTCTTTGACAACTGGTTGAAGCTGCCAAACTTCATGTCTACACACTTGGAGACGACATCCACCAACTTATGATAGTCGCCTTGCGCTTTCTTATCATCACCAGACCACCTTAGCAAAGACACTCCGGTTTGGCTACCTCTTTCCATGCAAAATACCAAATCAACATCAGCTTCATTAATCTCCTACATGCCTTCCGATGGCAACAACCAGTGCTCTGCAAGGTCCTTAGCATTTATCACTATGTCCTTGCGGTTGACAGAAGACTTGATTCCTTCGTCATGTGCCTCCGCATTTACGTAGAACATCGCTACCTCCTCGAGATAGGTATGCGAGTACTCCATGGTCAGAAAAACCTTAAGACATGACTTTTCTAGCATCTTAGCTATCTTCTTAACTAGGGTTTCATTAGAACCCCGCTTCACCATACCTTCAAATCCACCGACGCTCCCGAGTGGATTTGCTTAGAGCTTGATGAAATCAAACTTAGGTGCCATTTTCAGAGATTTTTACCGATTAAAATCGACGAACTTGCTTGAGGACATGTGGTTCAGTAACCTTTTTCTCAATGAATTTCCTCGCCTTTTATAGTGAACTTTCGAAAATCTACCCGTTGAAGATTTATTTTCGACAAAAATTGGACAACATTTCTATCTCGAGGTCAATCGGTTACATTTGTGTAGGCAACCCGCACACGTAGATGAATTTTGAAACAAAAATTGAGACGGAAGTGAAAATGGACAGTCGACCGGCCGACGACGGGCGTCGACAGTGACGTCGACCGGTCGCACTTCGTCGACCGTGCAACGTTTAAATTGAAACAAAATTGCAATCTCTAAAAACCAATGAGGGGACCGGTCGGGGTCAAGGTCGACCGTCGAAGTCCCCCGACCGGCCGCCTGTGTTATTTTTCTTTGTGTTCTTCAAACGTCTATTTTTGTCGACCGACGCCTATCTTTTGACAAAGAAAAATCGACCGTTTGACAACAGACAACATTTCCTTAAATTGTGGGATTGATCTCTAACAGCTATATTCTTGATTTTAATGGTATTTTTCTGTAGGTTTTCAATCTCCAAGAGGAACCTATGCTTGATCAATCATCTCCTATAAATAGAGGAAGTTTTGGAGCAACCAATACAACAATTGAGATACAATACAACAAGATACACTTCAAGCAAATATTTGTTCTTCATAGTTATTATTCTTGTTGTAATTTTGCCTAGCTTATCACTTTCACATCCTTGAGGTCTAGGCTATTCTTGATTACACTTTACACTCATATTGTAATATTCATTATTGAGTTGTAATCTTGATTTTTGGTCATCATTCAACACAAGACATCCTTGTGAGTATTCTTGTGGTAAGAATACACTTGGGTGATCTAGGTGCTAGGTGTGAGAAGATTGTGGTAATCTTCTTGTTGAGGTATTGAAGAATTTGGTATTCTTCAAGGTTGAAGATTGTGGTAATCTTCACAAGGTGCCGTTGAAGGGAGATTGTGGTAATCTTCAAAGGGAGATTGTGGTAATCTCCAAAGGTGGTGTTGAAGAAGAGTGTGGTGCTCTTCAAGGTGTTGTAAGTTGAGTTTGTATTAATTTTGGTTATTAATAAATTTCTTTTTATTTTTCAAATCCATCCCTGATATCTTTGGGTGGTAGAGGATTAGGCCCTAGGTGGGTTGAACCTCTATAAATCGACGTGTGTTGTTTACATTCCACACCTTTATTATTGTCTTTGAGCATTTCGGTTCGAAAAAGAGGGTAAAATCGAAAAGATGGAGATAATCTATTCACCCCCCTCTAAATTATCGTAGCCGCTTGGACTTACATTAATGTCTTGTAGCGTTGCAGCGTTTTTGACACCTGCTGCGGCGCTTCTCATTGGTTTGTTCCTTTTGCACACAACTGGAACTAGCACTTTATCTTTGACAACTTTAACTTGTTACCATTCTGGGTAACATTATTGACTTACATTAACAGATCTCATTCAGTTGTCTTGACTTGACTGCAGTCTTTTATACCCCAGGTGACTTGAGTCAACTTCCAATCCTTGTATGACTCATCTGTCACTTTCAACTTGAGATTTGGCTGCTTGAGTTGACTTGACTGACTCTTGACACAACTGTTCCTCAGCTGATACATCTTCAGTCGAGTTCTTGATCTTTTGTCTTGGCCATACTTAGCTTCCCACATGGAGTCTTCACTTGATCTTGATTGACTTCTTGTATTTCAGCGTAGGAAATTGACTCGATTTTTCCAGCCCTATCTATGACAATGTAAATTACAAGTAAATTGGGGTGCCAACTTTCTAGTTTAAGTTTTACATGGCATTCATCAAAATCTATAAAATAAATTTCCCAACAGAAAGTCTACAGCTGAATGAAGATGAAAGAACTGTTCAAGACAACTTAGCTGCGAGACGGCGGAACCAAGCTGACTTGCTCCAACCTTATGTGGATGGCTGAGAGACCATCCACCAGAGTTAATTATTGGAGATGTAAGAGATGGTATAAGAACCAAATCCAGAGCACAGTATGAAGCAATGTTTACTTGTTTTATTTCCCAAATAGAGCCAAAAGATGTGTCTCAAGTATTGGATGACACACATTGGATTCAAGCCATGCAAGAAGAGCTGAATCAATTTGAAAGAAACAAGGTATGGGAATTGGTGAAGAGACCAACCCATCAAAATGTTATTGGCACCAAATGGGTTTTCAGAAACAAGATGAATGAGGAAGGATCTGTGGTAAGAAACAAAGCAAGATGGGTAGCTAAAGGGTATTGCGAAGAAGAGGGAATAGATTTTGATGAAACATTTGCTCATGTTGCAAGATTAGAAGCAATAAGGATGCTTCTTGTCTATGTTGCACATAAGAACTTCACTGTATATCAAATGGATATGAAGAGTGCATTTCTAAATGGACTACTAGAGGAAAAAGTCTATGTTGAACAACCTCCAGGTTTTGAGCAAAAGACTATTGGAGATAAGGTGTACAAGCTCAAGAAAGCATTATATGGATTGAAACAGGCACCAAGAGCATGGTATGATACATTGTCTCAATTTCTAACTGACAATGGATTCATCAAAGGCAAAGTGGATAGAACACTCTTCATAATTCAAGATGGAGAGAGTATACTTTGCTTGTTCAAATATATGTGGATGATATCATCTTTGTATCCACAAATAAAGAGGTGTCGATATGTTCTCAAACCTCATGCAATGCAAATTTGAGATGAGCATGATGGGAGAACTGAATTTATTCCTAGGACTTCAAGTCAAGCAATTGACGGATGGAACCTTCATAAGTCAAACAAAATACACCGTAAATTTAATGAAGAAATTTGGTATGGAAGAGAAGTCTTCCATGAAAATACCAATGAACACATCGACCAAGATGGACATGGATGCAAATGGCAAGGTCAGTAGATCGGACCATATATAGATCACTCATTGGATCATTGCTCTACTTAACAAACGAGGCGGACATCACATTTGCGGTAGGTGTATGTGCAAGATTCCAATCTGCACCAAAGGAGAGCCACATGATTGCGGCTAAGAGAATCCTATGGTATTTGAAGGGATGCCGGGAAGTTGTTTTATGGTATCCAAAGGAAGGTGGATTCAAGATTATTGGTTACTCGGACTCGACTATCTTTGGATGTAGAGTTGACGGTAGAGTACTTCGGTACATGTCAAATGCTTGAAATAGATTGGTTTCCTGGTTTAGCAAGAAGCAAAACTCAATAGCCTAATCCACACCAAGTAGAGTACATAGTCATGGGCAATCAAGTTGTGCCCAAGTCTTATGGATGAGACAACAACTAAGAGATTATGAGATTGAAGAAAAATAGATTCCAATTATGTGTGATAACACTAGTGCTATTGCAATCACTCGAATCTTGTGTTGCATTCAAGGACAAAGCACATTGATATCGATATCACTTTATTAGAGATCGTGTTGAAAAGAAAGACATCACTTTGTAATATATCTCAACCGATAAGCGGTTAGTGACATAATCACTAAACCCCTATGTGAATCAAGATTTGAAGAGCTTAAGAATGAGTTAGGGTTAGTTGAGTGAGTTAACACTTAGAAGACTCAATCACAGAGATAGTCAATGAGAAAACGTGAAAAGAGCAAGTTTCACAATTCACCAAGTGAAACAACCATGTCGAAAAATCGATTGTATCTAGTTAGGCGACAACAGTCACTTAATGAAAAGAGAGAAGTAGAGTTAAGTCATATTTGATATAAGCCGAGTCATTTATGAACTAAGTGACAAAAATGCGATCGTTTTAAATGAGTGGGAATGTTTTTAAGGATGACGTCAAAGATAATAATGACGTCACAATAAAAAGTCGCACAAAAGCATATGATTGGATATAAATGTTGCCGCATTAAATGCAAGGAATTATATGCGCTTTTGACATTCTAATATGAGTTTGTTGATCTCGATCAAAATTCAAAAACCAAAGACATGTCCTTTTATAACCCTTATATATATATACATTTTTCAGCCTTCTCTATCCCTTACAGAAACTGTTCGTCTTCAAGAAGGGCAAAAGCAAGGCACATTTCTCTGTCGGAAACCCGAAGTACTCTGAAGCAAGTTCGTCATTTTTAATCGGTAAAAATCACTGTAAATGGCACCAAAGTTCGATTTTATAAAGATCTCAAAGCAAATCCACTCAGGTGCGTCAGTGGATTTCGAAGGCATGGTGAAACAGGGTTCTGATGAAACCCTTGTTAAGAAGATCGTTGAAATGATAGAAAAGTCAGGTCTTAAGGCTTTTCTGACCATGGAATACTCGCACACCTACCTTGAGGAGGTAGCTCAGTTCTATGTTAACGCGGAGATGTAGGACAAAGGGATCAAGTCTTCTGTCCACCACAAGGACATAATAATAAATGCTAAGGACCTTGTTGAAGGACGACTATCATAAGCTGATGGATGTCGTCTCCAAGTGCATTGACATGAAGTTTGGCAGCTTCAACCAGCTGTCAAAGACTAAGCTGATCGTCATCGCTAAGATCATGCAGGGAAAAAAGGATAACTAGGCTGAGTTTGTGTACAACAGACTCTGCCAGAATGTGATGAATAAGACTTTCAAGGAGGATGGATCCTTTGGAGGATCTCTTGGATATGACCTTGTGATTGGCCACCTGCTGGAAGTGAAGGGTATTGCCCTTCGACATGTCAAACCTTTCCATGTCAACAAAAAGATGTTCCAGGCTAACCTTTCTGGTACCCAGAAGAGAGCCCATGCAAATAAAGCGGACACAAGTGAGGGGGAATCAGCTGAACCCGAGGACACGTCTGCTACCCCTCCTCCAAAGAAGAAAGTTGCCCCTACAGCTCCGAAGAAGAAGGTTGCCCTGCAGCCAAGTCGCCTGCCCCTACAGCCGAGTCGGCTTCCCGTGTAGCTGAGTCCCCTACCCCTACAGCCGAGGCTGAGAAGGAACCCTAAATCCCTTATCCAGCCATACGAAAGAAGAGGACTGCCAAGTCGAGGAAGGCAGATCCTTCCAAGAAGGACACCTAAGCCCGGTGATGAAACCACTGAATCTGAACCAGAAGTTCCTATGGTTCGACCCAAAAAAGAAGATTGGTTAGGCACTCTGAATTGGAGAAGACATTGAATCGCAACTCACCGAGAAAGCATCGAGATCACTGGCGACACTCGGAAGTGCGATCTCAAGTAATTGATGAAACTAGAAAGTCTAAAAGATGATCACAGATACCCGTGGAAGACGCAGCAATACGAGAGACAGCTGAGGGAAGTAAAGCACCTGAGAAAACTGAATCTTTAGTTGAAAAGGTTGTCTCTCCACCTATTACTTGTGCCTTTGAAGGTGAGGAGGGGCGGAGTCTCTTCACGCCAATTCAAAAAATAGGAGGAGAGGGTGAAGATGAGGATGATGATGTTGTCATGTATTCTCCATCGTATCCGATATCCAAAGACGTGTACGAGAGTGGAGGGCATAGAAACTTGATCACTAAAGGTGCGGTTCGCTCACCCCGAATATATTAAAGAAGAAGAAGAGTTGCTTTGATTCTTGGGGTCTCGACTTTTCGACAGTGCTCTTGATGAAGACAATCTGTATGGATATCCTCCCCTTCATTAAAGCGAGATGAGAAAGACAAAGCGAAGAAGCCCGTGTCCTAGAAAAAGCCAAAATGTGTTAATTCACAAACTCTATCTCACACTCATACACATCTTGATATATACACAGAGAGTGATGAGGATCCCACTTTGCGCAGAGAGAAGTCAGACATGCAGCAAGCTATGAGAGAATCCAGGCAATTGCATGAGCAGCAACTTTATGAAGGCACATGAGAGTCCCACAATCACTTCTGCAAATCAACCCTTTGGGAGTGGTGCAGTAGATTGCCACAGACATCGCTGCAGCCACATCCCTGGTGCAATCGGAGGATGGTTCCAAGGGAATTGGCAATGAAACTGGGATTTTGGGCACCGAAGTTGAGCCAACCCCTGAAGAAGGTGTTTTACCACCTGCCCCAGCGGCTGAGCACTCAATGGAAGAAACGGCGAGTTTGGAAAAGAATGACCCCACCACTAGTCACTCAGCTGGTGTGCCAGCTGAGGGGGAAACTCACTCCACCACAGCAGGGTTGGAGGTTGTTGTGGATGACTCCGACTTGAAGAAAGGAGGCGAAGTAAAAACTGAGAAACAACCACAGAAGCGTGACATTGACGAGGCTCGGACAGTTGAGTCTGTCCCAGCAGAAATGTCAGCTGCTTTGAAGGTTGATGACACTGTTCTTACAGTCGAGGCACATGATGGAGATGTCCCGGGAGTTAATACTCCGGGCGATGAAAGTGCAATCCTAGGGGTTGAGACTATGGATGCCATGGTCCAAGACCCTGAGTCTGCTGGAGGTATTGAATGCCTAAGGGAGGTTGAGACTTCCCTATGTAAGGGTGAAGAGACTCAATACATTCCTCCAGGAGAACTTAGACACATCATTCTTGGGATCCGAAGATGAAGCTGAGTCCACTCCAGTTGCAGATCCAGAGGACCCAATTGAGGTGTTCTCAAAACTACGAGCCAACTAAGCGACAAAGCTGCTCATCAGAAATTTCATTTTGATGATGAGCCAAGCCCACAGGTCTCATCATCATCCGATGACGCTGATGATGCAACAGAGGAACCGGTTATTCACTTAGAAAAATCCACAGAGACCGAAGATGCTGTTAAGATAACTGGGCAAAATATCTCAACTGTCCCGGTGAGACATACCATCCATCAAGCAGCTTCTACAAATATGCAAAGATGCGACTACACCGGCTCCACACACAGCTCCCACAACAATGTGACCACTGCCGATGAAGCTATCTCGGCGTAGGCATGAAGAGTGAATCATCACAGTACAAACCCTCACAACCCATCCCATATGTGAGTGATGATGCCTTTCCAAAGGTATTTCCTTTCACGCCGATCCTACCAAATTTGGAAGAAGAGACCGCTACTGAACAACGAGGATTCTTTGTGAGAGAAGAACCAATCATCCCTACTGACACCATTGTTCCAGCCGAGTTCAACTTTGTTGAAGAGTGGCCTGCAGCTGAATCAAGTGAGACGACTGAGTTTCGTGAGATCTTCAAGAAGATCTGTGAAGAGATTGAGAAGATTGAAAGACATCAGGCCTCACTCAACTTAAGACTGGACAACAGGGATGCTACCCTCACAGCAGACTTGAGAGGGATAGTGGTGCGGTTCCGAGAATGGTCTCAACAGCAATCTGCCATGCGACTCGAACAAGTTCGTTATTTCAAAGCACTGTATGGCAGAATGCTCATCTGGATGGATGACAACGCTGATCTGAAGCAAAGGATGCAAGCGTATATCAAAAGGTTACAGAAGTCTCACAAAACAGAAATGGAGCTGCTGCAAGAATTCCACAGAAAAGAAATTTTGCACCTTGAGAACGCAATGAAATAAACTTGGTGGTAGCCGAGTCCAAGGCGACTCGCTTAGAATTTCGGACAGCTTATGCCGCAGCAAACTCCAAACAATCTTCCGCTCTTAGAAGACTCGATTTCATGCTTGAAGACATGTTCCCTAGGGTCCCTCTTTCCTTTGATGATGCCAAAAAGGGGGAAGATGAGTCCCTAAGGAGTTTGAAAGAAGAAAAATTGAAAGAATCTGCAGTTGTGAAGAATGGAAAAACAACTAAGGGGGAACGTTCAAAGGATTTGACGTTAATGATTGCTGAAACTCCTCGGCAAGGTCAAGTTACAGCCTCCATCTTAAGCAAACTCCCCATAACCCTACCCATTGGGCACTCTGTTGTGCCAATGTCGGAGAAAAGGCGAATTATAGAAGCATGGATTGAGGAGTTCGACAAGAAGACGGATGCCTGCATCGAAGAAGTGATGAAACAATACGGCGGGATTCTGGCAGGGAAAGATCAAGATGTTGCACCTGACAATGGATCCGAGCCGAGATCAGTTGAAGAATTCAAAACGCTCGAATCCGAAGGCTATATTTAGGGAATGTCACTAGCCCAAGCATGGAATTTTTACTGGGAGAAGTGTCTTGCGTTGTGCGAAGAAGCAGAAAAATAGCAGACTACCAGCAGCCACTTAGCTGGTGAGCAGAAGACTCATGTACAATATACACCCAGAGGAGGAGGAAGAAGTGGTGGTGGAAGATGTTTTCGACCTCGACCACAACCCAAAAATATTGAATATGTAGATCCCGAAAAGAAGGGGAGGATCTACTGGGCTGGATATGATGAAGTGGCAAACCTAGAAGTGGCAAGGAAGAATGCAGAAGTTGTAAGAAGACAGGAAGAGGAGAATAGAAGGCAAACAGAGCAATGGCTTGAGAGGAAGTGAAGGGATGAAGCTTCCAAACGAGCCTATGAAAAGAAGAAGAAAGTTGTAGAAGAAGAAAGAAAAAGGAAAAGAGCTGATGACTTCGACAGAGCTGAAGAGGAAAAAAGGAGGCAGCGAAGGCGATGAAGTATTGTTGCGAACCCTTCATGTATATTTCTTATGTAAATACATTCATGTAAGTCATCTGTATACTTACTGAAGTGTTCTAAAAAATTTCACTTTGTATTTATTCTAGTATCTCATCATAGATGTATGTATTTTTGCTTTGATATAGAATGCTCTGATACGAAATGTAAACAGTTGTATAAAGAACAAGAATGATATGATCAATAAAACGATCTATTCTACCTATACATTCTTTGTTACTGCATTGTCTGTATGTATCTTTGTTGTTCATATTTTGTTGAATGTTTTTAAGTTTTGGCATCATCAAAAAGGGGGAAATTGTTGGGAAATTTATTTTGTAGATTTTGATGGATGTCATGTAAAACTTAAAATAGAAAGTTGGCACCCCATTTTCCTTGTTATTTACTTTGTAATAGATAGGGTTTGAAGAGCCGAGTCAAGTCGGCTAGGCACGGAGATACAAAAAGTCAATCGAAGGTGTATCACCGTGTGAAGCGGTACTGTGAGGAGTCGATCAAGTCAATTCAAGAAGCCAAGTCTCAAGTTGAAGTGACGATGAGTCATCCATGATTGGAGGAGACTCAAGTCCCCTGGGAAAAAGCGACCAAGAGGAGTTAATCGAGATAAATCCATTGCCCAGAAGTCAAGAACATTACTTAATATAGTAATACCTCCATGCTGCCAGGTCTTAAAGTGCTCATCCTAGAAGCGTGCAAAAGGAATAAACCAATGGGAAGCACTGCACCTCGTGTGAGAACCTCAAAAGGTGTAAATTCATTTAATACGAGGAAGGGTCTACATCTCAAGGTTGAGGACCAAGAAAAGACAAGCCAACGAACAAAAGTGACTTTTGAAATCAGCCTATCTCTTCAACAGACAAAATTTCAAAAGTTCACTATAAAAGGCTGAGGAAATTCATTGAGAAAAGGTTACCAGAACCACGAACAAGCAAGCAATATTCAAGCTATTAACCTGCAATATTGTCAAAGTATATTCAAGCAAATCCTCAAGCCTGAAACTCGAAGAAAATCGATCCAATACAAGCTGTGAAGGAAAGACAACTTCAAATCTATTGAAGAGGAAACTTTTGAAGAATTAAAAGGGGTCCACTTTCCAAGGAGGATTGTAGGAAGGTTCAAGGTCGAACCAGTATCAAGTTATTGGAGGGCTTCGTGATCCAAGAGCTTGAGAAAGTGAGCTGAAGTAGCAAGCGCAAAACCCTGTGAAGAAGCTGAGTCGGAAGAGAAGCCAGCTGTGTGACCAAGGTTGTCTCTAGACTGTTGACCACTTTGTAAACAGATCTTTTACATAGTGGATTCCTCCAGGAGTTGGAGAAGAGAGGATTAGAAGAATTACCCCATCTTCGAACCTCTATAAAAATCAACTGTGTGATTTATTTTTCAGCACATTTACATTTCTGCATACTTACATTATATCTGCTGATAAATTTATATTTGCTATCCAACTGATTAATAACCAAGTGCTAAAATCACATGTTAAAACAAGTTTAAAACAATTCAAAGGGTGTTAAGTCTTCCACGATAAAACCAACACAGCCAAGTTAAAGTTCAGGTTAAACAATGAGTTATTCTATCAACGACTCTTTCGAGTGCATGAGTAGCTAACTCTATTTGAATAACCAACTTAGTCATCCCTCAAGGACACAAATTGTTTGAGTTAACTCTGTGATATTCTTAAAAGGACTAAATTCGAAAAGTTGGTAAGGTTTATTCAAACCCCCCTTCTAAACCTTACTCACACCCCTTGGGACCTACAAATACAACAACAAAGGAAACCAACCAAAACACACCAAATATGCATGCAAATGCATCAAATATATATAATTTTAAACCCTCAAATGCATTACACTCATTAAAATCCCCAAAACTTAAAGCATTGCTCCTCCTCGAGCAAATTAAAAAATGATATCAAGGGGTAAAAAGAACACACAAGAACACTAATAACATTTAATCTCATATGACTCCATACTCAAGTAAATTAAGCAATTCATTATCAAGAAGTCGTCATTCATAAACTCGGCATAATTAATACTCTCTTGGGTACTTGTCATCGGGACTCACAAGTAAATAGTGTATCACTCTACTCTCAAAGTGTATGGGTAGTGTTTACGCTCAAATTTAATTCAGTGAAAGTAGAACTACCATAGGCTTGCAAATCGTCTTAACATCTCTACCACTTTTGTGTGGACAATTTAAGAATCAAAAAGGACTTTTCATTTGGTCGTAATGTAGGCTCTTTGGTAAGGATAGGGATAATTTGGATTAAGTGACTTGGCTTGAGCAAATAGAATTTACGCGCACAGACTTGCAATTCACCAACCCAATTTCATCATAATACTCATTTTTTCTAGATATGTTTCTTTTTCAACTCAACTCTACCCTTATTTCTCCTTTTTCATTCTTAGGCCTTGTTGCCTATTTTTCTTTTTCTTTAGCCTTAAGCTCTCATTTTTTTCATATTGTTTTTCCAGAATTTTTTTGCTCGATCTTCTCTTCTTTTTCGAGCTTCATGTATTTGTTTTTCATTTACCCAGATACTGCTTATCCCTCTTTCTTTTGCCAGCTTCCTCTCTTTTTGTTTCCAAAAATTTTCACCACATCGTCCCCCAAACTTATTCATTTTTCTATAAGCTCAAGAAATTTCAGGGATAAATCATTTTGCAATTTTAAAGATCAATTTGGCTCAGAATAAAAGTTTATGCTCAAAATTGGCTAACTAGGAAATCATGAGTTCATAGGTAGGCTTTTTAGGCTAAGTAGGCTAAAACAAAGATGTCCATAAATTATTTTTCAAAAATTGCACACACACATGACTTCAATGAAGATACCAAAGCAAGTTCTAGAGTTCTATCAATCATGAATGACACACTCAAGAAAAAGAAATAAGTCTGCTTAATATAAAGCAGTTTAAGGCACAAAAAGCTCACAGGCTTATTTTTCGCATCATGCTCAAATACCCAATTTTCTTAACTATTGCAAAAACCAAATAAATGACATCACCTCAACTATTAATCCCATTATTCACAAAAAACGTATTATTTCATAAAATCAAATGCTCATAGTAAAATCATACAGAAGCTTTGGGCATACTCGAAAACCTTGATTAAAAATTACACACAAAACTAATTAAACGTGCTAAAGCAATAAACGTGATAAAAATAAAAATAAAAAAATAAAAAATCGAAAATTTAAAAATTTTAATGCAATTTTTTTATGCTCTACATGCAATCCTAGATGCAATGCAAAATATGCAACAGTACTAATTTACGTATTCTTGACAACCCCCCAAAACTTAAAATATGTTTCATCCCGAACATATGATGAAATTATCAAAAGAAAAAAAAGGAATGCGTATGATAAGTGTGAATTTTGCATGTGTTTCGATGCGTATTTCGAGCTTTAATGATAAGTAAACATGCATATACTCGCGTTAAACGTTACATATTCACTCCTTGTGGAAAAGATATTACACTTTGCTTATTTTGTAGGAATTTCATGATATTTGAAGCTAATTGAATAAGAATATGAGGAAAGCAAAGTAGAAACGAGAGAATTGAGTGGATATACGAAACATGAAACCTAAAAGAGCGAAAGTGGAGCGTTCACGGAAGAAACAGGGGGCACACGGGTTGGGCGTGCCTCAAGACACCACCCGTGCACCCGTATAAGGTTGATTGAAGGCTGCACATGGCGCACGGGTAGCCCATGCATGGGCGCACCACCGTGCGCCCTACAGAGAGTCGATATCTCACCGGAGTGGCGCACGGGTAGGCCGTGCTCCGACGCACCACCCGTGCGCCCTACGAGAGAGTTGGGGTATTCCAAGAGGTGGCGCACGGGTAACCCGTGCGTGGGCGCACCACCCGTGCGTCTGCGCTGGAATCCCATAATCTGCAACATTAAGCCCTAAACATGATGGGAGGTATAAAAAGGCTTTTTGGGGGGCGCACACAAGGACATTCTGGCATTTTTGGGATCTACAACACAAGACAAGAGTCAACTCTTGGAAGGAGACATCAAGGAGATAATCGGGTTGCATCGGAGCTTGAAGAACGGAGATATATCGAGAGATTGTCGACGTTCCTAAGTTTTCTTGCTTCTCTTTTAGTTTCACTCTTTTAGTTTCATTTGTAATGACTTTGAACACTTTGTGTGTAAGTTGTTTAATCATGTGTAGCTAAACTCTTGTGATTTCCGGGTTTTGGAAGTAGATTAATGAACTCTTGTTGAATGTTTTAATCTTAGTTGAAGTTATTATTTTGAAGCCTATTTGAGTACTTTGAGCTTATTCTTGTTTTATCACTTGGCCAATGATTTAACATGTTTGATATATTGATTCATAATTCGAGAGATGAGTTTCAATATTAGATCTTAAGTACTTGACACAAATATTTGCATGAATCGAGAGGTTTGCGAATATTGTGAGGACATTTGATCTTTGGTGCTTTTGGGAGTTGTGTATCTTATGTTGAGTAGAGATGCTAGCATAGATATTTCAATCTACATTTTATATGCATCTCGAGAGGGAGGATAAAATAGCTTTGTGATCGTCTTATAGGAATATTGATAATAACCTTGGCTTTGATTAAATCGGACAACAAGAGGATTATTAATCGAAACCTTAACTCGAAAATCCATTTCATCATCTTGATACTTCTTTCATTTGTGTTATCTTATTTTCGTGTTTTAGTGATTGAAATTGTCTTAATCTCAAAACAACAACCATCAAATATTGATCGTCTAAATAAAAGTAAAACTATCTTGGTTCAATACTTAGCCTATTGATTTATTAGTCTCCGTGGATACGACCTTGCTACCCTATTCGATAACGAACACCGTACACTTGCGTGAAGCTAAAAATATAGGCGAACAAGTTTTTGGCGCCGTTCTTCGGGACTAATACAATTTTTGGTGCTAATATTGCGATAGATAGAATTATTCTTAATTTAGACATTTTTCTTTATTATTTATTTTGTTTTTTAGTGTGACTTGAATTCCACATTATTTGACTTGTTTCTTCTAGTTTGGTCCGGGTAGTGTATGAACACGCGCTCTAAGCGGGGTGACTTAATACCGCTCATACTGGAAGTTGAGGCTTTCGCGAGGAGAATCGATGCTACCACTAGACGAGCTGAAAGACAACACAATCCGATAATGGGGGATTTGAATGAGTTACCAATACCGCCAAACAATGGTGGAAACGAGTTCCGAATCTGGTTCAACAACAAGCCATTCGTGATTACTTTCGACCACAAACGAATCGTAATTACGGTGGTATTGCCCATATTCCCATCAATGCCAACAACTTCGAGCTCAAACCGCACTAATCAATATGGTGCAACGAGAATCGGTTTGGGGGTTTGCAAATCGAAGATCCTAACTCTCACCTTGCACATTTTATCCAAATATGCAATACGATCAAGATGAATGGAGTCTCGGATGACGCCATAAGATTGCACCTATTCCCATTCTCTTTACGGGATAAGGCGAGAAATTGGTTGGGTACTTTGACGCAAGGAAGTGTGAGCACTTGGGATGATTTGAGCCAAAAGTTTTTGTTTAAATTCTTTCCACCAAGCAAAACTTTGCGGCTCAAAAGTGAGATCACTCAATTCCGACAATTTGATTCCGAGCCTTTGTACGAGGCTTGGGAAAGATTTAGGGATTTGTTAAGAAGATGTCCACAACACGGCTTTCCTGGAGGATCAACATTATGTTTCTTTTACAATGGTCTAATGGGGCAAACGAGGGCCTTTGTTGATGCCGCAGGGGGAGGAGCATTGTTGGCAACGCGTTTCCACAAGATGCCTTAAATCTTCTTGAGGAAATGGCCATGAACGATTACCAATGGCCATCCGAAAGATCCAATGTACAACGAGTAGCCGAAATCTCAAATTCGAGACCCTATCAAAACATTGTCGGCACAAGTAGTGGCTTTGACAACTCAATTGAATGTATTTACTGAAGGGGCGAGGAAGCATATACGAGCACGGGTAGTGAAGCTCTTCTATATCCGATGGAAGAGGTAAATTATGTGAATAACCGGAATTTCAAAGCAATTTAGGAATAATTCAAACCCAACGCACTACCATCCAGGGGTTGAGAAATCATGAAAAATTTTCCTATGCAAATACAAAGAATGTGTTACAACCTCCACCGGGATTCAATGCTTGAGTGGAGGCGGTAATGGAGGAGGCAAATCGTCGTTGGAAGATATACTCACCTCTTTCATAAATCAATCTAGTGCTTTCATGAATGAGACGAGAGTCGCTCGATAAGCAAGACCTTAGGATGGATAAGTTAGAACAACAAGTGGCAAGCTCAATAAAGAATCTGGAAACTCAAATAGGTCAATTGGCTGCAATTGTGGGGAGTCAACATCAAAAGGGTCAATTTCCAAGCAACACGGAGGTCAACCCGAGGGAACATTGCAATGCTATCCATGTGTGGGGTGGAAAAGAAAATGAAGAGTCTGAAAATGCTGATATTGATGTGATGTCAGAATCACGCACGTCTCGTGTATCAATGCACGACCAAATCATGTGTGTTGCCGAGCCTACCATCCAAATTCAGGAAAATGACGGAAATGACGCTCAAGGCAATATGAAAGTTAAAGGAGGAACCGAGCAACAATTAGATAAGCAAAAAAGAGCCAAGAAACGTGAATCGTATCCTAACTCTAATTTGCTGAAATATAATATCCCTCTTCCCTTTCCCCGATTGTTTCACAAGACTAATCTGAATAATCAATTTGCTAAATTTGTGGGCATGTTTAAAAAATTGCACATTAATGTTCCTTTTGCAGAAGCAATGAAACATATGCCAAATTATGCAAAGTTTTTAGGGGAATCGATGTCCAACAAGAACAAATGAGCGAGAAATGGGATTGTCAACTTTGAGAGAATGTAGCGCACTCATACAAAGGAAAATACCGCAAAAGATGAAAGATCCGGGGAGTTTCACTATTCCTTGTACGATAGGCGATATTTCCTTTGACAATGTACTTTGTGATCTAGGATCTAGTATCAATTTGATGCCGCTGTCCGTTCTCAGAAAGCTTGGACTTGTAGAAGTGAAACAGTCCACTGTCACCCTACAACTCGCGGATAGATCACTCGTACATCCAACGGGGATACTAGAAGATGTGCTCATAAAAGTCGATAGATTCATATTCCCCGTGTATTTTCTAGTGTTGGATATGAATGAGGATTGTGACACTCCTCTTATACTGGGCGTCCATTTTTGGCAACCGCGGAAGCACTAATAGATGTTAAGAAAGGGGAGCTTACATTACAAGTTGATGATGAGCGTATTTCATTTTCCATTTTCCGAATATGAAAGGGCATGATGATCTTAATGGTTGTAAAACAAAAACAATTGCTAATTCATGTACTCAAGCTAATAGCTTGAATAATTGTGTGCATTTTAAAGATAATATGCGGGGATTATCAATGAAGAAGAAGGAAAAGGCACAAAAAGCCTGAAGTTGAACCAAGAGCGTGCACGTACCATTCGCACGATGAAGAGGAGAACACATGGATAGTTGACGAGCATGAAAAACCTCCTTTAGTAATGATCAAGGGAGGTGTAAATCCAAATGAGCGGGATTGGCATGGAAAACTGCACAATGAGGTGACAAGCCTCATTTCGCAAAGATCATAATCGGAATCAAAAGGCGTCAAGCTAACGGCGTTAAATATAGCGCTTGTTGGGAGGCAACCCAACGGTTTTTCGTGTGTTTTAGTTTCAAAAATTTGTGTGATTTGAGTGCTTTGATATGCGAGTTTTTATTAATAAGTGTGATTAGTGTGTTTTTGTTGAATTTTTGTGTGTTTTTTTTTATTACATAAAAAAAAAGATAAATTTGTTATACAGTGCGCACGGGTAGCCCGTGCGTTGGCACCCCACCCGTGCGCCCTGAGAGAGAGAGAATTTGCCGGGGTGGCGCACGGGTAACCCGTGCTTCGACGCACCACCCGTGCGCCTGGCAAGAGGCTTAAATATGACGATTTTAAACTGTCTTCTTCTTCAACATTCCCCAAATCGCGCGCCATTACCCCTAAACTTCATTGCCATCCAAATTTCTTGCAAATTCTTCTTAAATTCGGCCTTTTAATCCCTTCCCCATCACAATTCAACTTCACTTTACGTTGAACTCCAATTTACTTGTAGAATTGTGAGCACAAGCACCTAGGGTTCAAATCTTCCACTTCGGGTTTAACTTAGAGAATTCGGTAAGAACACCGTTTCTCCTTGTCAATCCTATGTTAATTATGTATTAGGGAGAATGGTAGGTGTTTATTTTGATATTTTGCTATAAATTATGTGAATTATTCTTTGAGGCAAATTATCAAACACCTTGTGAGCTTGTGTAATTGAGGAGATTTAGGATGAATTGTTGGTGAGTAGGGCATGGCCAATGATAGTTTAAGCTAATATTTGTCTAGAATGGCCATAATTTTTGTTTGTTTGGGGTAGTTGATCGATCAAAGTGACTTGGGCATGTGAATTTACATCACCCAATATGTTAGCTTTACTCCCTATTTTGTTGTTGCCATTGATGATATTGAGAGGCTAATGAAATGTGTTTCGTACAAACACTTCATGGCCGAGCGAAGAAACCCCAGGGTGGAAGGAGACGTGCACGCGGGGGCGGCACAACGCAAGTAGCACCGCCGGAGAGGTCGATCAAAATAGTCTGAAGCATATGGAGTCAACTTAACAAATGCCGATGATCTTGAGCGATGAAATCGCTTGATCGGTCGCCAAATAGCTCCATCTCGCTACGCCGACGATGATTGTACCCAAACTTTGGGGATCCATGAGGACGTGTGGCGTCTTTTCGCCAAGGTAGGATGGACGAACTTCATGAGTGAAGGTGGCCGACATTCAAAAAGCATACATTGGAGTTCTTGAGTACCGTGGAAGTACTCAAACAAGGCGGGACCTTTGAACCATATATGATAAAGTTTCAATTGGGGAATGTCCGTAGACAAATCATGTCTATGACCCAATTGAACACCATTTTCGAGTCCCAACAAACGCTCGTACTCGCCCGATGCCTCATTATGATCAATACTACTTACGGAGAATGCTTGTGGAAACACCACAAACGGGGCCGATGTTGTATGCGCGCGGACCGCCAAAGCCTCATGGATCCTAATCCGTTTTCCGATATATTCAACGCGTGATCGCATCCTCCGTGTTTCGCCCGAGAAAACATTGGAGGTATGACGACTAAGGAACTTTATCTCCTTTGGTGTATGGTTACAAACACCCCTACAACACCACTCACAATTTTGCCGAACAAATCGAGCAGTTAGCTAGGCGGGAAGGGTACGATTTCTATAGGGGCCTCATTACCCCTATTGCCCGGCATTTCAATGTTGATTTCCGAGGCTTGGAGCCTATCCCTGGCAAAAGACTCGGGTTAATTTGGCATCGTTGCACCATATGAAGTTCATAGCGAATGAAGACAACAGATTGGTGCTTCTACAAAAGAAAGGTGCTTCATTTCCGTTGCCTAATCAACCATACACCACGGTCGAGACATTGACGGACACCACCAACTTCCTCATGAACTCCGACGCACACAACCGAATTACCGGGCTATAGAGGCAAGAAAGCGTCGCAGTCGAAGGTTTCTTGGATGAGGAGGATATGGTGGCGGAGGAGGATGCGTTTCATGGCCGAGACATGGGGATGGAACCTCATCACCCCCAAATTGGGTATGATATACCCGAGTCCTCACACGGAGGTGATTATCCCCGACATTCTCAAAGCGGGGATCGCCCCGTCCGTCTCACGATGGAGGACCCCATCGCGACGCCAATTTTCAAGACATGTTTTATGCGTTTGGGGAGAACTTGAGGCGGCAAGAAGAAGAGTTGAGGCGGCAAGGAGAGGATTTAAGGCAACATAGGGCTGATTTTCTCGTTCGGCGAGCGATCGGAGCAAACGCGTTCGAGGAGACGTGGCAAGTGCTCCAACACTACAAATGTGGCATATTTCTCAAGGCCACTTCCCACCACCGCCTCCACATGATTCGGTATATCCCCACTTTTTGTTATTGAAATTCTATTTTTCCCCTTAGGACACTATAATTTCATTCAAGTTTGGGGAGAGATAGCATTTTAATAAATGAAAAGTGTGGATACTTACATACATAAAAAAATAATACATTTTCATGCATTTGTTTGTTATCATATAGTTGCATTAGAGCATTTTAGGTTGCATTTGCATTAGAGTACGTTTATAGCTTTAGCACGTTTATTGCTTTAGTAGTGGTTAGAGAGTGTGTTGACCGAGCATGGTACAACTTGTTGTTTGTGTGTTGATGGAAAATTCATATTGATTGGGATTAGATGTCGTTTATGGATTGATTGAGCCTCGAATAGATAACTTTGAGCATGTTGATATGAAAAACTTGGTGTGATGCTTTGAATTACATTTTGACAAGCTGTGAGCTTTGAGCCTTTACTGCTTATATCTTGTGCGATCTTGTTGTAATTTGAGTGTATCATTCATGTTGATTAAAATTCTAGAACTTGCTTGGGTATCTCTGTCAAGGCCACATGTGTATGTGAATTGTGAATGTGATTAAAGGTCATCTTTGTTAGCCTTTCATGCCTTTTACCTACCTAAAAATGTGAAAACTCCTAGTTAGCCAAGTTGAGCCTATAGCCTATTTCTTTGATAACCCACAGATTTAACCCTTGATCTTACTATATTTTCATCACCTTAAAATCGAATGTATAACGTTGAGTAAAAGGGGAATTAACGAAGTTGAATGGGTGGGAATTGAAAAATAGGATAATTGGGCATACTTGGTTAAATGGAATAAAAAAAAAAGAGGAAGGAAAGATGTTGAAAATGCACAAATGGAAAAAAAAAGATTGAAAAGTGGATAGACTTGGAGGGCGAAGGATTGTGAATGGAGGTGATTCTCAAAAGAAAAGACGGAAATGGAGATAAATGAAGTTGATAAAAATGAGGGATGATTGGAGTAGCATATGGGATTGGAATGAAAATGATTGATATGCTCATCGGTCTATACACTCGAGTTTGAGTCACTTTATCCAAAAATCTCCTACCTAAACCAAAGAGCCTTCATTACAACCAAATGAGAAAGTCCTTTATGATTCACAAATTGCATACACTCTCGTGGCGGAGATATGAGACAAATTGCAAGCCTATGGTAATTTTGCGACATCGAATTGATTTGGCGTAAACACGTCCTATAACCTCGTGAGATGAGAGTATACACTTAACTTTGAGAGTTGGATTCGAGCATTTCACTTTGTCTTATTTGAGGCGAGTTCTTTGATTAGATATTTGAGGCTTGATTGAATTGTACTCGGCATTCATGACGAACAATTTGGATTTTCGTGTAGACTCTTGGTGTCTTGTTATTATCTTTATCTCCCTGTTATGCTTTATCGTGTTCTAAATATTGTTGATCGGACGGTCAACGATTTAAGTTTGGGGATTTTGATAAGTGTGAATTTTGCATGTGTTTCGATCGTATTTGAGCTTTAATGATAAGTAAACATACATATACTCGCGTTAAACGTTACATATTCACTCCTTGTGGAAAAGATATTACACTTTGCTTATTTTGTAGGAATTTCATGATATTTGAAGCTAATTGAATAAGAATATGAGGAAAGCAAAGTAGAAACGCGAGAGAATTGAGTGGATATACGAAACATGAAGCCTAAAAGAGCGAAAGTTGAGCGTTCACGGAAGAAACAGGGGCACACGGGTTGGCGTGCCTCAAGACACCACCCGTGCACCCCTGTATAAGGTTGATTGAAGGCTGCGACATGGCGCACGGGTAGCCCATGCATGGGCGCACCACCCGTGCGCCCTACTGAGTCGAGGATATCTCACCGGAGTGGCGCACGGGTAGGCCGTGCTCGACGCACCACCCGTGCGCCCTACGAGTTGGGGTATTCCAACAGGGTGGCGCACGGGTAACCCATGCGTGGGCGCACCACCCGTGCGTCTGCTTTGAAATCCCATAATCTGCAACATTAAGCCCTAAACTTGATGGGAGGTATAAAAAGGCTTTTTGGGGCGCACACAAGGACATTCTCCCGCATTTTTGGGATCTACAACACAAGACAAGAGTCAACTCTTGGAATGAGACATCAAGGAGATAATCGGGTTGCATCGGCGATTGAAGAACGGAGATATATCGAGAGATTGTCGAATGCGTTCCTAAGTTTTCTTGCTTCTCTTTTAGTTTCACTCTTTTAGTTTCATTTGTAATGACTTTGAACACTTTGTGTGTAAGTTGTTTAATCATGTGTAGCTAAACTCTTGTGATTTCCTAAGTTTTGGAAGTAGATTAATGAACTCTTGTTGAATGTTTTAATCTTAGTTGAAGTTATTATTTTGAAGCCTATTTGAGTACTTTGAGCTTATTCTTGTTTTATCACTTGGCCAATGATTTAACATGTTTGATATATTGATTCATAATTCGAGAGATGAGTTTCAATATTAGATCTTAAGTACTTGACACGAATATTTGCATGAATCGAGAGGTTTGCGAATATTGTGAGGACATTTGATCTTTGGTGCTTTTGGGAGTTGTGTATCTTATGTTGAGTAGAGATGCTTTTAGCATAGATATTTCAATCTACATTTTATATGTATCTCGAGATGGAGGATAAAATAGCTTTGTGATCGTCTTATAGGAATATTGATAATAACCTTGGCTTTGATTAAATCGGACAACAAGAGGATTATTAATCGAAACCTTAACTCGGAAATCCATTTCATCATCTTGATACTTCTTTCATTTGTGTTATCTTATTTTCGTGTTTTAGTGATTGAAATTGTCTTAATCTCAAAACAACAACCATCAAATATTGATCGTCTAAATAAAAGTAAAATTATCTTGGTTCAATACTTAGCCTTATTGATTTATTAGTCTCGTGGATACGACCTTGCTACCCTATTTGATAACGAACACCGTACACTTGCGGTGAAGCTAAAAATATAAAGGCGAACAGCGTAAAAGAGTACTTACATGGATAGTTCCAATCAAACATTATGACGGGCCACACGGCCGTGTGCCGCACGGATCGGACGTGCGGCCCTGCGCGTCCTACTGTTTGTCCTGTCGTAGTATGGTGGCCACACGGCCTGGCTATGTGGCACTGGGCGTATCGTCCTCTCGCGTGGTATGGTCATGTGCCCTCACACGGCCGTGTGAGGTGATTTTCGTAATTTTTTGTTTTTTTGTTTTTTTTTTGTTTTTTTTTGTTTTTTTAACCCCGGGATTTGTCGCGACGTTTCTTGGGTTGTCTCCCAACAAAGAGCCAAGTTTTTCGTCTTTAGTCAGACTCAGATTTCTAGCATCACTTTCATTAAACCGTGTTGGTTGAAATCCTTGAGTCGTCATATTCTGTACCATCCATCGGACGAATGGCATTGCACTATTTTCTCGGATTAAGTATCTCCTGCGAATTTGCTCTTTTGATGTTGGCCTCCCACTACAGCTACGATTTGGGCTTCTTGTATGTCCAACGATTCCAGTCTCGCATTCAATAAAAACGATGTTAGAAACGAAGAAGAAAAAAATAAAATAAAATAATAAAAAAAAGAAAAAAAAAATTATTTAAAAAAATATTCTTCAATTAAGATTGAACTACTTATTACTATATCTAAGTAGAATCTAATCAATCCCCGACAATGATGCCAAAAACTTGTTAAAAAAAATGTTTGGTTCATACAATCAAAAGTGTACAGTGTAATTTATAGGATAATGGCAAGCAAGGTCGTATTTTTCAGGGATTGATATGTGAAATACTTAGGCTATAATAACTCGTATTCTAATTTTATTGAGGCGACCAAATATCAAGTTATAATAAAAATCGAAAATAAAAGCAAAAATAAATAAATTTGCGAACCCCACAAGTATTTTTAACAACCACAGGAGCAACCTTAGGCACATAATCTCAACATGTTTATTCAATATTTAATGCAACTAAAGTTTTAATAACCAATTCATGCAATTCTATGGGTTCAATTTCTAAATTAGTTTATTTCCCCTCCCGGGTGGCGCATAAACAATAGATTAATAATAATTAAGGTCTCCCGGTCCATCACAACTATTATTAACTCCCAAAAGATCTTTGAATTGAAATACTTCCCACAAATAGAAGTAAGTCTCCCGATACATTACCCTGTTTATGTTTGAATTCGATTTCGTATCATTAGAACTCATCTCCTGGATTATGGACTAACAAGTATGACATGCAAATTATTGGCCAAATAAAAAGCAATTAAGAATAATCACTCGGATCCATAAAATAGAAAGCATGAATTAATTAAGAAAACAAGTAATCATATTTAACATGAATCCACAGTTTTGATTATGCCCCTAAGATCCGAAAGATATGCCAAATATTGATTACAAACTCATAGAAAAATTCGAATCAATATTATGACATCATTTAAGCACAGACAAGAGTTATTAGACATAGAAAGAAAACCCCTTCTTGTCAGTATGGATTCTCCTCCCAACCCTTCGAAACTCTTATGCTCCCGTAGATGCGAAAGCCTTGTGGTGTTCTTCGTGACCTAGCCTTCTTTGTTCAGAAGATCTTCGATTCTTGCGTTCCTGTGTAATTTGATGTGTTTTCTCTGTATGAAGTTTTATTTTGGCTGATGTATGATGATGAAAATTCATTCAGGCCTTGGTCCCCTTTATATAGGTGTTTGGAGAGATCACTTGTAGAGTTTGAACGGGAAAATAACTTCGAAAAACATGTTGGGCAGTGTCCCACATGGCCTGGCAGTGTGGCACCACATGGTTGTGTGGTTTTTTGGCCTTTCCGACACGCCTGTGTGGTCTCACACGGTCGGGTCGTGCGGGTCTGGTTCCGTCCCCTGTTTTCGTCCCTTTTTCACCCGGTTGTGTCATTCCACATGGTCCGACCGTGTGACGTGTTTTTGTCCGTGTTTTTGTCCTAATTTTCTCCCTGGGTCTTCATGAAAGTTGTAGACCTATCCCGTAGCTTTCCATAGCCACTTGAATCACCTTATTATCAATTCTTTAGAGAACGTTATGGCCAAAATACTAAACCCTGCCAGTGGTGGAAACTATTAGCACATTTGGACGTTTTTGAAGGAAATTTCCTTTTGTTCGATCGTCCGTGCTTCTCTCATTCACATATTTCCTCGTAGCTTATCTATTGACCTATACTTTGAAACGTGATATCGTTTTATATCCAATTTAGCTCAATTTCCTGTAAGTAGTTACAAGAATATGCAGTATTACGCCCAACAAAGGTAACCAACCAAAACACACCGAATATACGTGCAAATGCATCAAATATATATCATTTTAAACCTTCAAATGCATGTATATTTTACACTCATCAACAATGCTTCACCAATTGTCCTTGGTTAATTTTCTAACGCATAAGTTAGAAAATCTATACCAAAAGACTTAGTTATTTTGGCTCTTTTATCGCGTCTTGATTTTCATCACATTGATGATCACCATCAACAAGATATCACATGTTCTTTTGCGAGAATTTAATTCTTTTCTTTCTTTTCAAGGAAACACGTCTTCGATAAATATAACATTCCTTGATTCAATAATTGTACCTTCTTGTACATCTGGAATTGCTGATTTGTGCACTAAAAATTGATATGCACTACTGTTATTAGCATATCCAATGAAAATGCAACGGATTGTTATAAGCCCTATCTTGACTTATTTTGGCTTAGGTATTTCTACTTTAGCCAAACACCCCCACACTTTTAAGGTACTTGTAGGAAGGTTTGCGACCTTTCCATAACTCATACGGAGTTTTATCTTTATTTTTGTGTGGTGTTTTATTAAGAATGTTGTTAGCTGAGAAAATTGCTCCCCCCACAAATTTTGAAGAAAACCCGTTATCAACAAAGCATTCATCATCTCTTTCGGAGTTCGATTATTGCGTTCAGCAATACCATTTGATTGTGGTGAATAAGGAGTTGTCCTTTGATGAATAATACAGGAATCTGAGCAAAATTCATCAAAAGAAGCTCCATATTATCCACATCTATTGCTTCGAATTATCTTAATTCATTTGCTAAGTTGATTTTCAACCTCATTCTTATAGCTTTTAAAAGCTTCTAAGGCCTCATCTTTACTTGTCAAAAGATATACATAACAATATCTTGTGCAATCATTGATAAAAGTGGCAAAATACTTTTTCCCACCTCTAGTTTGTACAAACTTTAAATCACATATATCACTGTGATTTGAATCTAGAGGTCTTGTATTTCTTTCCACCAAGTGGAATGGTGTTTTAGCCATTTTTGCCTTAACACAAATATCACATTTGTGATGAGAATCTATTTTAAAATTAGGTAGTAATTCCAAGTTTACTAACCTTTTCAAAGTGTTAAAATCCACATGTCCTAATCTAATATGCCATAAATTTGAACACTCAAGAAAATAAGAAGAAGCATTAATTTTATTGCTTACAATGTTTCGGAGTACATTCATTACATTCATCTTGAACAATCCATTTTCTAAGTACCCCTTCCCTATGAATTGTCCATTTTTCATAATTACAAACTTTTGAGCCTCACATACTAGTCTAAATCATGCCTTGACCAAGAACGATCCCGACACTAAATTCTTCCGAATGTCCAGAACATGAAGGATATCAACGAGGGTCAGCTCCCTGCCCCAGGCCATCTTTAGCACCACCTTGACAAAACCAACAATTTCAGAAGCTGCAGAATTTCTCACGAATAACTTCCTTTTGTTAATAGGAGTATATGTTGAGAACATGTCTTTGTCGGAGCATATGTGGCATGTTATACCTGTGTCCACCTACCATTCTCTCGGGTTATCCACCATGTTGGCTTCAAACACAACGGTCCAGAGATCATGCTCGAACATATCAATTGGCATAGCCTTATCCTCGGTCACATGCACCTGGTTCTGATTGCCTTTCGTAGGAAGACAACAATCTTTTGCCTTGTGATTCGGCTTGCCATAGTTTAAGCAGTTCCCTTTGAATTTTTTAGCCTTCCCCTGTTTCTGGCTATTCCTAGGTGCTTCCTCTTCTTGCTAGCATTGGGTTCAACTAAGTCTGTCTTTGCCTCCATATGAAGCTTGCCAGACTTAACTTCAGACTTGCGATTATCTTCTTTCAATCCGCAATTGGACAATTAAATCTTCAAACCCCGGACTTAACTTCAGGACTTGCGATTATCTTCTTTCAATCCGCAATTGGACAATTATATCGTGCAAAATAAGTTGAATTTCTTGTACCTAGTTGATCACCATCTTGGTGTCAACCATCTTCAAATCAAGGAATTTGTCGATAATAAATTTTTTTATGCTGGAATATTTTATTTTATACTTCTTTTCTAAGGAGCTCCACAACTCCTTAGCAGGATTCACTCAGCACCATTCATTCTGTGAACAATACACATTATACAATGTGTTGTCCAATTCGTTGAGAATATAGTTCCTGCATAGGAAGTCACTTTGACTCCAAGCATCGAACGCCATTATCTTCTGAGAATCAGTCTCCTCTTCCCCTACATTTGGAGCATCCTCCGTTTGAAAACGAGCAAGATTCAGAGTGGTGAGATAGAATTGCATCTTCTATTACCATCTTTTAAAATTTGTACCGCTGAACTTCTTCGGTGTCTCTCTGGGTGCTGGTGCTGGAACTGATGTTGCTGGAACTGATGATTTTGAAACCATTTGATAAACACGAATAATTCCGTCTTAAAATGTTAGAAAAATATGGGTTGGTGTATATCGAATGGCTGAAAATAACTTGAATAGAGTAAAAGTCAATGCAAGAGTTGGATTATTTATCTTTAAGATGAAATTATCCCGCTCACGGTGTTCACAGAATCTGGCAATCACTTACAAGATACGACGACTTACTTCTTGTGATAGCAACACTACAAATCATAAGAAACATCGAACACTTTGTGATTTATGAACTCTTAGTTAACTTTATGCAAAATGAGTATGAATTTCGAAATATTATGATGCAAAATGAATTCTGGGGACTGCTATTTATAGAACTTCATGTACCTCTTCAGACTGTGTGAAACCCCAGGTTTGGATCGATCATGATCGTCAGGTCGCACCCTGTGATCAACAGCCGCGATTTGATGGTCCAAATCACATCCACCTGAAGGTACACATGGACAGTCATGTCCAAATACCAATAGAGATGAGCCCAATCGGCCACCACCGTGTGTCGCCACCTGACGACTCAGTCAAGACATTGCCACTGGACCCTGGTTCGATTTTTCAAATTTTTAAGGCTCCTCAAAGCTCCTCGCGACGATAAGTGCAAAGTGCGCCTCTAAAGTGCCCAATGCGACTATGTGCGACGTGGGCGGGCCTAGGCCCGGCTCTGGCTAGGGCTCGGGCTCGGGCTCGGATCGAGCTCCGCATTGTCCTCGGTGCTATTTGAGTTAGCCAAAGGCTAGTCAAAATTGATTTGGTCCACTAGGGTGTACCATAAAGAGATCTACATGATTGCTCCTTTTAGTGGTGAAACTATATAAACTAGTCAAACATTTAATTTTCTTCCTATGTGGGATATGGATTTCCACATTCTCACCCTTATTACATATATAAAAGGCATTTAAGTGGCTATCTTTATACATTTATTTCTCATTCACCCGATATTAGTTTTGAAAAATTCAAAATGCTAAACTCATCTACCCGCAGTATAGATTACATTTATCTCATTTATTTCATACAACAAATAAATGAACCCACTTAATATATTGGTCAAATTTGGGTCAAAACCCAATTTATCACAAACCAATTTCAACAAAAACAATTAATGTGGACACATTTGTTTTTTAACTTAATTAATATATATTTTTTAATGAATAATAACTAGTAAAAATATAGAGAAAAAGAAAACCTCAAATATAATTAGTGGGACATACTTTTTAACCTAATTAATATATAGTTTTAAAATAAATAATAAATAATTAAAAAGAAAATAATTAAGGGGTTACGTGGTCCCATAGTTAAAAATGTGGATCCATTATTCAATCCAAATGAACACAAGTTGCACTCATATCACTACAAGAAAAAACAGACACTTCCAACAAAATAATTCCAACGAATTGAAAAAATCGTTTGAATTTTTAATATTCAACGAAAATTCAAATGCCAAACAAAAATCATTGGAATATTTTTATTTCAACAGTAATTGCAACAGTAACTAAAACCATTGGAACGAAATAAAAATCATTGGAATATTTTTATTTCAACAGTAAATAAAACTGTTGGAATAAATCGTTGCAATTTTCGTTGGAATTTAAAATTGGAATTTTAAAACACGATCTAAGGAAATTAGATAAATTCTAATGGATTTTTTCCGTTGGAATTTTTATTTTTCTTGTAGTGCATGATTTATCACTTTTTAATGGATTGGGCTCGAGTCGAATTTCAAATATTATCTAGCATGATAAATGATGATTGTGTCGATCTGTTTGTTATTATATGTTCAATGGTCAAATTCCTTATATAAATTTTTAACAAATGATGTGTTTCTATTAGATTAATTCATTTTTCATTCTAAAAAGAAATTCATTTTTCAACTCTTAAATGTAAGGAAAGTCCACAATAATCATCAAATTGTGTTTGAACATTATAATTATTCAATGATCTCTAGGAAGTCGCAGCACGTATTAAGGGATCCAATGTAACTATATACATCAACCACACAAGGCAGAAGGCATCCACCTTCACAAGTTACAAGGGGAAAAAAATACTTCAATGCCCACATCATCATTTATTAAAAAATGTTTAAAATAGATTGCTCAAGAATGTAATCAAGCCCAAATAGTTTTCCACGTTTTTTGTTAATTTACATGAAATATAATGATATTATAATATGGTTGTTCAACTTTCATCAGTTTGATTTAAGCCACTCAACTAAAAATATTTTTTGTGTTTCTGTTATTTTTCAACATAAATTTTATATTTGGAATGTGATCATTCTCATGTCTCAAGGGCTAAGACACATTTCTTATTAAATACTTTGGGATAAACACCTATTTCAGCGAAGGGTATTACTCTTTAGTGAAGGGGTCCGGATTTGAGCCTCTGAAACAACAGGGACGGATGTTTTCAAGAAAATAAAAACAATAATAGTGTGAATGAAAAGTGCACATAGTCAAGTGTTGTAAAAAGTGTGTGCGACACTTAAAGTAACATCACTATATGTATATATATATATATATATATGTATATATATATGTATATATGTATATATACACATTAATATATATATATCAAAGATTATATACTCTATAGTATATATATTAAAAAAATATTATATATTAAAGATTATACTTTATATTATATGTATTAAGAATCATATTATATATAGATATAAATTTATATTATATATTATATATATTAAAAACATATCATATATTAAGGAACATAATAAAAATAATAAATATAAAAATATAAAATAAATTTATCGACAGACAGATTTTCCATCGATAAAAATAAAAAAATATAAAATAAAAAATTAGTTTAGTGGAGATTACAAATAAAAATTATAAATAAATAATATAAAAGCACTTTACCAACGAAAAAAATCGGCAAGTACTTGCATCAATTTTCCTTGGTAAAAGTTTATAAAAAATAAAGTTACCGATGAAATTAGTTTCCGTCAGTATAAATTAAGATAAATAAATAATAATAATAATAATAATAATAATAATAATAATAATAATAATAATAAGTGATACTTATTTAATTAAAGCAACATACTTTTGTGTCACCAAAATATAGCCAAAAAGTGTTATAATTAATTAAATTTAGTGTTACTAGAGTGTTATTTAGTTAAAGTGATACATATTTGTGTTACCAAAATTAAAATAAAAAGTGGTCTTTAATAAATGTTACTTATTTAAAATTGTTAAATATAAGTGTTACATATTTATTATGTGTTGCAAAAGTATTATCTTAACTATTAAAATGTAAAAAGTATTACAAACACGTGCTACATAATGTGACTTATATAAAAAATGCTATAATTTAAATTATCTTGTGTCATTCTTGTTGTAGTGCATGCATACAACGAAAACATAAAAACTTTGAACAGAAGATTTTATTCACGGACTAGTTAAAAATCGCTATTTAAAAATCATTTACTTAGGAAAAGTGTAGAACACAACTATTAGTAGAAATTAATAAAAACTTCCACAATAAGTAGATCTTGACTTCTAGCACCACTCGTCCAAAATTTGCATGTAACAAACTCTGATACTCAAGTAAGAAATTTTTATGGTCAAAAACTATGTTTGAGTAAAAAGTACTCTTAGGCAAAAACTTGTTTAGATTCGTGAGACGGAGTCTCATTACCAAATCCAAAACACACATTCATTTCTCTCTCTCTCTCTCTCTCTCTCTCTCTCTCTCTATATATATATATATATATATATATATATATGATTTGGTTCAAATGAGACCATTCTCCCTAGTTGAGACAGTGTGGACTCATTTTACCCATTGATCTTAAAAAATGAAGGGATCTGATTAATTCAGTTTTTTTTTTTTAATTATATCATAATTTTCGCTGATTTTAAGGGTAAAGTTATAATTTTGTAATTCAAATTAGTGGTCCCAGTGGGTTTTATGGGCTAAGATTGAAATTGCCGGGTTTGGTGGCGGAATTTAAGGAAGCAGTTTTTTTTCCAAATATTTTTATTTTACAGTATATTTAGGGTTCTTCTACTGCATAATTAGTCATCAAATAATGCATATTTAGTTGTTTTGTTGGCACTGCTTTTTCTTAAAACAAGACATAATTGAATATAGCGTACTACATATTTCGTTATTCTACATTGCATAAATAGGTTCAATGTAATGTATATTTAGTTATGAAAATGAGATGTTGCTTTTGGAAATTATAAAAATGGGATGTTACATAATGTACTGCATATTTAGTAATTCCACATTGCATAGATAGTTTCTAGATAATGCATAGTTAGTTGATTTCATTGCATAGTTTATGACGTCTTGCATATTTGGGTATACTGTACTACATATTAGTTTTTTTACGTTGCATAGATAGTTTGCAGATAATGCATATTTAGTTGATTTTTGTTGCATATTTTCAAATATGTAATATCCTAAAGATCTATGCATCGTTTCATAAGTATTTATGCATCGTTTTATAAGTATATATACGCAAAGATCTTATTCGTGAAAATTACAGTTTTTATGAGTTGGTGTTAATGTCTAGTTTCGAGTTCTCCATCGATGTCTACACCATTAATGCTGTTGGGTAGAGTTTTTTCTACGACTGATGATTCGTCATCCTGATTCGAACTCACTGTTCGTTGTTTCTCTATAATATTGCACCAATTTTTCCTGCTTTCTCTGTAAATTTTCATGGATGTGATCTGAATTTGCGATGGAGATGGAGGTTATGAAGCTGAGTTCTTCAACCTCCATTGTTGCAGAATGTTATGTAGTTTGCGATGATTCTTCAAATATATTTGATGCCATATTATCTCACAATTTTTATGTGTTTTCGTGTCTTTGAGCTATGGCTATGGAGATCGACGTGAATTTCGTGAGATTTTATGTTCTCGTAGTTTTCTCAATTCTAGAATGGAATGATGGTGTGAGAGAGAGTAGGAGAATCGTGAGAAGACTCGCTTTCCATGTGCAAAGAATAATGGTTGTTGGTTGACTATAATACCCTTAGATTAATAAAAATAAACCATTAATGGTATGTTTATTCATTAAATCTCAACCATTGTTTAATAATAGTGGATGGATGGGATGAGCCCATTGTGCCTCACCTATAACAATGGTCTCACTTGATCCCTCCTCTATATATATATATATATATATATATATATATATATACACACATGTGGTTTCCGTTTCTCCCTCTATTTCTCCTCTTCTCTCTTGGGATCCCCTCCCACCCTCTCTTTCTCCTCCCTCTATACATACGTTTATATGGTCCTCTCTCTCTCTCTCTCTCTCTCTCTCTCTCTCTCTCTCTCTACAAAAAAATAACCCAAAGAAATACTTTAAAAACGTATACTTTTCATAGTAGAATTGATAGTTTTTTTTAATAAAAAGTGATACTTTTTTTAAGTAAAAGTAATATTTGTTTTAATAAGAAGTGATACTTTTTCCATAAAATGTGATATTTTATTTTAATAAAAAGTGATTTTTTAAAGCGATATTTTTTTTCATAATAAGTGATACTTGTTCCATAAGAAGTGATACTCTTTTTTCATAAGTGAAATTTTTTTTCAATAAAAAGTGTATTCTTTTATAAGAAGCAATACTTTATTTTAATAAAAAGTAATATTTGTTGAGTCTAATGTGATATTTTTTCATTTGAAATGATACTTTTTTTTATAAGAAGTGATACTTTATTTTCTTTATCTTTTTCTTTTATTTCATGTGTGTAGAGAGAGAAACATGGGGAGAAAGGGAGGGTTTAGGACATGAGGAGAGAGGGAGGACCATGAGAGGATGGAGATGTGAGGAGAGAGATGGGGGGACCATGAGAGAATATGACGTAAGGAGAGAGATGGGGGGACCAGGAGAGAAGATGACGTAAGGAGAGAGATGGGGGACCATGAGAGAAGACGACGTAAGGAGAGAGAAGAGGGGACCAATGAGAGAAGAGATAGAGATGGGGGATCGGGAGAGAGGATGAGGGGGATCATGTGAGGATCGGCCTCACGAATTTAGATCCGTGAGACGGTCTCACAAGAGACCTGCCCAAAGTCCTAACTAAGTATACATGTGTTCTATTGACTATATATCACCACAGATCTTGTTTAAAAATGAAGATAAGGGGGCAAAAATTATTCTTTCTTGACACTAATAGATAAAGAGGTTTTTTATTTTTGAGGGGGCAAAATTATAAAATTTTATAATATTATAATTCAAAATTTATAATAACTATAAAGAAAAATTGAAGTTAAGGTGTTTTACGCCGCCGCCACCCCCGTCCCGATCACTCAAATGTTATAACATTCTAAGCCACACTTCATGAACTCTAACTTACTTCGTCTTGCAACTGACAATGTCCCTTTCAGGACTGATCTTATCAATTTTTTAATCTGAGTCAAACTTTAAAATTGGGCCATCTTTTAATACAAAATTAAAGACAACATAAAACAATAAAGGAAAGAATAATGTACAATATATATAAAAAAAATCTATTATAGTTGAAATAATACGACATCCATGTTTAAAATCCAAGTAATTATTTAAATATAACTCGTCTTACAATTTTGGCGGCAAAAATATTAATCAAGTAAGAATAATTAAGTCGTACAATATATAATTTTTTGAATTTTTTTTCTTTTAATTTGAAAAATTTTAATTTAGGGCCCTAAGAAAAATTAAGTATGATAGTTTTGTTAGCAATTAGAAATGCTACAACCTACCGTGTCCAAGAAAATAAGGGCCCTTCATTTTTTTTTTTGATAATTTTTAATTTTTTATTTAAATCACAAAATATTAAAAAAAAAATGTTATCAAGAGAATTCAAACCTAGGTGTTTGATCTTACAATGTTTTAAAGTGGCAAGGACTAAACACTATGCTAGAACTATTATTTGTTCAACAACTAATTTACTTTTTTATATAGACTATATATAAAAGGTATAAAAAAAATTGAGCAACTAAATTTTATATTTTTTCTGGGCCTAAATTGACCAACTCCTCCGATTTACATAAGGAGCGGCCCTGGTCCCTTTGCTTTTTGATAGATCATATATATCCACTTAGCCCTAAGGTTTGCTACATTGGTTTAAAAAATGCTCTCTATTATTTTCTCGCATTTATGAAAAGTGGATTATTTGATTTTTTCAACTTACGCAAGTCATGTTCATTAATGATGTCATGATGAATTGAAACGGATGGATAATGCTTAGTGTCCACCTCTCAGTTAATTAATTCACGTATCATACTCGTATAGTACCCGTATGTACGAATAATTGAAAAATACTTCCGCCTCCGCATCATTCTCATTAGTAAGCGGCGTTAAATACTTCGTATTTTTCAAATGAAACGCTTAATACTCGTATTATTGTTATCCGTATAATACTTGGCGAATAAAATTTCATTTTAATATTTTTATAATATTTAAATAAATAAACAAATCATTAAAAAATTATTTATAAGTGTAATTACAATATTAGAAAATAATAAATAATAATATTAATAATAAATAAGTGTATTAATAATTTAAATTAAATTAATAAAGTATCTATAATTAATTTAATATAATCTAAACATAAGTATGAATCACAATCTATGTAAATATACTTTGTTAAAATAAGCCGTATTATTACTCCCGAATAATTATTTTATATTCGTATTAAACTCGTGACGTCCTATGGTTCCGTATTTTAAATATTTCCGTATTTTTTGCCGATTTTTTCGCCGTAACTTTTAAAAAATATTTACAATATACTCGTGCGTACTAAATAACGAACTTTTTTCTCGTCCGTATTTAACTAATAGTGGTGTCCACAAAACAATTACAAATAGATATTATATCCATATCTTTTATTTGGGGAAGAATATTGGGGATCCAAATTGATTAACATGGATCTTTGGGATTGTATCCAGTATATTAAGATCTAATCATGGTATGAATTGAGATATATCATTTGATATCTCTCCATATATTATTAGTAGTAGCGATATTAGTCTCTTACCGAAGAAATAACGTAATTAAAGTGTGCACATCAAAGACGACTCGTGAAATTGTTCAAGGTTTGGTCGTGGTTCAACCAATCTAGAGGGTTTGTTTGTTTTTCGTGGTTCAATAAAAAAAAAAGCTTACAGACGGGCTTAATCTTGGCTATATGGATAGACAGTTCTGCTGCAAATAGATTTACTCGATCCACTTTATATGTACAAATAAATAATTTATGTTTGGTATAATTACAAAAAAAAAATCCCTAAGATGCGTGCTAATTACAAAATATCCAGAGTTTTTTAAAAATTACAAGAAAAACCTTGAGACTTGATCCGTCTTACATTTTCTTTCATAAGAAAAATATTTCAAAAAACTGTGTGACGCCCACCCCTACTATTACATTACTAAGTAATATAAAAAAGGAAAACTTGACAACGTAAACCCTATATACCTGTATATTTATTTTTCTTTTACCTGTGACATTTTAACAACGAACAAGCAAGATCACTTTTCTTATAAGAAAATGACAAACCATATCCACAAGCAAAAGAGGTAACAAACCTTGTTATCAAATACAACAGACATCCAGGTGACCAAATTCATAACCCGCATCACCCAGCTATTTACATGTACATAATTACATCAGAGTTTTCAAGAGAGGGTAAAACCCTAAACCAAAATATAATACAAACCAAAAAGAAAGGTGACCCATCAACTTAGCCCAACAGGTCGTCATCCATGTACACTGTCCTCAATAACCTGTGGAAGCTCCAACAACCGGACCAGTAAGCTCATGAAATCCAGCATCACCAAACTCGCCTACAATGCACAAACTATGTGAGCTAATGCACAGTAAGTGAAAATCATGCATGCTGAAAGAATAATATACTATAAATGCAATGCATTCCAAGATGTTTTACCATAAGTTCGCAAAATAAGTTTGAAACATTTTATTCAGAATCATTCTTTTTATTGGGCCCTTGACTCATCTGCTATGCACCAGAAATAACCAACATAGTATTAATGATCAAGTTGTCCAGTTCGTATGTCTCACATACCCACAGTAATGTCTCACATGGCACTGGACATCAAAATCAATCAGCCTCGTCCGAATGTCTCACATACCCGAAGTGATGTCTCACATGGCACAGAGCTTTAATAATCAATGAGCCTCGTTTGAATGTCTCACATACCCGAAGTAATGTCTCACATGGCACGAGCTCAATAATAATCATATTGACACCGCCTTGGGCCATCTCCCGGGACCACCTGAGGTCCACCCCCTGTCTTCCCCAATGATCCCCAGGAGTCTTCCCCCTGACGTGTCAATAAGGATACAGTCAAGTGGTCCGCCCCCTCGTGACCATCAGAGGCACACCTCCTGTCAACCCCTATGATCCTCCGAGGAGTAACACCCACTGCACCCTAAAATATATCATAAAAGCATGCCTCACATGCCTCGGTGCACTAGCAGTGGCTAACCAAAACCTTTTCTTTTTATAGAAAGTCGCCATGTCGTGCATGCCTCATCTCAACAATGCTCATATGTTTGCATGCACGTGCAAATGCCAATGAATGACATGCTCAATGAAACAATAGTCATCACACTCCAATATCCATCAAGCAACATATGAACACCAAAATTTCCATAATGTATTCACCCAAATAAAATAATCGCATTAGTATCAATAAAACAGGAAATACTATGTTCATGCATTGTAGTTGCAGATGAATTTTCACTTACCTTAGATAGCTCGTTCTTTACTTACAAGTTTGTTATTCTCCAACTTCGTGTGTGTGAATAATCTGTAGCAATATAAAGTATTAACTTACGAGTCAATTAAATTATATGGAACGCTTCCTTTGGAATCGATCTATTAACTTATTTATATCTTTCATCTCAATGTGAAGCAACTTGAATGTTTAATAGAAATAGTATCATATATTATATTACACGTTTTAGATTTTTATTAAAATGCAACTCAATATTCATTTAATCAATTTACACGTGAATTTGATCAATTAATCATGTAGCCACATCATTATCCATTTAGCCTAATAGCCTGCAACCATCAATAACTCAATAATTTGAACATTGCTAGCTTTAATAACTTAATTATACAAGGCCTCAAATGCAAACCCAAAACTGAAAATTGAACAATTCTAGAACCAGATATACAATTTCCTTCTCCACAATTAATATAAAGGCTATCGTCGAGAACCTAACTTGCAAGAAATTCCACTAATTTAAAGTTTCTCAATTCTTTCTTCTTCTTATTTATTATTATTAATTTTTTTTTGTTAAAAGGATGTCTTATAATTCTAACATTCTTTAGCAATTCTAAACTTGTTACACCTAAAGATACAGTTATCCTTGATTTTATTATCTCAGGACTCTATTTCAACCCAAATTATAAAGCTATTTAATGAGGCAAAACTTTTAAGCATTATAATTATACTATTGATTTAACAATTCCATGTACTAATTAGATATTCAAGGGGTAAGAATATGGAATTTACCTATTCCAACTGAAGAAATGAGACTACCTCTCTGAAGTTCTCTTGTTTTTCTATTTGTTTTTCATCTGTTCATAATGGCCGTGTGCATCTATGTTTGATTTATATATGTATATGCTTATCACTTCAATTGAGGCGGTGTATGTGTGTTATAATATATTAAATACCAATTGAAATGACTATATAATATAATGTGTAATTAATGTGTAGATGTACACGTGTTTATCCATATATGAACATGTATAGAATTTTACTTTGATTCATATAGATATATTACTTGTATATATGTTTACGGAAATGTGCAGTCGTGAGTGTGTTTATATAATATGAATACAATATTCATTTCTCATAATATATATATATATATATATATATATATATATATATATATATATATTACACCCTTTTTCCTTTATATATATACTAGAACAACACCCGTGTGTTACACGGATTTGTCAAAAAATAAAATTTGTGTCGTAACTCTGATAGTTGTAAAAGATCCAAAATACTAATTAAAAATACTAAAAAAGAAATTCTAAATTTAGAAGAGTATCATGCAATTGTTCACTTCAAATTCTAAAAAAACTTCTTTGTAAACTACATTATTTATTATATTTGAAAGTGTAACATCCTCGTCACAACAACAAATTTTCAAGTCGTATTAGTTTTAAATGATTCAAAAAGTGCCATTTCAATCTGTGAATGTTTTCTGGAAAGGGAATAATCTCTATAAAATTATTTATTTGTGTTAATTTCAAATACTTGGCCGTAGGTTGCTTTTGCACAAAAGCTAATAAATTAGTTATGGTAAAAATAATGAATCATTGACGTGCTTAAAAAGATATTTAATACAATTATTATACCCCGGTAAATTATTTAAATCGCAATTAAAAGTATAATAAGTATCGGAGATAATCATTACAATTATATCCTTGGTTTTTGTATCATAATAATATTTAAATCATAATTAATTTGCAAAATCAAAAATAACTTCCTAATTTTATATCCTTGATTTTTGGGATTATTTAATTTGTTGATTAAATGTTTGATTAGATTTTAATAGTTATATACGGAAATAGAAAATTTAGTTATTAAGTTGATGATAAATTGATATAGTAAATCAATTTATAATTGGAAGAATAAGATATTGTCGTGGTTTGCCACATGGCTAAATATGAAGGTGACACATGGATTTTGAAGAATAAGGTGTTAACACGTGTACCAAATTGCTCAGGTGAAGACATGTGGCAACTTGTTTTTTCTTTTAGTATATAGGGTTGATTTTAATAGTTATATACGGAAATAGAAAATTTAGTTATTAAGTTGATGATAAATTGATAGTAAATTGATATAGTAAATCAATTTATAATTGGAAGAATAAGGTAGTGTCGTGGTTTGCCACATGGCTAAATATGAAGGTGACACATGGATTTTGAAGAGTAAGGTGTTGACACGTGTACCAAATTGCCCAGGTGAAGACATGTGGCAACTTGTTTTTTCTTTTAGTATATAGGGTTGATATGTATTACATCATATATATTACCTATACATATCTTTATTATACATTATTACTAGATACATATGCCGATGTCGCCTCTTATTTTTAAGTTTACCACATGCAGCTTTGTCACTGTCATGCTTATAATATCACTACGTGTAATCTAATAGTAGCTAATAGTTTGACACAGAGATATTTTGTTTCTATGTCAATGAACAATCAACTACCTACAACTAGCACTATTTGAGAATTTAAGTATTCAAATATTCATGACTTATAAAATAAAATGAACTATACAATGTCAATATCAATGCAAATAACGCATAAGTCATATTTAATTCATAGACTATATTGGCCAGGTGAGTATGAAAGACTTGGGTGTTACAAACTGGCCCCCTGGTATTTATTTTTACAGTTACCCTCTTAGAGTTAAGACAGAATCAAACCTGAAAGATTTTTTTTGTAATTTTAAAACATCTCTGGGAATGTTTGTAATTATCCCGAATCTTAGGGGTATTTTTGTAATTATCCCTTTATATTTTGTTCCATATTCGCTAACAGTTAGGAAAATGTTGATGCATGCATTTGAAACATTAAATTGAATTGTCAGTGTTTATGCTATATCTAGTTGGTGAGTTTCACTGTTGAATAGATTTACGCGCGAGCATCAGAAATCAAAGTGTTTATGCTATATCTAGTAGGTGAGTTTCACAGACATATTCTAATAAATTACAAATAGAAATAGTCACATACACATAGTCGATTACCGGTAAATTACCAATACAAATAATCAATTACCAATATTTCAAATTTATTCATGCCTTATCGGACCTTATTGTATTTATCGGGTCAGCCTGATTTCAACTTTATTTTTAACGAGCCTTTTTAACAAGCTCGATAGCGGCCCCAACCCGATAATCCCAACCCCAAAACTTATAACATTATATTGTATTCGTATTGGTCAATTATATGATGCCTCAATTTGCCACCCTTGTTAGTTACTCTTTGCTATTGCATATTCACTAGAAATAGCCAAAAAAGAACAAGCATTCTTTTGGATGTTTGCGTTAGGGTGATTTATGATTGCATTAGAGTTTGACAAATGACTAAAAGTTTAAAACAGCTTTAGAACATAACCACAAAATCTTGGGAAAAAGTTGAACAAGCAGTATCACCTTCCTCCGATCATCTTGGTTTAGGAAGATAGATCAGATGTATCTGATCTAAGGTCTCAGGAAGCGAGGTGAAGTATTTTATTCCAGGGAAGTTGAAATAGCTCGCACGACGCTAGGGGGCCCAGCTGAGGCCCTCCGAAGCTTAAGTTAGTATCAGGTAATTGAGGTACTACAAAGCTAAATAGCGAGATAATTTAGAATAATGACCAGTTACCTTTGATTTATGTACTGTATTTATAGTACTATTCAATGTGAAATGCGGATCCTCGTACACATGTCACTTCATCTACGGTGGAGGGGACATGGGCGACCCAACCTGGGCCTTCGGGTCGGATCAGGGCCCATATAAAAAGACCGCGGAATTTGGGGGCATTTTGATAATTTCCAGCAAGGCGAGGTCAAGGAAGTAATTTTGGCCTAGTCAAGGTCAATATAGTAATTGCCATATCACATCCCTTACTCGTATTATATTTTTATGTGTTGGGGGGCAAAAATGACAATTAATTATTTAATGTATAATTCGGTTTATATATTAATTTATTATTATTTCCCAATCGGCTCTTAAGAAAATAACCCGGCCCAAATGAGTCTGAGACTAGCCCATAGGCTGATTTCTCCTATGTGAACCGACCCATAGGCTAAATTCTCCTACACACCCACTGTGGCCCATCTCCCGTATAAAAAAGTTTATCCTATTCATTTGTAAGGGCATTCTCACATTCGATAATTCTCCTACGTATTTAATTCAATATTCAATTATTGTCTTAATTATTCTCTTATTTACCATGCTGACTTGAGCATCGGAGGGGCCTCCCTAGGAGAACCCTCGGGGCCCTCTAACGTTTGCGCATGTGTGCAAGCAAGTTTTGAACCGAAGGATTTCCATATTCTGTAGAAGAAGACTTGAAGACTTGAAGGCTTTCGTCCTCGGCGAGGAGGATTTTATCTATATCATTGACTTTGAGTGATTTGTCCTAAAAAACAGTATCATTTTGCCGTCTATGGGAATCAACCGAAGTACACAAAAATGCAAACTCGGTCCGCAAGCATGTGAAGTTGATCTCACGATGATGAGCCTGAGACTAGCAGGAAGAACGACCACCCGGAAGGCGGGGGTAAGCCCTCCTCCTCTGTTCGCAAGAGGGGCATCGTCCTCTCCTCCTGGAGGGGCTCCGCCCGCTGAAGAAATTTGTCAATCTTGGGAAGCCTTCCAGGCTCTACTTGATGAAGCTGCCCAGAACAACTTAAGGCATCAGCCTACGACCTATGCCGCAGGAAGACCACCGCGGGCTCCGCCCACCGCTGAAGACCCTGACCTTGGAGATCCAAAAGAAAGAGAAGAAGGCCACGGCAAAAATCGCGAAGAGCCGCCAGTTGAAGAATCTCAAGCAGTGTAACCTAGCTAAGCCAACTCGCGAGCATCTGCACTGATGAAAATGAGCTATTTGGCTCCTATTATTTTAACTGAACCTTTACCTTCGGGGACCTCCAACCTCCCAGAATACGACGGAATTGGAGATCCATAGGAACAATTGGACAAATTATTTACCAAGACGGATCTATGTGACATGACAGATGCCTCCTACTGCAAGGTGTTCCGCACTACTCTGACTAAGCGAGAACTGACTTGGTTCAATCAACTCCCGGTAGGATCAATCTCCGGGATGGAAAAGCTTACTGAAGCCTTCATGCAGCAGTTCTCCATCAACAGAAAGTCTACCTAAGACTGTCACTCACCTATTTCGGGTGAAGTAGAAGGAAGAAGAGACGTTGCGGGAGTTTATGAAATAGTTTGTGGAAGCCTCCCTCCATCCTTGAGGAGTTATTGAGCCGAGCAGATAAGCATATTCGAGTGGAAGAGTCCACCAATCCTTAACCCAGTATCAAGTGCAAGTCCCGAGAAGACGACAAGAATCAACCCCGAAAGGGTCCAAGAAAAGTTCATGGGCCAAGCTACACACCTCTCAACGCTCTGATAGTAAAGGTACTGATAGCCGCCCAAAAAAAGAGATCATTGATCCATCGCGATATCATAGAACCCTACGCGGCACGCTCCAACTTATACTGCGGATATCATAGAGAAGGGGCACACTATAACGACTTATCCAGAGGAGGAGATATAACGACTTATCTAGAAGGACTACGTGGATCAGAGCAAGTTTTGGCGATCCAAGTCCATATAAAGAAGAATCTCAGCAGCACCAGCCTCGCTCAGACCCTCGCAGAGAGGAGAGGCGCGATACTCATGTAGCCAGAGCGATCAATGTGATCTCCAGAGGACCAGAGGCAAAAGACGCCCGGAGTGCTCTCTGGAAATGTAGCAAGGAGAGAAGGGGGCAACCCGAGGAAACCTAGTCCAAGAGAAAAATCATAGAATCGCAGTAGACCAAGGGTATGTCTATCACATTTGGCACTCAAGATTACATCCATGAAACCGAACTCCACCCAAACGCCATTGTTATATTTGTTATGCTGGCCAACTTTGTGGTCAAAAGAGTCTTGGTGGATATGGAAAGTGTAGTGGATTTCATATTTCGGGGGGCCTTCGACAAGATGAGGATCGACCCATCACAGGTTGTTCCAGTTTTGGCACCACTAATTGGCTTTACCAGAGAAGTGATCAAGTTCTCAGGAGAGATCAATCTACCACTCACATTGGGCATGGACATCCCGCATAAAGTACGAAGATGGTCTATTTTCTCATTGTAGACGCCCCATCTCCGTACAATATAATTTTGAGAAGGCCCAGCCTGAACCAGTTTTGGGCCATCCCCTCCACAGTTTACTAAAAACGGAAGTTCCCCACGGACTCTGGGATAAGAGAGACTGTTAGAGATATCAAGATGGCTCGGGAATGTCATGTGGCCACCTTAAAGATGAGCAAACTCCCTAGGCCGAACCATGAAAGAACCACACAGCCTTAAACACCAGTCTCCATGGACTCCTAGTGACTTTAGTATTCGTTATTTATTATTGTTTTCAGTTTATTTCTGCCCAAGAGGCGTTAAACATTTATTTGCATTTTAGTGTTATTCTCGCACAGAGTTGGGTGCTAGGGTGCTCTTCTCAACAAACCCCATCTTTTCGGGTAAGGTCCAGAATGGGAGAGGTCTCCTCACGGGAGTCCTCATATATAACCTCCTACAGCTAAGACCCCAGAAGGGAAGTCCTCACCCGACTAAGATCTCAAATGGGAGGGGCTTCCTCCTCTAGCTAAGACCCCAGAGGGGAAGACCTCACCTGGCTAAGACCCCGGGTGGGAAAATCCCTTCCAGCTAAGACCCCGAATAGGAGGGACCACCTCACTGGAGTCTGAGTAATTCACTTCCTCCGGCTAAGACCCCGGAGGGAAAGATCTCACCTGGCTAAGACTCTGGGTGGGAAGACTTCTTCCGTTTGGATGGAAGGACCTCCTCACGGGGTCCTAGTAATTCACCTCCTCCTCAAGCTAAGACCCCAGGGGAAGACTTCACCCGGATAAAACCTCGGGTGTGAAGAATCCTTTTGGCTTGTTGGAAAATTTATGTAATAAATTTTGATGATACCATGTAAAATTTAGATTAGGAAGTTGGCAAACTAATTCAAATGTAAATCAACTTGTAATAGAAAGGGCTATGTAATCTGAGTGGAAGCAGCCAAGTTGAAGATTGCAGGACTCGACTGAAGATCGAAGAGAAGACCCGGCCGTATGGCAGCTTACTGAAGTGAAGTGAAGTCTTAGTCAAGTGATAAAAATGTTGTCTCAATCAACTGACTGACAGCCAAGTCATTCCAAAATCATTGGAGTTGACTGTCAAAAGGGTTATGCAGGTGAAAGGATTAAAGAAAGCTGAAAGAGATCTGTTGTCAAGCAAAGTCAAGGTTTTACTAGAAATAGGCATATGTCAGACTGCCTACATTCAAATTGTTTTACTGAAAGAGTGCAAAAGGTAAGGAATCAATGAGATGTACTTGAAAACCTGCAGAGATTAAGGAAAGATTGCAGAGCATTAAATTCAAGGTACACTCAACATCAATGCTGCAAGATAAGACAAGCCAACAACCTACGGAGTGTAGTTTGAAATATACGTTTATCTTTTCAACAGACATATTTTCAAACATGCACTATAAAAGGCTAAGGATTCATTTGAGAGAAGGTTACCAAGACGAATACGAACGCAAGTAAGCAAGAAAATAACCTGAAAAGCAAAGCAATATCTCTCAAGCATTCAATGAACATCCTCAAGCCTCATCTTGAAGGAAATCGATCCAACACACTCAGTTAAGGAAAGACGACTTCATTTGTTGAAGAGGAAAAACTTGTTTCAAGAACAAAGGGTCTACTCTCCAAGGTTGAAGGAGGTGTAGTATGTTCCAGATTGAACTAGAGCTTTGAACCTGTTGGAGGGCTGTGTGAACAATTCTAAAGGTTTGAAGGATGATGAAGTAGCAGGGCAGCCGTCTTGTGAAGAAGCTGAGTCCTAGGAGCAGCTAGTTGTATGATCAAATCTGACTCGGACTGTAACCATTTTGTAATCAAGTCAAGTTACACTAGTGGATTCCTCCAGAGGTTAAAGAGGAATGGATTAGAGGAATTACCTCATCCTCAAACTACTATAAATTACTTTTGTCTTTTTACATTCAGCATACTTACATTTTTGCTTCTCTTTATAATTGTTGATTGTTAATTTGCTAAGTCAACTGATAATAACATAGCTTAAACAAGTGTCGAAAAACGTATTCAAAACAAAAGGTGAAAGTCTTCCACTGTGAAAACCAAGTCAATGAAATTTTAAAGTGTTCGCTGAATCAGCTGAGTTATACTATCAACAGCTCAGTCAAGTCTATTGAGTGGCTAACTCTGTTGTGCAAGTAAACTTAGTTGTCTACCAAAGACTTAGCTGACTTGAGTCAACTCTGAATTTCTACAAAAGGCTAAAAATGAAAAGTTGGTAAAGTCTATTCAACCCCCTCCCTTCTAGACTTTACTTATCACCCCTAGGGACTTACAAGTGGTATAAGAGCGGTTGGTTCATTGAGCCTTCCACACTGGTTACTGAACTAGATCTCATTCATTTTCAAAATGACAACACTTATAGTTGTTAAATCTTTTATTTTAAAGCAAAGTTATTATCGTGGAAGCAAATCTAACTCGCATTCTAATGTTTACTGTCGAAGAATTTGATTATTGGAAAAACATATGCAGGCTCATCCTTCAGCTCTACACGATGAGATGTGGTTTTTCATTGAGAATGGGCCAATACAAATACTAAAAGTCAATATAGTTGTAAGAAAGGTTGCTCCTGTTGAAGAAGAACATGATGCACCTTGAGAACCTAGACCTGCTATAGTGGAAAAGCCACGTTGCGAGTGGACAAATAAGGATAGAAAGAGATATAACTTGGATAATGTTGCCAATGACATTTTGTACAAAATTGTTTATAAGGCCATGTTTAACAAAGTTAAATCTTGCAGAACGACCAAAGAAATATGGGAAAAACTAACTTTAATTTGTGAAGGGTCTCATCAAATTAAAGAAAACAAATTGATTTTTGTTGTATAAAAATTTGAAAATTTCAAAATGCTTGCAAGTGAGAGTCTGGATCATCTGTATGCCAGATTCACAGAGATAACCAATGAGCTCTTAGCTCTACGAAAAGAATACATACAGAAGGAAATGTGTATGAAGAAACTAAGGTCTCTCCTTGCTGAGTGGGAAATGAAGGTGATGACTCTCAGACATTCATTGGACCTTACAATAAAATCCAACCATGAACTGTTCTCAGACCTTAAAGCCTATGAATTTGAGCGCAGAAGAAAAGAGCAGGAAGAGACAGTTGTACCCAAGACAACTGCACTCATGGCTAATGAGTCCAAAAGAGTTGAAACCAAAGAAGCCATTGACCAGGAGCAGATTCCCCTAATGGTAAAGAGATTCAATAAGTTCTTAAATAAGAACTATAAGAGAAACAAGGGTGAATCAACCAGGAGGCACTCAGCACCCTCCAAAGAAAGGGGGACTAACCACCAAAGAGAGTTAATCATCAAAGGACTGAGTATCAGAGAGTTGAAAGAGCAGACTTCCAGAGAGCTAAAAACATGTGTTGGAATTGCAGACAACCAGGATATTTTGCTGTTGACTTTCTCTATCCACCAATCAAGAAGTATAGACATGATGAGGAAAAAAAGGTCTTTAGAGAAAGAAGACAAGATAAGAAGAAAGTCATGTTGGCTGTAGAGACTGCTGACACAACCAAGTGTAAAGAACCAGCAAAGTCAGATAGTAGTAAAGTTGATTACTCCGCTGACACAAAAGAAGAGGCTATGATATGCCTCATGGCCAAAGAACAAGACTCCAAAAAACAAAAAGATGAGATACACTCTTACTCATCTCATTATGATTTTGATGATAGTGATATTGACACAAACACTTCATCACCCACAGATCTTTATGATTCCATTAGCAAAATGATGAAATATTTTGAGCATGTAAAAACCTCACACACACTTTTAATGAGGAAAAAGGCCAGCTCAAATGCCAAAACTCACAGTTGACTAAGGAGTTGAGTACTCTAAGTCACATAGCTGCTGAGAATACAGAGTTGAAGGCTGAGATAGCTAAGATCCAAGACGACTTAGTTGCAACTGAAAAGAGGGAAAAAGATTTAAAAATGTGTCTGCATCATTCAAATGGAAAGTGAAGATAAGATAGGCATTGAATTTAATTCCTTTGTGCATGCCCAAACTCCAAGAGTGGTAATAGAAAAAGGATCCTCAAGCAATGAGGCAGTCCAAAAATCCAAAGCACCATATGTTGCACCTACACCCACTCACAAAGACAATCACAACCATGTTGGCCTTAAGATACAAAGGTAAAGGCAAAAATCCATTAGGGTATATTGAGAGGACAGCTGAAACAAAATTCAGAAGAGTCCATCAGCAGACTCCAAAAAGAAAATACTCCGTGTAGTCTAAACAGAGCTACCAAAAGTCCTACAGGTTTCAACAAATAAAACCATATGATGGAAATTGAAGAACTTATCCCAACCAAGCTGATTGGAACAATCAAATGAGACATCAACCAAATACAAAGGGATACAAGCCTAAATGGCAAAGACCTCAGACTCAAAATAGGTCATTCCCACGGCAAAGAAGATATAATCAGCATACATATGCACCCAAACACAAAGCTCAATATGCACAAAAGTTTCATTACTATCCCAAGAAAGCAAATGCACAAGCTCACACACAAGCATACAGACAAAAGAGACAGTTGTATGAGCTTAAACCTCCCAAGAAATTTGCAAATGTTCATTATGATTATGGAACTGAGTGGTGGTTAGATTCAGACCATTTGGCATTAGATTGGTTGGATCACCTTATAGTGCTAAACCCTCAGGACCTTGGCAAATATGGGTACCTAAAAACTAATTTCCTTGATTGCAAGTTCAAGGAACAACTGAGTGCCAAGGAACCCAGTACATGGGTAGTGGTTGTCCCAAACATATGACAGGCAACAAGAAAAATCGTTCAAAGTTCAAGGAAATAAAAGGAGTTAAAGTCATATTTGAAGGAATTGAAGCTCCAGGGAAAATCAAAGGCATAGGTTACATAAAGAAAAATGGACTAGAGATCACAGATATAGCCTATGTTGAAGGGCTCAACTTCAATCTGCTGAGCATCAGCCAACTCTGTGACAAGGGCTACATTGTAGGATTCAACATGGGTGTTTGTCAAATCAAGGATGCTGAATCAAATGAAATTGTGCTACAAGGATCAAGGCAGAAAAACATGTATGTAGTGGATTGGTCAACTTCTACGCCAAAAACATGTCTGCTAGCAAAGAGCACAGTCGAATCAAGTTGGTTGTGGCATTAGAAGCTGAGTCACCTGAATTTCAAGACAATCAACAAGCTTGCAAGGAGTCATCTTGAGGAAGGATTGCCTAACTCAGTGTACAAGAAGGAGAGCATTTGTTATGCATGTCAGATGGGAAAGCAAATAAAGTCTTCTTTCAAGGACAAGCCACGTCCTTCTTCAACCAGGATATTGCACTTATTGCATATGGATTTATTTAGTCCTATTGAACCCGCCAGCATTAGTGGAAAGAAATACACATTAGTAGTGGTAGTTGATTATTCAAGATACACATGGACTATTATATGTCTAAAAATAAGGAAACCTTGCAGAAGCTCCCTCAGCTGATGAGAAGAGTTCAAAATGAAAATAGTCAAACCATTATAAAGATAGGATCTGATAGAGGAACTGAGTTTGTCAATGAGATTATAACTCAGTATTGCATAGAAAATGGTATTACTCATGAGTTGTCAGCTGTAAGAACTCCACAACAAAATGGAGTAGGCAAAGAAGGAACATAACTCCCAAGAAAGTTGCAATGACCATGTTAGCCGGTTTAATTGCCTAAGTGATTTTGGGTCAAGCCATTAATACTGCCTCCTACACTAAGAATAGATGTACGATCAATAGGCAGCTGTCCAAAACCCCTTATGAAATTTGGACAGGGAGAAAGCCAAATGTTGGATATTTTTATATCTTTGGATGTAAGTGTTTCATTCACAACAATGTAAGGACCACTTGAAAGCTTTTGATGCTAAAGCTTACGAAAGTATCTTTTTGGGATACTCAGCTGAGAGTAAAGCTTTTAGAGTACCAACATGTGAACTATGGTCACACATAATAGTTTATTCATGTGGTTTTTGGTGAACCTAATGTCAATAGAGAAGACATAGATGAGTTACCTGACAAGATAAATCAGTCAACTGTTCAGAAGAGTCCCTACGTTGAGGAAGATATAAGAAGACTCAACCCTAATGAAGATAAGATAGCTGAATTTTAAAGGCAGTTGGAAAGTCTGTAGCTGAATGATAATGAGGAAGTTGTTCAAGACAACTTAGCTGCGAGACGATTGAACCAGCAGACTTACTCCAACCAGATGTGAGATGGTTGAGAGACCATCCTCCAGAGCTTATCAATGGAGATGTTAGAGATGGAATAAGATGAAGCTATGTTCACCAAATCCTCGATGTGTCACAAGCATTGCTTATCAATGGAGATGTTAGAAAGAATACCCACCAAAATTTTATTAGTACTAAGTAAAACAACATGAATGAAAAAGAATAAGATCCAAATTGGAAGTAATTAGTATGTTTCTTGCTTATGTTGCACACAATAACTTTATTGCTTATCAAATGGATGTGAAGAATGCATTTGTAATGGACTTTTGGAAAAAGAAGTCTATGTGGAGCAACCTCCAGGTTTTGAGCAGAAAACTATTGGATATAAAGTCTTCAAGCTCAAGAATGCATTATATGGTTTCAAACAAGCACCAAGAGTCTGGTATGATACATTGTCCCAGTTTCTTATTGACAATGGATTCACCAAAGGTAAGGTTGATAGAACACTCTTTAGAATTCAAGATGGGGATAGTATACTGCTTGTTCAAATATATGTGGATGACATCATTTTTGGATCCACAAACAAAGAGTTGTGTGACAAATTCTCAAATCACATGCATGGGAATGAGATGAGTATGATGGGAGAGCTGACTTTCTTCCTAGGTCTTCAAGTGAACCAAATGAAGGATAGAACTTTAATAAGTCAAACCAAATATACCAGAGATTTAATGAAGAAATTTTGTATGGAAGCTAAGTCATCTGTGAAGATTCCCATGAATACTTTAGTCAAGATGGACATAGATGCAGAAGGAAAAGATGTTGATCAAACAAGATATAGAGATGTTATTGGATCATTGCTCTATTTAACAGCAAGTAGGCCAGACATCACCATTGTTGTAGGTGTATGTGCAAGATTTCAATCTGCTCCAAAGGAAAGTCACATGAGTAGAGCTAAGAGAATCCTAAGGTATTTGAAGGGATGCCAAGAAGTTGGCTTATGGTATCCAAAGGATGGGGGATTCAAGTTAATTGGCTACTCAGACTCGGACTATGTTGGATGTAGAGTGGAAAGGAAAAGTACATCAGGTACCTGTCAAATGCTTGGAAATAGGTTGATTTTTTGGTTCAACAAGAAACAAAATTCAATAGCTACATCCACAAACGGCAGAGTACATAGTCATGAAAACATTAAGTGTGCCCAAGTCTTATGGATGAGGCAATAGCTGAGAGACTATGATATAGAAGAAAAAGAAATTTCAATTATGTGTCATAACATAAGTGCTATTGCAATTACTCAAAATCTAGTATTGCACTCAAGAATCAATCACATTGATGTCAGATATCATTTTATAAGAGACCATGTTGAAAAGAAAGACATGACATTGGAATACATATCAACTGATAAGCAGTTAACTGATATATTCACTAAGCCTTTATGTGAATCAAGGTTTGAAGAGCTTAAAAATGAACTTGGATTGATTAAGCTGAGTTAAGAGGCTCAGAAGACTCAATCAGTAGAGTTAAAGAAGAGAGAGATGAAAATCAACAAAGTTCTGTTTTTCAGCAAAGTGAAACAGCCAAGATGGCTAGTCAGTTGTATCGAGTTACCTGGACAATCGAGTTTTATTAAGTAAAGAGATAAACAGAGTCAAGTCACTTATAAAGGAAGCTTAGTTATTTATGATCTAGGTCACAAATCGCTGTCGTTTTCTACGAGTAGGGAAGTTTTTAGGCTTGACGTCAGTAGTAATTATGGTGTTGCATTTAATGTGGGAAATTAATGTGGTTTGCAAGACGTGATCTCAACCGTTGATCAAATTCAACCTTTTTGAATTCCAAGAATCGTCTCATCACATCCTATATATAAAGAAATTATTTTTCTCTCTCCTCACACCTCTCTTACTCTCAAGCAAACTAAGGCAAATTTCTCTCTGCAACTAAAAGAAAACCCTAGTTCTTCATCCGATTGGAAACCTCAGTTCAAACTCAAAAATGGCACCTTCATATGACAACATGAAGATGGCTGAGAAGATCCACACCGGAGCTACCATGGATTTTGAAGGTTTGGTCAAGCAAGGAGTGGACAAAGCCCTGGCTACGAAGATAGGCCGAAAGCTTGATAAATCTAGTCTCAAGCAGTTCCTGTCTATGGAGTTCTTGCACACCTATCTGGAAGAGGTGACGATGTTCTATGTGAACGCTCAGGTTCACGATGATAAGATTCGCTCATCGGTCTATAGCAAAGAGATTAAGCTGACTGCTGCGGACTTAGCTGCGAGTTGTTATCTTCCTTCTTCTGGTCTGAAGGAGATAACAGAGAAAGACATAAACCTGGTTGCTGCATGTAAAGAAATAGCCAAGCCAGAGGCTGCTGCGAAGCCTGTCTATACAGCCAAGAAATCGCTGATAATGGAGGACTACCACAAGTTGATGGACGTGCTGGCTAAATGTATAAACATGAAGTTTGGAAGCTTCAATCAGCTGTCTAGGACTAAGCTGATAGTGATGGTTGCGATATTGGAGGAGAAGAAAGTAAACTGGTCTCGAGTTCGTTTACGGAAAGTGTGCGAAATGTGATGAACAAAGCCATTACTGAAGCTAGAGTATTTGAAAGCTCACTCGGTTATGGCCTGGTGATAGGTCATCTGCTGGAGGTGAAGGGCATTTCTCTTAGGAATGGGAAACCCTTCCATGTGAATAAGAAGTTGTTCATGGCTAATCTTTCTGCTGCCCAACACCAAGCTCATCCTAGGAAGGCGGATAGAGCGAGGGGGAATTAGTTGACCCTGTCCCCGAGAACACAACTGCAACTGCAAAGGCCTCTTCTCCCGAGCCAATCTAGAAGAAGAAGAAGGCACCTGCCTCTGCAGCCAAGTCAGCACCTACCCCTACAATCGAAGAAGACCACCGCCTTTGCGCAGTGACAAAGAAATCCCACTCTTTTTCCAATCATAAAGATAAAGTGCTCAATTGTGCCCCTAAGCCAACTACAAATAATAAGCTAAAAGTGGTAGAGTCTCTGCCATTGAAGAGGAACCAGAAGAGGTTGAGGTTCCATTAGTCAAGACACGAAGAACACTTGTGAAAAAGTCTACATTAGCTAAGACAGCTGAGTCTGACATAGCTATTGGAAAGAAGGTTTCTGAGGAAGAGCAGCACACTTCGAAGAATAAGAGTGGTGTGGAGACTGTTGACGTGCTTTTTTGGTCAACAAAGGAAAACACGGAGTTTTAATATCGTGGGAGAGTGTTTTGAAATGAAAGACAACCTAACAAGGGCTAATTCGGCCTCTTTAATAATTTTTAATCGAGCAGAACGTGTCTGGCCGGCTCACAGTTTTACAACATGGTTTTCTGGTTTTTATCACTCTCTTTCCTACTCTCCTATTCTCTGTCTTTTCTTATCTGTTTTTCTTCTTTTTTTCTCTCGTCCCCTCATTACAATCCATTTTGCCCCTTTTATACCCAATCATGGGGTAATTATTATGATATTGTATTGATAGTGGGACATTTGTCCATCGTAGGGTGTATCTGTAGGGGGTATCTTTTTGGTTGATTGGTTGCTATATATTAAGATATTGGTGCTACTTCCAGCTCGTGTGGGCAGTAGCCATGTGTTGGGACAATCTTGTTGACCTTAAGGGAATATTGCTGCTTTTGAGGGACTATTGTATTGTGGTCATGTCCCATTGACCGTTTGACTGACGTCATCAGGGAGCTGATCTTGCCACGCTTGTTCTACTCGGTAGGGTGCTCGTTTGAGTACCTTCCCGACTTTGTTCTACTGGGATGAGCTCAGTTTGTGCCACGTCCTCAGCTCGTTAGTTTTCATCATTTGGCTCGGTCGCTTACGTCACCAGAGTCGTCCTGGTTGGTTGGCGTCATCATTAGCTGAATGGCCGTGTGGCTTTATTTTTGTTGAGCTCGGCTCGGGTGTCATCAATGGCCCCCAAGTTTAATTCCAAGGAGAAAATGTATTTTGAATCGGATTTAAACTTTAATTCTAATCATGAGCCTTAATGAAAAAAGAAACCTTAAAAGTCTCATGTCACTGACGGCTGTCTTTCACCATTTAATGTTAAATACGGCGCATTAATTGGGAGTGATGACGACAGACACATGGCCTTCAGTTGTTGGACCATTCTGCACAAGAAATGGGGAGACACGACTGTTAAGGCAGAGATGTGACATTTTTTGTCGCTTTTGAATTTTGAAAAGGCGTGCCTGTTGGGATTGAGCGTTACTTCCGAGGGAAGTTAACCTATAAATACCCCATTCTTCTTTCATTCCATACTTTCGCATCCATTACCTTCCGAGAAGCATCAACAGAGACCGAGCAGAATTTTCAGGTCGGCTTAGGGTACCAGCGTTGAGAACACTTAGGTATTTTTTCAAACTTCTTCTTCCTTCCATCTTTTCCCCAAATAATACGTCTGTTTCTGAGGATAGCCAAAACCAAAACCGTAGTGTTGAGGTTGAGATAGAGGATCCCCCTTCTGACCCTTTTGTTTCTTCTTCACCAGTGAGAGAGATACCACCTTCCAGTCCGAGCGTTGTTGCGCTTTCAAGTTTGGAACCTACACTTGAAGCATAGGTTCCATTGGAAGAGACGCACACCGTCTTTTATCCTATGTCCGTTACTATCATTCGCTAGGGTATAGTGTACAAGCCAGAAGTTAGTCCACGAGGAGCCCAGTGAAGAGGTGAGGATTCTTTTTGGAAAACCAGCCAAAGAGATTAATATGGAGCCTGGACATCGCGAGCCTGAGGGGAACAGAGTAGCCGAGGGTGCAGGGGCCACGAGACCGGCCGGGCAAGGCCAAGGGGTTGATGAATGGGATAGACATAGAGACAGGGACCCAAGGCGAGGAGGAGGGCCCCCAATACACGTGGAAGATGGGTGGAAGCCGTCTGATCAGAATGATCAGCCCAGCATGCTGATGCCATTAGAGTTGGAGGCCCTTCATCAGACTTACATATTCTGCCGACAGTTAATTTTTGGTTGTCGGATCATACGGAGGTGCCCGAGCACCCACCGGAGGGGTGCATGGCCATCTACGCCCATAGTTTATTGTATGGGTTAAGGTTTCCACTACCGCGCTTGATTACCCAGTGGTTTCGGAAGCGGGACCTCCCTCTGTCCTAGGTGCACCCCTTGACCTGGGGTCACATTATTGGGCTGCTTGTCCTCTTTCATCAGATGGGGTACGAGTGCCCCCACTTTGCCGAGCTAAATGAGTTGTTCATCTGGAAGGCGACTCCATTGACCCCAGGCCGGGGACAGCCATCAGGTTGGTATTACGTTCAGACCAGGTCTGGGTACCTAGATGTGCTGGTCGATGGCCTTCCGCAGTCCTTAAAGGAGTGGAAGGAAAAATGATTTTGGGTAGGTGGCGAGTGGCAGACTCGCTAGGGGGGGAAGAGGTCAGTCCTTCTCCCCCCGTCTAACTTCAGATATAATTTCCGTAAGTACACCTTGCTCTTATCTAATATTTCATTTCTTCTAGGGGAGGGCTAATTTTCCTTTCCTGTGCAGGGAATCGCCCCTCAGCGGGTCGCCTTTCGGAGGTTTTCATCTGACGGCTGGATAATATTCAAGCCCTAGTTCGGTCGGATAGAAAAATCAAGGTTTTGGCCACCGATGTCAGGTTGTCATAGGCTAGTTTAAGGCCGAGGTTGCCAGCCAAGTCGGGGGCCGATGAGGTGGACCAAGAAGAAGAGGAGGTGGAGGAGGTCGCTCAGGGGGAGCCAAGGGAGAGAAGTCCGCCACAAGCCAAGCAGAGAATGATCCCCGAGCTGGGGGAGCATTCGGTTCAAACGGGGCGAACTGGGCCATCGAGGCCCAGTCCTCAAGGACAAGTGTCCCCATCAGCCAAGCGGACTCCGGAGGCCAAGAGGTCAGGACAGGCTGTGGCTCGAGGTAAATGTGTAGTATAATTTTGAGTTTTCTTAATCGTTTTTGTCGTTGTACTTGTTTTCTCACTTATTTTACTCTATTACAAGCTTGGGGTGGACGTCTTTGTTCACCTCCGCCAGGTAAGAGAAACTGCCGCTCGCAGATCTGGGCCGACCACAGGCCAGTCTGTTGATGCCGAAGCGGCCAGGTGGGAGGATATCCGCCTAGGCAAACGCCCGGCTGACGGCATCCCAGAAGCAGAAGAGCCCCCATTATAAAGGCGGAGGAGGAGTGGGGTGGTGATTAATGAGCCCGGGCAGACCGAGCAGACCGTCTGACCCCGCGGGTTCCTCCTGTATATATTCTCGCGAGGGGAGCGGCGCGGGTTTCCTCGGATGACCTTGGGCAGGAGGCCCACTTCATTCCTCCAAGCCGGGAGCGGGAGGAGGCCTGTGAAAGGGTAGCTAGGTCACGGCCTCGGTGGTTTGTGGAATTTGTGAAGTGTTCCACACCCACCGAGGAGCAAGTTGAGTCCTTGCTGGAGGCTGGGCGCACTGCGAGGGATGTACCGGCCCATGCCCGGACGATGGGTGTCGAGCAGTGTCCGTGCCGAAAAACCGAATGGAAGGAGCAGATCTAGTATTCCATGGGATTGTCTGGTAGAATCATCGGCATCCTGTAGCACACGATTAGGGGAGCCCGCGACCTAGAAAGGCGCCACGCCAATCTCTAGGATGCCCATGCCATCTTGCTCGGGGTCTAGGAGTCATTAAGGATCCAAGCTTTGGAGGTCGTGGCCAGAGCCGATGACGAGAGGGAGTCCGCCACAAAGGCTAGGGCTGATCTGGATTTGGCGCGCAAGGCCGGGGAGGAGCTCCGTGCCAAGGTTGTTGAGCTGGAAAGGGCAGCTGCTACTCAGGCCGGGGAGATAGAGAGGCGTGAGGCCGAGGTCCGGAGGGAGTTGGGAGAAGCCTCCAAGAAGCAAGTAGAGGAGGCTCGGGTGGATGTCGTCCGTGCCTATTAGGACTCTGATGAGTACGCCTTCATGATCACTTGTAGGCACGCTGCCAGCATTTGGGACATCCTCCAGGACTTTAAGGAGGGAAAATCTGTGGCCGAGTTGGAGAAGGAGCTTGACCAGTTAAATACAGATCTGGATGTTCTCCGCCCTCGGTTCCCTGATACTGCTAACGAGCAGGGTGCTCCCCCAATTGAAGAAGTAGCCTCTAGTGACCCGGTCAAAATCTCCCCTCTTACCAGGGCCCATCCTCCTGCCTCCTAGGGCATTTTATGTATGTTTTTTGTATTTGAAGTAGCTGGCCTCTGGCCTTGTATTGACTTGGTCGTGGGCCCCTATTGTAAATATTTCCTATTAATGGAATTTTCTTTTTTACTCTGTATTTTTTTGCGTTCCAAAATTTTTGTCCAAGTGTTGGGCTCGGCACTCATTCGAATAGATGTATGAATGGTAAATTGGGTGGGGGGTTGAATTCCTGAACACTCCTTTCAGTCAGTTTTTCCTAAACAGATATATTGACAAAAGTAGATGTTAGCAAGTATTGTGCTCGGTTTTGACCAAATTAGTTATAAGAAATTTCTAAATGTTGTGCTCGGTGCGTGGCCGAGTCTTTTTAGTGGAATTATTTCCAAGTCTTGTGCTCGGTTTTCACCGAGTCTTTTTTTGTGGAATCATTTCCAACATTTTGTGCTCGGATTGTGGCCTAGTCTTTTTAGTGGAATCATTTCCAAGATTTTGTGCTCGGTGCATCGCCGAGTCTTTTTAGTGGAATCGTTTTCAAGTTTTTGTGCTAGGTGCGTGGCTGAGTCTTTTTAGTGGAATTGTTTCCCAGTTTTGTGTTCGGTGCGTGGCCGAGTCTTTTCAGTAGAAGTCTTTAAGTAGATCTCATAGAATATTAAATGAAAAGATAACTTCATTTCAGTCTCCCTTGGTTGACAGGAACCATATTGAGCTTGTTATTAACACTTCAGAACATATCCATTGTGTTGGAGTAACATTTGGGAAAATGGATCAGGTAAAATGTCTAGAAATCCCAGACTTTACTGATAGTATTTCTTCAAGTAGGTTACATTCCATGGATGATTGAATTTTTCCCCACTTAAATATTCGAGCTCGTATGTGCTATTTGATAAAGCCTTACTGATTTTGTACGGGCCTTCCCAAGTTGGTTTTAATGGAGTGGGCTCAGCTCCGGTGAGTTTCTTTAAGACCAAGTCACCGACTAAGAACTTCCTTTCTTTCACCTTCGAGTTGTAGTATCTTTCACTTTTTTGTTTATATATAGCATTTTCCACCTCGGCACTACACCTCTTTTCTTCTAACAGATCTAGTTCGGCTCTCAAGGCGACCTCATTCTTTTCTTCGGAGAAGAAAGTGATTCTGAACGTTGGGGCCCTGATTTCTACCGGAATCATGGCTTCAACACCATATGCAAGGGAGAATGGTGTCTCTCCTGTGGCGGACCGGTGTATCGTTCTATAGGCCCATAATACTACGGGTAGTTCCTCGGGCCAATTTTCTTTGCTTCTTCCACCGTCTCTTCAATGTATATTTGAGAATTTTGTTTACCGCCTCGACCTGGCCATTTGATTGTGGGTGATATGGAGTGGAGAAGTGGTTCTTGATATGAAATCTGTCACAAAAAGCTCGAAATTTTGTTGTTATCGAATTGCTTTCTATTGTCCGTCACTATTGAGTAGGGTATTCCAAATCTGCATATTATCGATTTCCATACAAAGCTGGTGGTTTTTTCCTCACTTATTTTCGCTAAAGGCTCTGCTTCGGTCCACTTGGTGAAATAATCTACTGCGACTATGGCATATTTGACGTCCCCTTTGCCAGTGGGGAGTGGTCCGATGAGATCGACTCCCCATTTGGCAAATGGCCAAGGGCTGAAGATTGAAGTGAGTTGTTCGGGATGGTACCTGACCTGCAGAGCGAATTTTTGACATTTTTCGCATTTCTTTACGATCGAGATCGTGTTTTGATTAAGGGATGGCCAGTAGTACCCTTGTCGGATCAATTTGTGTGCCAGTGATTGACCTCCCGTATGGTTTCCGCAGATCCCCTCATGTACCTCGCGTAGAGCGAATTCTGCCTCGATTTCGGGCAAGCATTTGAGCAGTGGGACTGAATATCCATGCTTGTATAGGACACCATCCATCAGGTTATATCGGGTTGCCCTGGATCTGAGAGTACGGGCCTTGGCCTTATCTTCCGGCTGGATCCCTTATTCCAAGTATTGAACAATTTGGGTCATCCATGTTGACTCGGTTCCTGTGTTGGCATTCACCCTATTAATGTTTAGTGATGGGGTAGACAATTGAGTGACCAAGACCTTTTCGATCAGGTCGACCCCCGAGCTGGATGCCAGTCGGGCCAGGGCATCTGCCTATGCGTTCTCACTCCTGGGGATGTGTACTACTTCCACCTTGAACGGTGAGTAGGACTGCAAATGAACCAAGCCGCTCGTGAGCTATTCGGAGCTCGATTCGATAAAAGCTCATTCGAGTTTGTTTAATAAGGCTCGTTAAAATAAACAAACCAAACTCAGACTTAGAGATATTCGATTCGTTAGCTCGTGAACAAGCTCATTAGTAAGTTCGTGAATAGGCTCGATAGTAAGCTCGTATAAATTAAACTAATAATTTGATTTCAATTTAAATTTTTCATATTTTTACTTAAGATAATATAAAAAAATTCAATAAAATTATTATTTTTGAATAAAATTATAAGTTTTAATAAATATTTATGAATTTTAAATATAAATAATTTTATTTTTTGTAATAAATTGAAGAATATTTTAATTTTTAATTAATATTTACTAAGCTCGTTTAGGCTCAATAAGGCTCGAAAAAGTTCGTGAGCCATCAATAAGTTCGATAAATTCAGGCTCGAGTTCGACTCGATAATAAAAGAGCTAAACTCAAACACTCAAAAGATCGGCTCAGTTCGGTTTGATTGTAGCCCTAACGGTGAGATTCTGCTTCTCGCGAGCTCCAAATATTGGGTTATCTTTGGTTCCTTTGCTTCGTAGTTTCCGTTAATTTGATTTACCACCAATTGGGAGTCGCTATGGATGAGCAGTTTTTTCAATCCCATGGAGGCTGCCATCTCTAATCTCATCAGCAATGATTCGTACTCGGCTTCATTGTTTGTTGCCGAGAAATTGAATCGGACAGTCGAGTAGGAGCATTTATTTTATGGGCTAATTAAAACGATCCCTGCTCCAGCTTGGTCTGTTGTGGAAGAGCCATCGACAAACAGTTTCCATTCTTCTTCTCACCAAATTCCACTTGGATGGGTGGGGTGAATTCTGCGATGAAGTTTGCTAGGGCTTGCCCCTTTATAGTTGTTCGTGGCTCGAATGCAATGTCAAATTGGCTGAGCTCGATGGCCCATTTTATAATCCGGCCTGAAGTGTCAGGTCGGTGTAAGATTTTCTTTAATGTGTGCTCGGTCAATACGATGACCTTATGTTCCAGGAAGTACGGCCTCAACTTTCGTGAGGAGATGACTAGTGCGTACATTAGTTTTTCCATTGGGGGGTATCGTAGCTCGGCGTCGTGTAGGGCTTGACTGACATAATAAACTGGATGTTGGGTCGAGCCATCTAGCCGAATGATTACCGAGCTGATGGCGTATTCAGACACTGCAAGATACAGGTACAAGTTTTCGCCTCGGGTTGGCTTTTGTATGATAGGGACGGTCATCAGGTGTTGTTTGAGCGCATAAAATGTTGCCTGCGCTTGGTCGGTCCATTCGAAGCTCTTGTTCTTTTTTATTACTTTGAAGAAAGATCTACACTTGTCGGTTGACCTTGAGACGAACCAGCTTAGAGCTGCAGGTGCCCCGTCAAGCTTTGTACCTTTTTTACTGAGTTAGGTTGTTCTAGATCGATTATGGCCTTGATTTTGTCAGGGTCGGCCTCAATTCCCCTCTGGCTAACCATGTATCCTAAAAACTTTCTCGAGCTAACCCGAATGTGCATTTTTTCGGGTTTAACATCATTTTATACTCACGTAAAATTTTGAACATTTCAATGAGATCGCATAAGTGATCAACGCAGATAGAGATTTCACAAGCATATAATATACATAGACTTCCATGGTGTGCCCTATCAGCTTTTGAACATTTTACTGACTAACCTTTGATAGGTTGCTTCAGCTTTTTCAGCCCGAATGGCTTCATTTTGTAGCATTAGATCCCTCTAGCCGAGTAGAAAGATCGTCGTCCGGATGCATTCGGATCTGGTTACAGCCAGAATTCGCGTCCATGAAACTCATCAACTCATGGTCTGGGGTTGCATCGACCATGTAGTCTATGTTTGGGAGAGGGTAACTGTCTTTGGGGCATGCCTTGTTCAAGTATGTGAAATCGACACAAAGGCGCCACTGTCCGCTGCTCTTCTTTACCAGTACGGGGTTGGCTACCCACCGCAGGTAGAGTGCTTCCCGGATGAATTTGTTATCCAAGAGTTTACCAACTTCAGCTTCCAACGCGACCTGTCTGTCCTGGCAAAATTTTCTTTGCTTCTGGATCACTGGTCGGCAGGTAAGGTCGATGTTTAGACGGTGGCAGGCACGTTTGGGGTCGATGTCTGGCATGTCAGCGTGAGTCCACGCGAAGACATCTAGATTGTTGCTTAGAAATTCAATGAGCTCTGATCGGAGTGGTTCTCGTAGATCATGACCGATCCTGAGTTGCCGCCCCTGTCTTGTTTATCGACACCTACTATGTCAATTTCCTCTACTGGCTCGGCATGCTTTTGCTTCTTGCTCTGTCCATCCTTTTACAAGAGCAATTCTTCCTCTTTTATCGGCTCTTTTCTGGGTCGTCCGCCCAGGTCAGCTTTGGTCTCGATAACTTGATTTCCCGACCCGGTATTAGGCTAGGTCTTCCCGGTAGGTGCGAAGTCTTTATTCACTGTTTCTTCATCGGACTTCTCGTCCTCTAGAAAATTTATTTCCATGGGTCTGATCTTTAGAGAGAATTCCCGAGATTCTTACTGATTCCCCTTGTGAATTCCTTCTCCGCTCGAGGTTGGAAATTTGATGCAGAAGTGATATACCAAGACAGCCACTTTCAAACGGTAAAGTAGGGGTCGGCCGATGATGGCATTGTATTCGGAGTCTGAATTAATTATTTTGAATGTGGTGATTACCGTCCTCTTGTGCGCCCCCTGGCCCATCTGGATGGATAAATCCACTTTTCCCAGTGGAATGATTAGGCCCTGATATAAATGATTGAGGCGTAGCTACCTGAGTCAACCAAAATCATGTGCATGGGGATACCCAGGATGGGAGCCGTGACTACCAGAGGGTCTGAGTGGGGGTGTACTAGATGATCAACATCCTGGTCAGAAAGAGTGAAGTGCCCTGTTGGTCAGCCTTCTCAGATCTCCGCAATTCGGAAGTGCTATTTCGCATTCTTGACTTCTCGAGCCTTGGCTTTTCTTTTTCTATTTGATCGGTTATCTTCGATCATATTCGCGTTAATCATTATTAAAATTTCCTGCCCGTTATTATCATCATTGGCGTACGGTACCGCGCGATTAGGACGTTGTTCCGGATTGGCTCCAGCAGTAGGTGGTGGAGATGGCGGGAGATTATGTACATATTGCTTCAAATCTCCCTTCTACAATAACCTTATGATCTCTCGAATAAGGTCTCGACTTTTGTTTATTTCATAATCGATTGACATGTGGTAGCTGCAATACCGGTTGGAATCCAATTTGGATGGATCCAACCTGATTGGGTGAGCTGGAGGCAACATGTTAAAGTTCCTGATGTCCCTCCAGATAGCTGAAGGCGCGTGGGTTAATGTTCTCTTCAAAGCTACCACCTCAGCTCTAACTTCTTGGTGTGCCTATAACCAGTCGTGGTGTTGTCCGCAAATGGCCTAAATCCAGAATCTGGCCCGGAAGGGGCGTCCCTTTTGGTATCCTTTTTGATGATTTTGATGTCTATGCTCAGTGGGTATGTTGACCATGGCCTCCTCGGCACATATATGTCATTCTGCTCGGAGGACAAATTCTTGAAAAGTGCTCGCCCCTGATTCGTGGATAGCATAATTAAATCAGGTTCCCGGGGCAAGCCCAGCCATGGCCTCGATGACCATCGCGTCATCATATACCGGCTCCATCTCACGGATTTGTTTGTTGAAACGTGCGATGTAACTCTTTAATGACTCGTCTCTACCCTGTTTTATATTGACGAGAGAGTCTTTCAGGGTCGTGAGGACTTTCGAAGCGAGATAATGGGTGTTGAAGGCTGGCATCATATCATTCCATGAATGTATACATCCCAGTGGTAGAGTTTGGAACCAATAGTGGGCTCGGTCACCCAATGTCAGAGGGAAAGCTCGGTTGAGGATGGCGTCGCTCGGGCTGTATAGTTCAATCCATGTCAAGTATTTGTGAATATGGGTTGTAAGGTCGGTCTCCCCATCATATAGTCCAATCTTGGGGACTTTGAATTTAGCGGGGAGAGGAGTTTCCAAGATATGGGGGCAAAAGGTGATGCCACACTCGTTCGTCTAACAATGGGGCTCGGGTGTTATTGAGCCCCCTCATGCGTTTCTTCTAATTCATTGAGCTGCTGCGTAGGCGGGTAATTTCTGCTTCTCGCTCGTCGACCGAGCTGGGACGTTGTGCTCGGTTAGGCCCGAGACATTCTCAGTCTTCAGGGAACTGGAGTCTCGAGTTTATTAACCATTGGGGTCATTCCCGAGCAGGATCCAGTCTTAGGCATCGTGCAAATACAGAACGGGCTCACTGAGGGCGGAACAACGGGGATGATTTGGCTACCACACTGTGCTCGAGGGTGTCTTCACGCAGCCTCCTCCTATGTTGCCTGTTCTCGGGTTGAGGGCCTCGAGAATTGGCCTCCTGGTTGTCTTGGTTTATCGGGGGTTGATTTTGAGCATTTCTTAAGGAATCCGCCTGAGGGGGATTTGCTTGGGGTTGAGGTGGTATTTGAGGTTGTGGGTTCGCAAGAGCTTGAGCCAATAGTTGGCTCATTTGCTAGAGAAAATTAGGTTCAGTGAAAAGCTGTGTGATAGGTGACGCAATTGCAACCCCGGTTCCTGCTTGCGGAGCATTTTGGCCATTCGTATTTTGGCCAACTTGAGTTCCCTGAGGCAGGTCATCATTCCTTTGTAGATTTCTTGAGTTCTCACTCATTTTCTAGAAAAGAAAAAAGATGTTGATTTTTTTTGCTGGAAATACTAAGGCTGGTAAGAGAATATTATTGTGGTTCAGACCCTCCTTCTAGCGCCAATTTGTTGACGTGCTTTTTTGGTCAACAAAGGAAAACAATGAGTTTTAATATCGTGGGGGAGTGTTTTGAAACGAAAGACAACCTAACAAGGGCTAATTCGGCCTCTTTATTAATTTTAACCGAGCAGAATGTGTCTGGTCGGCTCACTGTTTTACAACTTGGTTTTCTGGTCTTTCTTTCACTTTCTTTCCTACTCTCCTATTCTCTGTCTGTTTTTATCTATTTTTCTTCTCTTTTTCTTTCGTGCCCTCATTACAATCCATTTTTCCCCTTTTATACCCAATCATAGGGTAATTATTATGATATTGTTTTGATAGTGGGACACTTGTCCATCGTAGGGTGTATCTGTAGGGGGTATCTTTTTGGTTGATTGGTTGCTATATATTAAGATATTGGTGCTACTTCCGGCGCGCGTGGGGAGTAGTCATGTGTTGGGATAATCTTGTTGACCTTGAGAGAATATTGCTGCTTTTGAGGGACTATTTTATTGTTGTCATGTCCCTTTGAACGTTTGATTGATGTCATCAGGGAGCTGCTCTTGCCACGCTTGTTCTGCTCGGTAGGGTGCTTATTTGAGTACCTGCCCAACTTTGTTCTGTCGGGCTGAGCTCGGTTTGTGCCACGTCCCCATTTCGTTAGCTTTCGTCATTTGCTCGGTCACTTACGTCACCGTAGTCGTCCGTGCCTACCAAGGCGTCATCATTAGCTAAATGGTCGTGTGGCTTTATTTCTTTTGAGCTCAGCTCGGGTATCTTTGTCTTTTCTTAGTTCGGCTCGGGTGTCATCAAAGACCACTGAGAAGGATGACACTGTTGTTGCTGAATAGCAGAGTTTGGAAGAGTCAGCTGTTAGGAAGACAACTGAAGAAACTAAAGGAATCACACCTGACAAATATGGTGAAGAGTTATATGTAGGCTCTTCTCAGACTAATGCGAGGATAGCTGAGGAAGTCATGGCTTCCCTTGAGCCTATGTAGGAGGATGATGACATGATATTGTTGCCTCTTGCATATCTTGACATTCAAGAAAGGGTAAGGATTTAGAGAGCCTGGAAGTTAAGTTATGCCAGGCATCAATTTCAATGTCCAGAATTCATTGAAGAAGAAGAATAGCTTCTACGATTTCTTGGGAACATTTCTATTAGTCCGCACTCGATCCATACTTTTGCACGACAATTCTTTATTAGTAGAAGAACGAGAAGAAAGTAAAGGATAAAGCTAAGGCAAAGGCTATTTAGGAATCTCACAAGCCTCACATTTGCTTCTTCATAAACGCCCCAGAACATTCCTTACAGCCAGCTTCTAGTAGTGACAGCGATGTAGAAGAGCTGGAATCTGCTGATGCAGTAGAGAGGGCACCTTAGCTAAGACTACCCCTAAAGAAGGTGTTGAGACACCTGCCCTATCAGCTGATCACTCAACTGGACAAACAGTCGAGTCTCAAGTTTCCATTGACCCCGTTGCTCGTAACTTAGCTGGTGCGCCAGCTGAGGGGGAAACTGCAAACACCATAGTCGGATCGGAGGAGGCTGTGGGAGACCTTACCAATTTGAAGCTTGGAGGTGAAGATATGGAAATCACTGAACAGCAGAGTGGAGCTGATGATGTTCAGACAGTTCAGGCTATCTCAGCTGAAATCACAGTTGCGCTGCAGGCTGGTGAAGTTGTTGATGCAGCCAAGATAAAGGATAGATAGGAAATCATGACAGTTAAGACCGTTGGCTCTGAAAGTTCAATCCTAGAGGTTGAAACCTTAAAGGATGCCACCGAAGACCCTAAAGCAGCTCGATCTGCTGAAGGGATTGTCCAAGACCCTGCTGCAGTTAGAATGCACAAGGGAATGTAGAAGGCCTAACAACGATTGAGAATGTTGAGGGTAATCAAAGTTCAAAGGAGGTTGACACTTCCTTGGGTAAGAATGCTGAAGAAGAAATGCCAAAACCTCAATAAGAGACAATCGGAAATGAATAAATAAGTGTCATGCATGACTCTCAAGAGCATGTCTATGTGGAGTTTTTTGACACAGATGACGAAACTGAGTCCGTCCAACAAGATAAACCAGAAGAGGGCCCAGCAGTTGAGGAGGTTGTGGCTATGATGAGAAAGACAAGCAACAAAGCTGCCATTTCAAAGTTTACACTAGTTGATGGCCCACCCCCCATGGTGCCATCACCATCCCATGAAGATGATGAATCAGCTAAAGAAAAGAATACTCAAGAGGAAGAAAAAACTGATACCAACGAAGCTGTTGAGACAGCTGAGGATTAGTCAACTCAGTAGGCTAACACAGCTACGGAAGATGCCGAGGACGTTGAAACAGCTGAGGCACAGAGAGATGAAGCCAGTTTCAAGGGAAAGGGTAAAGCTCCTGAATGAGAAGTGGGAGAAATTCCCTTGTTCTCTGATGAACTTTTTACGGAGTACTTTCCGTTCATGGCGGAAGTACCTTTGGAGACTGAATCTGCTGTCAACATTCTTGCCGATGAATTCGAGACTCCAGATGATCGAACAGTAGTGCCATTTGGTCTTGATTTTGATGCTTTTGGCCTGAAGGGCAGTCCACTGATTCAGTCGACTTCCATAAAGCCTTCAAGGCCATCTGTGCTGAGATACAAAACATGGAGAAAGGATTTTCAGCATTGAAACAACGGTTGGACAATCGAGATACAACAATCTTAGGAGACATTTGAGGTATTGTGCTAAGGATAACGGAATGGACATCACAGACCAAAGCACTCAGACATGAGCAAGTCAGCTACTTTGAGTCAATGATTGCTATGATGGTGATTAGTGTTGAGAATGCCAAATTTCAGCAGAGACAGAGGGATCATATCTTCAGGATATACCAGTCACATAAAACGGACATGGAGTTGCTGCAAGCTCAACATAAGGCAGACCTTCTCAAGACAGAAGCCAACATGCACACCGAGATGATGGTAATGCAAACAATGAAATTAATGGCTGTTGAGATGAAGGCTCTGAGGTCAGAATTTAGAACAACACACTCCACAAGTCATGAGAAGATGGACTTGACAAATGTGAAACTGGATATTATCCTGGGAATACCCTCTTTGACAACATGCACATCAACGAATGCTATATTCTTTGAGAATATTTATCCTTGTAAAGAAATGATAGATGTAAGTTTAAAGAAACGGATGTATTTAGGTGTTGCTGAAGGTGTTACTTCATGTGTTATAACATCTGGAATAACCGTAGGTGTTACTGCAGATGCTTTTGGAGGTGTTACTGAAGGTGTTTCTTTGGGTGTTACAACATCTGGAACAACACTTGGTACAATACATGCTGCTACACTTGACATAACAGTTAGTTCAACACCAAATGGTGAAGAACTAACACGGAGTAAGAGGCCTAAGGTGGATAAATCCTTTGGACCTGACTTCATAACATTAATGTTAGATGGTGAGCCGAACTCGATTAAAGAGACTCTAAGTAGTCCACACACTCCGCTTTGGCAAGAAGCTATCAATAATGAAATCGAGTCCATTCTACAAAATCATACGTAGGAGTTGGTTGATCTGCATGCTGGTCATAAACCTTTAGGATGTAAGTGCATCCTAAAGAAGAAGTATAAAACAGATGGAACTATTGATAAGTATAAAGCTCGGCTTGTGGTCAAAGGTTTTAAACAAAAAGAAGGGTATGATTTCATTGACACCTATTCTCCAGTAACGAAGATTGCATCTATTCGGGTGCTTCTCGCGATTGATGCTTTGTACAATCTTGAGATTCATCAGATGGATGTCAAGACAACATTTCTGAATGGAGAAATAGATGCAGAAATATACATGGAATAACCTGGAGGGTTTGTTGCACCCGGACAAAAAAAAAAAGGTGTGTAAGTTAATAAGATCCTTGTACGAACTAAAACAAGCTCCAAAACAGTGGCATCTAAAGTTTGACACTACGATATTGTCAAATGGTTTTAAAATCAACGAGTGTGATAAATGTGTATATGTCAAAGGGACATCAGAAGCATTTGTCATAGTTTGTCTATACGTAGATGATTTGTTAATCATGGGCAGTTGTCATGATACTATCATGGACACTAAAATATTAAAGAGGAACTTTGACATGAAGGATATGGGGACTGTTGATGTGATCTTAGGGATAAAAATCAGCAGGAATCCTGATGGAATTATCTTGTCACAATCCCACTATGTGGAGAAAGTGCTCAATGAATTCAATGCTTTTGACAGTTCACCGTCAAATACGCCCATTGATTTAAGTGTAAATCTGGTTGCTAATAAAGTAGAACAAGTAGCTCATATGGAATACTCACGTATAATAGGTAGCCTGATGTACATCATAAACTGTACGCGTCCAGACTTAGCATACCCTATAAATATGTTGAGTAGGTTCACGAGCAATCCAAGCCATGAGCATCGGAAAGCGTTAACTGAGGTATTAAAATACTTTAAGTATACCCTGGATTATGGGCTATACTACTCGACAAATCCAGCTGTACTTGAAGGGTATAGTGATGATAGTTGGATTTCGGATTCGAAAGATTCTTATTCAACTAGTGGATACATATTCACCATTGGATGTGTTGTGGTATCGTGTAAGTCCATGAAGCAAACGTGTATAGCTCGGTCAACTATAGAATCTGAGTTTTATTGCTTTGGACAAAGCTGGTGAAGAAGCAGATTGGCTTCGAAACGTTTTGGAAGATATTCCATTTTGGAAAGAGCCTGTGCCTTCTGTGATGATTCATTGTGATAGTCAAACTGCTACATGAAGGGCACAGATCAATATGTATAATGGTAAGTCTCGACATATTCCTCGGAGACACAATACCATTAGACAATTGATCTCAAACGGTGTGATGTCAATTGACTACGTAAGTCAAAAGATAATTTGGCAGATCCTTTGATAAAAGAGTTGAATCAAGATCAATTGAGTAAATTGCTAGAGGGAATGGGCTTAATGTCCACAAAGTAAAATAACCATCATAGAGGTAACCCAACCATGATGATTGGAGATCCCAAGAACTTGGTTTAATAGGAAAACTAAGCTATCAAGGTTATGTTGTAACACTTGGAAACAATGTTTCAACCCATCCCTAGAGAGCAATACCAGTGTTGAAACACCTGCAAAGTTGTGGTGAGGCTAAGTCATTTGAATTTTAATGATTCCTACACCTGAGGTTGAGTATGACAGGATACTCGGATAGGAGATCGACTATGTATGTGAGAAGCGCGGGCCACTTCAAAGTAACACTTATGAATCCAAAGAGGTGTCCATGGCCGAAACAGACACAAAACGTGAGAACAGAAGATGTTGAGACCTTATTGTGTTAATAATGTTGACTCGATATATACCATGGAGGAATAGTTTAAGGCATTGCATCCACTATGCCGCCAGTGTACCCGATGGTATTGACTAAAGAAGGTTCAAAGCCGCAAGCTACCTTTCCGGATGTAATATTGTCTCTTGAGGATTGGTTTGCGTGTCTGCATTCATGCATGCATTAGTTTTCACTCATATGGGGGATAGTTGGAAATTTAGTTTTGATAAAGTGGGCGTCAACCTGATTTTGACCAAATTTTCGGCGGCTAAGAATTTAATTCCAGAGGAATTAAATTATAAATTATTAATCTACGTTCCGAGTAGATGATCGTAGTATTTTTATTTCTCAAAACTGAATTTCGGTGAGTGAGAAACTAATACATGAAATTAGCCACATGAATGAGCATTATGTAAAGGAAGTTGAAAGGTTTTTTCTTCATCCCGCATTGATTATAAAGCTAAGTTTATCTTAGTTTATATACTAGAAGATGTTATTAGTTGGATATACTATAACATAAGTGGATGATCACAAGTGGGCCACAAGCGTGCGCGCGCCCGCCCGGTCCAGCCTGGGCCTGGGCATGGGCTTAGGATTTGGCCTTGGGCCCGGGTCCAGGTCCACTAAACTTTTGTCACTCGAAAATGGGCCCTAATTCAAGTGACTGTTGAATATACGGATGAACTTGGACATTGCAGGTGTCCAGATTTGTAAGTGTGTGTTGGAGTATGTAACTCCTCAGATAGTGGCATTTATGGAGTTGTAACTCCCCAGAAAGTAGTTATAATTGTGGTTGTAACACCTGGTTGTTACATGGAAAGTTAATGCCCACTAACTTACCAGAATTAATTCCCTGTAGGTTGGATTTTGTTGTCTATATATAGCACGGTTTCCATTGCAGATTTCACACTGAAAAATCGCATATCGCTCTGCATATTTCGAAGGTGTCGTTAAAAGTGTTGTAACATTTCGAAGAACTGTTTGATACATGTTTTTATCTTAATTTTGATGATTTTATTTTTACACCAAAACAATGTTTTTAATTGTTGTCCAAATACTCCTAAATAATTTAAAATGGTTTTAATATTTTCTGGAGTATTTCTTCAAGTTTTATTTTAAAATTGGACAACACTTTTAATGATTTTGTGTCAATATGTTTTTACATCCAATAAATGTTTCTAAATGTTGTCCTAATACTTCCGATCGGTCTAAAATATTTTTACTATTTTTCGGAGTATTTCTTGGTGTTTATTTTCGATAAAATATTGGACAACACTTTGATATTGAGGCCAACCCATCGCCCTATAGGGCAACCCGTACCTGAAGAGTACGTTGAAACATAAATTGAGCCTGGAGTGTATAAGAGCAGGCCGACCGATCGCCCTGGGGCGTCGACCGGTCAGGTCGACCGGTCGCCAAGGGTGCGACTAGTACCTGGGAGCATGGCCTTGAAACAGAACTCCTGCCCTTCGATTTTTAAGTTTGTTCGACCGGCCAACATAAGGGACGACCGGTCGAACTCTACGTCAATTGGTTGCCCTGTGTAAATTGTTGATACGCCTATTTCAAACTCTATCAGTATGCGACCGGTCGCCCTATCTTTTGACAGCAAATTTCTGACCGTTTGACAGCAGACAACATTTCCTTAAAATGTGGGATTGATTTCTAACAGCTATATTCTTGATTTTAATTGTATTTTTTTGTAGATTTTCAATCCCCAAGAGGAGCCTATGTTTGATCAATCATCTCCTATAAATAGAGGAAGTTTTGGAGCAACCAAAACAACAATTGAGATACAATACAACAAGATACTCTTCAAGCAAATATTTGTTCTTCATAGTTATTATTCTTGTTGTAATTTTGCCTAGCTTATCACTTTCACATCCTTGAGGTCTAGGCTATTCTTGATTACACTTTGCACTCATATTGTAATATTCATTATTGAGTTGTAATCTTGATTTTTGGTCATCATTCAACACAAGACATCCTTGTGAGTATTCTTGTGGTAAGAATACATTTGGTGATCTAGGTGATAGGTGTTTCAAGAGTGTGGTGCTCTTGAGGTGTTGGAGAATTTGGTATTCTTCAAGATTGAAGATTGTGGTGATCTTCAAAGGTGCCGTTGAAGGAAAATTGTGGTAATCTTCAAAGGGAGATTGTGGTAATCTCCAAAGGTGGTATTGAAGAAGAGTGTGGTGCTCTTCAAGGTGTTGTAAGTTGAGTTTGTATTAATTTTGGTGATTAATAAAATTCTTTTTCTTTTTGAAATCCATCCCGGATATACTGGGGTCGTAGAGAATTAGGCCCTAGGTGGGTTGAACCTCTATAAATCGATGTGTGTTGTTTACATTCCGCACCTTTATTATTGTATTGGCTTGTTTTGTTCGAAAAAGAGGGTAAAATCGAAAAGATGGAGATAATCTATTCACCCCCCCTCTAGATTATCGCGAGTGAAGAGGAACGATCGTCGGCTACGAACGAAGCTCATCTTTCCGGCACCTCCACCACCAAGCCACTTCAAATTTTGACGCCCGCTAAGTGTTCGTTAAAATGTTTCAATGAAAGATTTATCATCTACATGATTTTCTTAGTTTCAAATGTCTTAAATTCTTGTTGAGATCATGTTTTGACAAACAAAATGAGCTTATGGATTTCTTATGATACATCTCTCCCATTTTCTTTGGATTCTAAGCTTAATTCTTTCAAAGGTTGATAAATCGTATTGTTGGCGCACTTTGATAAACTTGTATGATGTTTTTATCATCCTAACATTCTTTTTGATGATTCCAAAGGAGGAGAAACAGGAAATTGGCTCATTAGCTAATAAAAGCTTGTTATAAAAGCTATAAGCTATGGCTCTTATGATGAACGTTAAAAATGTATAATTATTTTAGGCTTATATTATTATTTTACCTTATTAATATTATTAATAAAATGAATTTATAGTATTATTAATATGTTAGGAATAAAATAGGAAATCAACATAGAATTGTATTTGGAAGCAATTTTTAGTGCAGGTTTGGATCAACGAGCATAGCTTTCATTTCCGACATGATTTTGGGATGATTCTTGAAGATATGGATTCGCAATCCATTCATTTACAAGTTTTCAGAGAGATTGAAACCAAAAATCAAAGTTTGGAATGATATTTTCTTGGATAAAAAAATTCATCATAAAATGAGGATTGAAGGGTGCTCATTTAATTTCCAGACTTGACCAAGTTTGGTATTTTGGACATAACTCGAAAAATACAAGGTATTTGTATCTGAAATTTTTACTGAGTATGTACAAATCATAGAGCTACAACATTGAAGAAGACCCCAAAGTCAGATTTGTATTGGATGAATTTATAAAAAATCCAAGAGGCTGCTGCACTAGTCAATCCCGTATGCCAACCACATCTCAATTATTCAACCATATCTTGGCCCATGGTTGTTCAAATTCAATGAAATCAGTTGGAAATTCAAGCCAACTCATGTGATAATTGATTTGTGGAAGAAAATTGAGCAAAGATGGCTGATATCTTGGACAAAATGACCAGTCAAAGAAGGTGGCAAAGTTGGTGTTGATTTCCTTATTTTCTTACTTGTAATAAAAATAAAGAAAAAAATAATTGTAAATTGATTTTTAGTTGGCTATAAATAGAGGTCATTAGCATTAGCCAAGAGCAAGTTTTATGTAGAGAAAGTTAGAGTTACAAAGTTCAAAAGAATTTTTCTTTCTTGCTTTTCTTAAATTATAGTAAGATTTCTAGTATTTTATAAAATGTTTGCTTTAGTTTTTCTTCAATCTTTTGTTTTCTCTATTTTTTTCATGTTATTCTAAGTTTATTTTGTTGAGGAAATGGGGTGAAACTCTTGATGAAGGATAAGGAATGATTGTAGATTCATATTAAATTTCATTGTTTGTATCATCAATTTGTTTTTAGCTTATACATTTTTGTTTGGTGGTGTTTCTTGATTTATGTATATCTATTGGCACAACAAATACTTGGTTCCATTTAGTTAAATGTCTGGTTTTATTTCAACCGACTACTAATGTGGATACCTTGATTTGTTGTAGACAAAAGAATACATAAATACTTGATCCCATAAACAAGTATTGATGTTATAAGATAAATTCTAATTGATGATATAACATGATTACCTCATTGCATGATTTATATGTATAATATCTTCCCATTGGAACCTTCTTTGTGTATGGATTCCAATAGTGGCAATCTAAGAGGTAAGAAAATATAATCATTCCTTTATCCGAAATCAAGAGTGGATCCCTAATCCTCAACATTTCTATTAATTAAATTTCTTGTAACTAAAAAAAAATATTCTTACTAGTAAAAAAAAAAAAAACCCATTTACTCATCCTTTAAATAAGAAATATCCTGTAAACTTCCATCAACTTCCCTGTGGATCGACCTCGGACTCCCGAGAAATTTATTACTTGAGAAAACCTGCACTTGGGTTTGCAACCTTAAAGTTGTAGCAAGTTTTTTGGCGCCGTGTCTGGGAAGGCAAGGTAGGTTTCCAGGTTTGTATATATATCATCTTTGTAAATATTGTGTGTTTATATGCTTACATGGTGTCGTAGTCCAAATTCTCGCCGTTTAATTAGATATAATTCAGAAAATTTCATAAAAAAATTTGATTCACCTCCACACACACCAATTATGGCTGAAGAAGTAATTGTTCAAAATGAGATGGAAAGAGTGGAAAATCAAGAAGTGCATAATATGCGTTATTATTTGCAACCTCCTCGAAATTCTACTCCTTCTTGTTTCATTTTTCCACTAAATGCAAACAACTTTCGATTTAAGCCAGGGATGATACCTTTACTTCCTAATTTTCATGGTATGGATTCTGAAAGCCCATATTTACATTTAAAGGAATTTGAAGAAGTATGTGCCACATTTGATGATCAAAATTGCACGATTGAAATTGTTAAGCTCAAATTATTTCCTTTTTCTTTAAAAGATAAAGCAAAAATTTGGCTTAGCTCGTTAAAACCTAGATCAATTGGTACATGGCAAGAAATGCAAATCGAATTTCAAAAATTCTTTCCAACTCATAAAACAAATTCTTTGAAAAGACAAATTCAGAATTTTTCTCAAAATCCTAAAGATGTTTTCTTTGAATGTTGGGAAAAGTTTAAAGAGTTGTTGAATTCCTGCCCACATCATGGTTTTGAAAATTGGCGTATAATCAGCTTCTTTTATGAAGGTTTAAATCCAGAAACTAAGCAATTTATTGAATCAATGTGTAACGGTCAATTTCTTGATAAAGAACCCGATGAAGCGTTAGAATATCTTGACTATTTGGCAGAAAATTCTCAATCTTGGCATAGTGTTGATGAAAATAAAGGAAAACTCAATCTTACTCAAGAAGATAGTTTAAGTGCTAGACTTGCACTTTTGGCTAAAAGAATCGATGACATGGAAGCTAAAAAAGTAAAAGAAGTTAAATCTGTGCAAGATAAGAAAGTTTGTGAAATTTGTGGACTTAAAGAACACTCAACTAATGATTGTCCTCACATTCCTGTTGAAGCAAATGTCATGAATGGATTTAGAAAACCTTTTCAATCTCCATATTCTGAAACTTACAATCCACAATGGAGAAATCATCCTAATTTCAGTTGGCGTGATAATAATCAAGCTCAACCAATAAATTCACAAAAGCCACCAAATTTTCCTTCATATCCATCTCCACATGTAAAATCAATTGAGGAGACTTTGCAAGCATTTATGAATGAACAAACAAACATCAATAATAAAACTTCTCGGCTATCAATGAGATCAAGAACTCACTTTCAACACTCACACGCCTTCTTTGCGAATTCAAGAAAAGGGTAAGTTTCTGCTCAACCTCAACCTAATCCTTCTACGCAAAGTTGTGCTTCTACTTGGTGAAAATCCGATGTAAATGAGGCCAATTCAATCACAACACTTGAAGTGGAAAAATTGTTGATAAAACAATTCATCCTAAGAAAGTTCTAAATTCATCTTGAAATGAATAATGAAAATTGTGATGATGAAGAAGGAAAGTTGAATAAAGGTAAGTTTGAAAATGATGAAACATATTCACCTCCCCGCCTTTTTTTCTCAAAGATTGCAACCAACTCAAAAATTGAACTCAAATTCTGAAATTTTTGAGCTTTTTAAACAAGTCAAAATTAACATTCCTTTGTTGGATGCAATCAAACAAGTCCCACCTTATGCAAAATTTTTGAAAGATTTGTGCACAATTAAAAGAAAACATCATGTGAAGAAAAAGCATTTTTAATCGAAAGTGTGAGTTCAATTATACAACAATTTGCTCCACCTAAGTACAAAGATCTAAGTTGTCCAACAATTTCATGCATTATAGGAGACACTAGAATTGAACGTGCTTTACTTGATCTTGGTGCTAGCGTAAATCTTCTACCTTTTTCGACCTATGAACAACTAGGTTTGGGTGAACTTAGAAACTCCAATTGTACTCCAACTAGCCGATCGATCAATTAAAATTCCAAAAGGAATAGTAGAAGATGTGTTGGTACAAATTGACAAGTTTTATTTTCCCGTTGATTTCATTGTTTTGGATACTCAGCCGGTTATAGATGCAAAAACACAAATTCCTGTCATTTTAGGTCGTCCATTTCTTGCAACTTCAAATGCATTGATTAATCAGTAGAAATGGTATTTTGAAATTATCTTTTGGAAATATGACTTTGGAATTAAATGTGTTCAATGTTTGCAAACAACCTCAACATGATGATATCTTGAACTACATGAAGTTGATTTAATTGAAGAAATTGTTCACGAAAATTTCACTGTCAATAATTCTTTTGAATTTTCTGAAACATGTTTTGAAAATGAGAGAGTTTGTGATATGAAATGTTTTGATGTCTCCAATAGATTTTTACAAGCACTAGAAAACCATTTTTGGAAACCAAAAATTGAAGAGTTGTCATCGTCGGAAAGTGCAACCTATTCCTTCAAGCATAAAAGCTCCAAAAATTGATTTGAAACCTTTACCATCTGATTTGAAATACTCTTTTCTTGGTGAGAGTGAAACTTTGCCTGTAATAATTTCTTCCAAACTTGATGCATATCAGGAAAGTAAGTTGATCGATATTTTGAAAATGCATAAAAATGCCTTAGGGTGGACCATTGCGATATTAAAGGTATTAGTCCTCTAATTTGCACACATAATATTTATTTAGAGGAAAATGCAAAACCATCTAGAGAAATGCAAATAAGACTAAATCCAAATATGAAAGAAATAGTGAGGAATGAAATTATTAAACTCTTAGATAATGAAATAATTTATCCTATTTCCGATGAAAGAAATGGGTAAGTCCTATTCATGTTGTCTTGCCAAGAAGTCCGGTGTTATTCTTGTAGTCAAAAATGAAAATAATGAGTTAATTCCAACTAGAATCATATCGGTTGGCGTGTGTGCATTGACTACAGGAAACTTAACTCGATTACCATCTTAAAGGATCATTTTCCATTACCTTTTATGGATCAAATCTTAGAAAGAGTTGCAGTCATAAATTCTATTGTTTCTTAGATGGATATTCTCGGTATAACCAAATTGAAATTGCACTTGAAGATCAAGAGAAAACAACTTTTACATGTCCTTTTGGTACATTTGCATATAGAAGGATGCCTTTTGGATTATGTAATGCACCAGCTACATTTCAAAGATGCATGCTTAGCATTTTCATGACATGGTAGAACGTTTTCTTGAAGTCTTTATGGACGATTTTTCGAGTTTTGGTGAATCATTTGAAGATTGTTTGTTAAACTTAGAAAAGGTTTTGATCAGTGTGAAGAAAAGAACCTTGTGCTTAATTGGGAAAAATGTCATTTTATGGTAACAACTCGGTATTGTTCTTGGACACATTATTTCAAAGAAAGAGGTATTGAGGTTGATAAATCCAAAGTGGAATTAATTGCCAATTTACCGTGCCAAAATCTGTGAAGGAGGTAAGATCATTTTTAGGGCATGCGTTTTTACGTAAGATTTATCAAAGACTTTAGTATAATTTCTAAACCATTGTGTAATCTTCTTACAAAAGATGTTAGTTTTGAATGGACCTAAAATTGTGAAAAAGCTTTTGTCAAACTTAAAAATATGCTTACATCTCGCCCTATAATCCAACCTCCCGATTGGACTTTACCTTTTGAAATAATGTGTGATGCTAGTGACTATGCCGTTGGAGCTGTTTTTTAGGGCAAAGAAAAGAAAAGAAACCATATGTGATATACTATGCAAGTAAAACTTTGAATGGTGCTCAAATCAATTATTCAACCACCGAAAAAGAATTACTTGTCAGTGGTATTTGCATTGGAAAAATTTCGATCCTATCTTGTTGGTTCACCAATTGTCGTTTTCAGTGATCATGCAGCTTTGAAATATCTTTTGTCAAAAAAGGATTCCAAACCAAGATTGATTAGGTGGATTCTCTTACTTCAAGAGTTCAATATTACTATTCGTGATAAGAAAGGAGTAGAGAATGTTGTAGCTGATCATTTATCAAGACTTATTTGTGATGATTCATTTCAAACTCCACCTATCAATGATACTTTTCCTGATGAACAACTATTCAATGTTACTGTAGTACCTTGGTTTGCAAGATATTGTTAATTTCTTGTTAAAGGAATGATGCCATCAAATTGGAATTCACAAGATAAAAAGAAGTTTTTGAATGAGGTAAAAAAGTTTTTCGGGGCGATCCCTACCTTTTCAAATATTGTCCGATCAAATCTTTCGTAGATGTGTACCCGACAATGAGGTAGGTAGCATTATTCAATTTTGTCATTCAAGCATGTGGTGGTCACTTTTCAAAAGAAAGAAAACCAAAGGCAAAGATCTTACAATGTGGATTTTATTGGCCAAACCTTTTCAAAGATACTTACGCTTTTTGCAAAAGTTGTGAAAATTGTCAAAAGTTAGGATCAATTTCAAAACGAAACATGATGCCTTTGAATCCTATTTTGGTGATTGAAATATTTGACGTTGGGGTATTGATTTTATGGGGCCATTTCGAGATCATTTGGTTTTATTTACATTTTAGTCGCAATAGATTATGTTTCAAAATGGATCGAGGCAATTCCTTGTCGAAACAATGATCATAAAATGTGATAAAATTTCTAAAAGAAAATATTTTGAGTCGATTTGGAATTCTTGAGTCATTATTAGTGATGGGGAACACATTTTTGCAACAAAGTTTTTGCATCTTTAATGAAAAAATATGGAATCACACATAAAGTTGCAACCCCTTATCACCCACGGAGACAAATGGGCGAGTTGAACTTGCAAATAGGAGATAAAACAAATATTAGAAAAAATCGTTAACCCGAATCGTAAAGATTGGTCTTTTAGACTTATTGACGCACTTTGGGCATACTGAATCGCTTTTAAAACATCATTGGGAATGTCTCCTTATAGAATAGTTTATGGAAAACCTTGCCATTTACCAAATGGAACTTGAACATAAAGCTTATTGGGCAATTAAAATGTTTAACTTCAATCTTGACGATGCTTGAAATTGAGAAAATTGCAAATCAATGAGCTTGAAGAATTAAGAAATGATGCATACGAGAATTCAAAAATTCATAAAGCAAGAATCAAAGAATTTCATGATAATAAAATTACAAGAAAAACATTTGAGATTGGTCAAAAGGTTTTGCTTTATAATTCAAGATTGCATTTATTTCTGGAAAATTAAGGTCAAGGTGGAGTGGTCCTTTTATTGTGAAAAATATATATCCGTATGGAGTCATTGACATTGAGAATCCTAGAAATGGTAATGTATTCAAAGTTAATGGACAAAGACTTAAACTGTTTCTAGAAAATCAATTCCTTCCAGAGGAAGTTCTTTTTCTTTATAATCCTTGTTATAATTAGTGAATATATTTGTTTCTTATAAATGTGTGTGTTTTGTAGTATTTAATTATTTATTTTCCGGTTAAATGGCGGATAACGGTACTCGTGACGATTAAGTCGGACTCATCGCTTTCCCACAAACACCGATATTTGTACAAAATTTTGTTTTCTCATTCTCTTTCATTTAGATTTAAAAAAATGGATAAAAGAATTCCCCCCACTCTCAAAAAGCGATTTGATTTTCTTTCTACAAATGAAATTTTGAAAATATACAAAGCCAGGCTAGAAAGGTTAAGAATGTTTATGAATAAAGGCATTCCGAGAAGATGTACGTTGGATAATTGAAGCAAAGGTAAGATTAGCGGGAGAATTTTCATTTTCTCCTACTAAATGCTTGCCTGGTCTTGGAAAAAGTTCATATTCAAAAAAGCGAAGGGCCAAAAGACTACAAGTGTGTCACAAATGTGCTCGATGGACTTGTGACACAAGATGTCGTTTCTTTAGGTATGGTTTCAAAATCGAGAGGACAAAATTCAATTCATAAAGGATGGACCGAGTAAGGAGTCTTTAGATAACATTCTATGGACTTTTGATACGCATCCTTGTGCATTTGTGCATCGTGAAATTCTCCGATTATGGCTCCAATTTCGAGAAGAACGTGATCTTTGTCTTGGGAATCGACGTTAAAAGACCCTTTTGCCAATTTATAAGAAAATTGGATGGGAAGCATATCCCGACCCATAGAGGGCGTTTAAGCCGTTTACGGACGTAAAACCGAGGAGGAAGATGTGAGCCACAATCACAACTACTTTTCTGTTCCTTCACATGTTAGCATTTTTTTTTTTGACTTTATTGTCTTTATTTTCAAACTTTTTGACAAAATAAAAGTTCCAATAATCACATTCTTGTTGCATTCCCTGTTCATACCTCAATAAATAGCGTTGCATTCACCCTTTTCTTTTACATCATTCGATTATATCGAAAAAAAAAAAAAAAGAGAGAGAAAAAATGGAGAGTTCTTCTTCCCGTAGAATTAACATGTTCTTTGTGATATTCGTGGTGCAAATCTGGGAAAGACAGTTGTTTTCTTGAGGCAAAATGATAATCTCGGTAAATTTCTAGCGAGAAAAGCACATTAACTTAGTATACGGGGAGGTAGTTTTGGGTTAATGGGGCGTGTTCTTTGGTTCTCCGCCTATTTGGGAGGAGTCGAGTCTTAGGAGTTATCCCGAAACCTTTAGTTGTCCGACAAATCACCGGGCAAACCATTGGAGATGAGTTAAGAGTATCAAACATGCAAGACAATGGTGAATATGATGCATAATGCGATGCCTTTATCACCTTACCTGGTGGTTTTGGTACACTGGAGGAGTTATTCCAAGTGATCTCCTGGCACAACTCAACATTCACCAAAAGCCTATAGGTATTCTTAATGTTAATGGTTTCTTTGATGGTTTGTTGTCTTTCATAGATTATCTTTGTCGAGAAAGGTTTTATTTCACCGTCTCCAGACGAATCATAATTTGTGCAACAACACCAAGTGAACTAATCGATCAACTCCAAGCATTTGTTCTTGAACCCGATCCAAAAGTGGCTCATGTTGTTTGGTCGAGGATAGAAGTAAAAACGCAAATTGGATTTGTCTCTCGACGTTGTGAGATTTATCTTTTACGGGTATAACTACTCTTTGTGTTCTTCTACTTTCATTTCAAAAAGCCATACATCGTAATATCTTTTAAACCTTACTTTCCTATTTATTTTTGACATTGAGGACAATGTTTTAGATAAGTTGGGGGAAGGGATAATTGATATTATTTTTTTCCTAATTTACAATGTGTGATTTTGAAAATTGAAAATTAAAATAAAAAACAACACGATGGCGAGTAAAGAATGTCATTTTGATATTCTTGAGACGCATCCCTATTTTTATTATCTTTCTAGTAATTCCCTTTTCAAAACATGGCATGTTGTGAATTTTTTTTAAAAAATTGTTGTGAATTGTCAAAACATGAAAATAGTCTTATTGTTGAATTCAATGATGCTATCTTGATTAAATTGAAAAAAATAAAAAAAAAACTACGAGAAAAAAAAAAGGAAGAAAAGAAAGTGTTTTGTGCACATTCTAAGTTTTGTGGAAAGATTGGTTGTGATACATATAACTGAAAGTTTGATCATGATAAAGTATTTTATTTTTAATATTCACACATCTTTTGTGAATGAGTGGTGAGTTTGAGAAAACAAGCATTCCGAACTTTAATTGGTCGTTTGAAATGGTTATGTTGTGATTTGAAATACTTAAATATTCTACCTTACATGTGGAGAAATGATTTGGTTAACACCCACATTGTCAATTTCTATTAAAAATACTCTATTACATAATTTGTGATGAGTATTCTTCATTGTTATGTTATCATTGTTAGTCTTGTTGTAAAAATACTTCATTACATAATTTGTGATGAGTATTGTTCATAGCTAGTCATGTTGTAAAAAAGAAAAAAAAAAAGAAAAAAAAAGAAAAAAAGAAAACAAGAAAAAAAAAAAAAAAAGAAAAAAAGAAAAAAATATATATAAAAAAATATTATCATTTTGTTTGCAGTTCTAAACCAATGAAATTTCAAGACATAATTTGGTATGAAAAAATTAGGTGTTTCAAATTTTATAACTACCTATCTTATGCTCAATTTTAGTTTGAATGCTTGTCCTAAATCATATTGGCCATTTCCTTGAGAGTTTTGACTGTTTTCCAACTCCAAGAGTGAACACCTCGCCAATTTACACAACAAACACTAACCTGTGAGGATATGGAGTTGAGGCTTTTTCATGATCAAGTTTGAAGTTAATGTATTTTGGTTTGTGAAATGAAACGGTGGTTTTGTGCATATATACACAATATTTCTTCTCTAAAAAAATGATATAAAAAAATTATAATATTTATTCTTGATAGCATCTATGATGACTGACCATAAACTTTTTGATTGTTAGACTATTTCATAAATTATTTTTTTTTAAAATGATCAACGTGCCATATTCATCAAATTTCTTTTGTATTATTTTATGCTTTAATTACTAGGGACTAGTAATAAGCTGGTTGGGGGGTGTGATGAACGTTAAAAATGTATAATTATTTTAGGCTTATATTATTATTTTACCTTATTAATATTATTAATAAAATGAATTTATAGTATTATTAATATGTTAGGAATAAAATAGGAAATCAACATAGAATTGTATTTGGAAGCAATTTTTAGTGCAGGTTTGGATCAACGAGCATAGCTTTCATTTCCGACATGATTTTGGGATGATTCTTGAAGATATGGATTCGCAATCCATTCATTTACAAGTTTTCAGAGAGATTGAAACCAAAAATCAAAGTTTGGAATGATATTTTCTTGGATAAAAAAATTCATCATAAAATGAGGATTGAAGGGTGCTCATTTAATTTCCAGACTTGACCAAGTTTGGTATTTTGGACATAACTCGAAAAATACAAGGTATTTGTATCTGAAATTTTTACTGAGTATGTACAAATCATAGAGCTACAACATTGAAGAAGACCCCAAAGTCAGATTTGTATTGGATGAATTTATAAAAAATCCAAGAGGCTGCTGCACTAGTCAATCCCGTATGCCAACCACATCTCAATTATTCAACCATATCTTGGCCCATGGTTGTTCAAATTCAATGAAATCAGTTGGAAATTCAAGCCAACTCATGTGATAATTGATTTGTGGAAGAAAATTGAGCAAAGATGGCTGATATCTTGGACAAAATGACCAGTCAAAGAAGGTGGCAAAGTTGGTGTTGATTTCCTTATTTTCTTACTTGTAATAAAAATAAAGAAAAAAATAATTGTAAATTGATTTTTAGTTGGCTATAAATAGAGGTCATTAGCATTAGCCAAGAGCAAGTTTTATGTAGAGAAAGTTAGAGTTACAAAGTTCAAAAGAATTTTTCTTTCTTGCTTTTCTTAAATTATAGTAAGATTTCTAGTATTTTATAAAATGTTTGCTTTAGTTTTTCTTCAATCTTTTGTTTTCTCTATTTTTCATGTTATTCTAAGTTTATTTTGTTGAGGAAATGGGGTGAAACTCTTGATGAAGGATAAGGAATGATTGTAGATTCATATTAAATTTCATTGTTTGTATCATCAATTTGTTTTTAGCTTATACATTTTTGTTTGGTGGTGTTTCTTGATTTATGTATATCTATTGGCACAACAAATACTTGGTTCCATTTAGTTAAATGTCCGGTTTTATTTCAACCGACTACTAATGTGGATACCTTGATTTGTTGTAGACAAAGAATACATAAATACTTGATCCCATAAACAAGTATTGATGTTATAAGATAAATTCTAATTGATGATATAACATGATTACCTCATTGCATGATTTATATGTATAATATCTTCCCATTGGAACCTTCTTTGTGTATGGATTCCAATAGTGGCAATCTAAGAGGTAAGAAAATATAATCATTCCTTTATCCGAAATCAAGAGTGGATCCCTAATCCTCAACATTTCTATTAATTAAATTTCTTGTAACTAAAAAAATATTCTTACTAGTAAAAAAAAAAAAAAAACCCATTTACTCATCCTTTAAATAAGAAATATCCTGTAAACTTCCATCAACTTCCCTGTGGATCGACCTCGGACTCCCGAGAAATTTATTACTTGAGAAAACCTGCACTTGGGTTTGCAACCTTAAAGTTGTAGCATCTTAAAAGCCATAAGTTGTGAATTATTTTTAGTCCAATTGTTGCTTGATGGACTTATATACTTGTTTAATGATGTTTTGTTGACAGGGAGAGCTTATAAGCTCTTGAACAATATGTAAAAGCTAAGTTTTTAGCTTACGGTTCATTGCTTTTACATTATTCTTGATGTGCTTGTTGATAGGGGGAGCTTGTGCTTATTATTGAATATATTTACTCCCCTACTTGGTTGCTTATGTATTTTGGAAATTTTGGTTGCTTCCAAACGGTTAGTTGTGTTTACCGGAAAATCGTTTTTAAAATTGTCCTCCTAATATTTCTAAAAATTGTTTTGGTTTGTAATCATCAAAAATGGGGAGATTGTTTGATACATGTTTTTATCTTAATTTTGATGATTTTATTTTTACACCAAAACAATATTTTTAATTGTTGTCCAAATACTCCTAAATAATTTAAAATGGTTTTAATATTTTCCGGAGTATTTCTTCAAGTTTTATTTTAAAATTGGACAACACTTTTAATGATTTTGTGTCAATATGTTTTTACATCCAATCAATGTTTCTAAATGTTGTCCTAATACTTCCGATCGGTCTAAAATATTTTTACTATTTTTCGGAGTATTTCTTGGTATTTATTTTCGATAAAATATTGGACAACACTTTGATATTGAGGCCAACCGGTCGCCCTATAGGGCAACACGTACCTAAAGAGTACGTTGAAACATAAATTGAGTCTGGAGTGTATAAGAGCAGGCCGACCGGTCTCCCGGCGGACGGACGCAGTTGCTTCTTGGGGCGAAATCCGGGCGGTCTTGAGGCGCGCGAGATGGTGCCGCCGCACATGAGGAGGCCCTCCGGCGAGACCCCAAGTTTTTTTATATATGTATATATACAATCAATGGCGGAGATAGGGGCCAACCCGGGCCCCCTCCTTTTTAAAAAAAAAAAACATTACTAGGTAAAATTTTTCAAATTTTTTTAGTTAATATTTATTTGTATTTTTTATCTCACCCCTTTGATTTCTTGTATCACCCACCTCGTAATAATCCTAGATACGCCATTATATAATGGCGTATCTAGACTTATTAAGGGTAGGCCGATACACGAAATTGGAATGGGCCAGATAAAAAAAAACTAAAAAATACACATAAATATTAACTAATTTTTTTAAAAATACCTTTTTTAAAAAAAAGAGGGTGCAAGAGCTCGGGTTGGCCTCCTCTTATCTCCGCGATTGTATATATATTATTTATTGCTCTAGGTCCTTGAAACCTTGGACCGGCTCTGCAAAATCAAATCTAATATAAATAAAAATAAAACATACAAGCTTTTATAACAAAATTACATGAAAATTTGGGGGGGGGGCAAAATATGTTAGGCTTACATTTTTATATACTATATTAATTTATTAAATAATATATTATAGTGGTTCAATCGCAAGACGGGGGGTTGCGCCACCCCCCCAAGTCCGTCCACGCTCCCTGGGCGTCGGCCGACGCCCGCCTGCGGCCGACTGCACTGGAGCATGGCCTTGAAACAGAACTCCAGCCCTTCGATTTTTAAGTTTGTGCGACCGGCCAATATAAGGGATGATCGGTCGAACCCTACGTCGGCCGGTCGTCCTGTGTAAATTGTTGATACGCCTATTTTAAACTCTATCAGTATGCGACCGGTCGCCCTATCTTTTGACAGCAAATTTCTGACCGTTTGACAGCAGACAACATTTCCTTAAAATGTGGGATTGATTTCTAACAGCTATATTCTTGATTTTAATTGTATTGTTTTGTAGATTTTCAATCCCCAAGAGGAGCCTATGTTTGATCAATCATCTCCTATAAATAGAGGAAGTTTTGGAGCAACCAAAACAACAATTGAGATACATTACAACAAGATACTCTTCAAGCAAATATTTGTTCTTCATAGTTATTATTCTTGTTGTAATTTTGCCTAGCTTATCACTTTCACATCCTTGAGGTCTAGGCTATTCTTGATTACACTTTGCACTCATATTGTAATATTCATTATTGAGTTGTAATCTTGATTTTTGGTCATCATTCAACACAAGACATCCTTGTGAGTATTCTTGTGGTAAGAATACACTTGGGTGATCTAGGTGATAGGTGTTTCAAGAGTGTGGTGCTCTTGAGGTGTTGGAGAATTTGGTATTCTTCAAGATTGAAGATTGTGGTGATCTTCAAAGGTGCCGTTGAAGGAAGATTGTGGTAATCTTCAAAGGGAGATTGTGGTAATCTACAAGGTGGTGTTGAAGAAGAGTGTGGTGCTCTTCAAGGTGTTGTAAGTTGAGTTTGTATTAATTTTGGTGATTAATAAAATTCTTTTTCTTTTTGAAATCCATCCCTGATATCTTTTGGGTAGTAGAGGATTAGGCCCTAGGTGGGTTGAACCTCTATAAATCGGCGTGTGTTGTTTACATTCTGCACCTTTATTATTGTCTTGGCTTGTTTTGTTCGAAAAAGAGGGTAAAATCGAAAAGATGGAGATAATCTATTCATCCCCCCTCTAGATTATCGTAGCCGCTTGGACTTACAAGAACACTTCATTTTGCATTCGAGTCCAGCAACCAGTTCTCACTCCTTCAAGTTCGAAAAGTACTTTTGTGTCAATGGTGCTACTGTACACAAAAATGATTAAACCATTTTATCTTTGGGCCCATTATGTCGTGCCGTGAGTACTAGTCGGGACGTATTTGTCTTGCGGAAAGAGTTTCACTCGACTCGGCTTCTGTTTTTACAAGTTGTATTATTTAGATTCATTTTTCTTGTAATTTTTTTTTGTTTAAGCCATTGTTGAAGGCTCCCGTTGTAATCACACATTGTAATCAACAAAATATTACCTTTGGAAGACATGGTCAAAAGTTATCCTCCCAAGTGTCCTTATGCAAAGTGGTCAAAGATTCTCCAAGGGCAAGACAAGATATACAACAAAATATTACCGGTTTAGCTTCCGCATTGCTTGCGGGGAGGCTTATGTTGGGGTCGTTTTTAATTATTTAATGTATAATTCGGTTTATATATTAATTTATTATTAATTGCTCAATGGGCTCTTAATAAAATAACCCAAAGGAGTCTGGGACTGGCCCACAGGCCGATTTCTCCTACGCGAACTAGCTCATAGGCCTAAATCTCTTACACGACCCACCGGGCTCATTTTTCAGGTATAAAAAGGTCCATCCTATTCATTTGTAAGGATATTCTCACATTCTGATAATTCTCTTACGCATTTAATTCAGTATTCAATTACTTTCTTAATTATTCTCTCGTTCACCGTGCTTACTTAATTGTCGGAGGGACCTCCCTGGGGCCCTCTAGCGTTTGCGCGCGTGTGCAGGCAAGTTCCCAACCGAAAGATTTCATATTCTGAAAAAGAAGACTTGAAGACTTCCCTCTTGCGAATGAGGATTTTATCTACATCGTTGACTTTGAGTGATCTACCCTAAAAAACAGCATCAGTATGACTCAACTACTCCAATTCTCATTGCAGTTTTACTGATATTACACGTACTGCACATTTCTTATATTTCTCACCTCCTGCATTAATATTGAATTCAAGCAAGAATTTTCTAGCTCACTAATTAAATTTTTATTGCTATCGAGGAACTGGGAACATATTATTCCAACCATCTAATGTAAGTTTTACATTATATGTGTGTCACATGTAACAATTAATTTATAAGTTTATCTATTTAATATTCAAAAAAAGTATCTATTTATTTTTTCGATATATTTGGCATACATATATTATATAACTATGTACAACGCAAAATAAAATATCAAAATGGAAATCCCCCACTGGCACGCGTACTTAATTGGGAGCCTTTCTCATTCGGGTGAGCAAAAGTAGGGGTGTCCATTTGGGTTGGGTCCGGGTTCGTGGGTCCGGGTTCACAGGTCCGCATATCAGAAACAGTCGACCGGACCCGACCTGTTTAATTATTCGTGTCAGAATCTTAAACCCGTACCCGACCTGCTTATTTAACAGGTAACCCGGACCCAACCCGCGTGACCCGTCTAATAAAATTATTTTCATATATATTTAATAGTTTTAACCGAATAAATTTATTTTTTTTAAAATCAATAACTATCATACACTATTCAATCAATAAAAAATATCACAATTCACAACACACAAAAATAAATAATATAATTGCATAAATAACATAACACACTGATCATATTTTAAGGACAATATGAAAAAAAAAACATGCATAATAATAACAAATACATAATTAAGGAGGTTTTATCATTTAAGTTTTAAGGATATGTCTTGTTTGTTGTTTTTTCCTACAATTAATTATTTACTTAATTTTTTTTAAATTCACAAACGGGTTAAACGGGTCGTAGTAGGTTGATCCGAACCCGACCTGTTTAGTTAGCAGGTTATTCGGGTTCGACCCATTTTCGACCCGGACCCACGAAGCCTTGACCCATACCCATTAATTTCGTGTTAGGTTCGTATCGGATTTGCATGTCGGGTCCGAAATTGACACCTCTAAGCAAAAGATAACAAAAGAGTTTTTGGAAGTAGGTAGATATGTTTAATTTATCGTCAATATTAAATCATGGCTGACTAAACCTACATTTTTTCTCTAAAATGCTGCTTAAAAATGTTTTAAAAAAATATTATGACTTGTTGTTTGTATCTATTATACGTGTAAATAATTAAATACTATGGGTTTTTTTCTAGTACAAGGTCTTAGGAAGGGTAAGACTAGTAGGATTTGATCCGAATCAATAGTATGAATTATAAACAATTTATCAACTGTGCTACAATTAATTCTCACATGTATTTTCTTCTTTTAAGTATGTGTGTATCTATTTGAATAATGTTTCATTATTGAGATGATGGGCATGCCCTATACAGCTAATATATTAGCTGTACAAAAGTCAGTCGCTCCAGCCTCCAAACGCGGAGGAAAAAAGGGTTAGGCGAGATATATAATGAATTTTTTAATGATAATTTTGTCCATCAAATCATTCTGTTCCACCAAGAATTGAATCTTGGGATATGGTGTACTAATTTTAGTATTGTTTGTTAGACAGTTTAGTATTATTAAAATTTGATATGCCTACTATAAAAATGACCAATGATTAGATACGAAGGATTCTCAATCTATTTATAATTGAACTATATCTCTTGATTTTAGAGAGATTTTTTCTTATTTTTTTTAGATGTAGGATCCATGTGTACGGTCTCAAATAAATAAATATCGACTCCAGACAAAAAAGAAAGTCAATCGCAATATTTTCATTCACAATAAGCATTGGCAAATGGGTTAATTTGAACATCGAAATATTTAACATTATAAACGAATTCGGAACTCTATTTTGTAGGTTGTTAGCAAATATGGGTTGAAAACATAAATCACATATTTGCATATATAGGGTAGATTGAGTATATCTATTTGCAGCGGGATTGTCGATCCACTTAGCCATGATTAAGTCTGTCTACAAGACTCTGTTTGATCCATGATTAAGCCATCTATAAGCCTCCTCTTGATTGAATCGCGAGCAACGAATAAACCTTATAGATTGGTTGAACCATGAACAAGATCATGAACTGCATTTCTCGTTAGTGTAAATAATTACTATAATTATTTACTTTGATGTGCACACCTTAAACCCTTGGAGAACTTTGGTGATGCTCCAAAAAGAAAACCATAGAGAGTAATTTTAGGAGAGAGATAATTTTTTCTTTGTGAGGGGACGTTCTAATTAATGGTCTGATTGTAGGGAGAGATATCAATATATATCTCAATCCCCTATATCAGTTAGAGTCCTAATGGGAGAGGTTTCTAGATAAACCTCATCTAAATAGTTCCCCTATTATCTCAAATATGGATGCAACCTAATTGCACCCAATATCTCCCACTCATACATATTTGACTCGACTCATTCGAATCGCATCCTCATAGTTCTCATCTCACGTCTCTTCTTTCATACAGGGAATAAGGCGTGCGACCAAGCGAGAAAGTATAGGTGAAGAGAGTTATATTAAGTCATCACCAAACTAACATAACCCTACAACTCAATAACTCGCTATGTACCCCAGACCAAGTGGTCGCACTTAGTCAAGCATCTCTAGATCCCTCAATAAAATAAATAGAGCATGCTCGGCTCACTCAAAAATGTTTTTATATTCATGACTAGTCAAACACATTTCGACATAGTCGCCCGGGCTATGAATCATAGAACATAAGTGTGTTACCAACTTAATTTTTCCTCAGCCCCACATGTCAATTAGCTTGGTCTTGATAGCTTTCCTAGACATGCTCCGATAGACCGAATCATACATAGCCATTGGATACATGCTAAAGTAGCGTCATCAAGCTTACACCTCATGACATGGTCCAAAGTCCCAAAGGGTACAAGAAAATAATATGGGCCCACACAGTAATGAAGCAGGGACCCATTCAGTCACTTTCCATAGGCGGTCGCCTCAAAGCACATGTAGTATGAATACATGCTATGATGGAGCTCCCGCCCAATTTGGGCATGTCACGCTCTAGACATCATACAAATCTTAGTCCAGTCGCTATTCAAGCACCCGACCTGCGTGCTACTCGTAGTCACTCCCAAAGTGTCATACGATAGCTTGCACATTTGGCTACAAACAAGATTTTATGAAGTTTTGACATATTTCATAATCGATCAACTCGGATCTCATCTTAACCTCTAGTTAAGGTGACTGTTAATTATACATATTAACCTTCCTCACTACTCTAGCGCGAAGGCGATCATTCGCAAACCTCCTTATGCGACACAATCTTTTAAGTCTCATCCTGCTCGCTCTCTTAGCGCCAGGGCAATTGCCCGTGTGAGAGGGCCAATCAAAGCCTGGTGACAACTCACAAGTTCAGTGCCAAACACATAATGAGAATCCAACATACCTCATTAATCACAATATGTTCTCAAAGGCCACATAATCAATTCTACTTAATCCCTAATGACTCACATGACTTTGGAGCATATCTCTAAACAAAGGCTCGTAAAAGGGATGAGCGCCCACACCGCTCGCAGAAGTATGCATGAGAACAATATTAACTATGCGCAAAAACTCTTTAAGTAAACTAAAGCCTCGAGTAAATATGTTTGGTCTACAATCCATGTTTGGCGCCCAAGCCATACACCAAAGTGGTTTTACTACAACAAAAATAACAAAATATATCATGGATGTGCGCGCAATGCACATCATTTCAAGATGCCAAATTTGCATCTAGCAAATCATAGACCAATCAGTTAAGATATCTAAGTATCCATTTATCACAATAGCGCATGGATCACTTTGATATCCACTCACCAATCACACTGCTAAGTACATGACTTACTGAGTACGCACATAGCGCACATCAGACATTCGACAGTGCTTACATACACTAGCTAGCATTTCTTTTATTCTTCTGAAGATATCGTTTCTTGAGTAAGAGTGTGATCTTTAACCATGGAGTGTAAAGACAGCCAACACTGAGTGGCGATAACTCCATGTCCTTTCCAGTCATCACATTTTTGCCATATACAATGAGATACAACTCTTACATATGTTTAGTGAATTAATTGACCATCATATGCCTATCAAAATGATAGCTCGATGAATTATGACTCAAGTCACAATTAGAGCTTCTTGATCAGCAATCAATGCTTACTCCACTTCTTGAATTCATTGGGTGATCCACATAGATCTCCTTATTCAACTTTCACTGAACTATGTCAACATCAATCATCCAGGACAAACCTAGACGAAAGTGGCAATAATAGATAACATATCAGACGAATTGAGGCAATCTCACCACTTAGGGAGAACATCTCAAAAAATTTACGCTCTTCTACAGGCGTAAACATTTCGTCCTTAGTCGAGCTACACACATGTTAATCAACCCATTTATATTGCACTTGACCTTATGAAACCACATGTTTCAAATGGGCTTGCATCTAGACGAAATATTAACAATCTCTAAGACTTTATTCTTAGTCATTCGATTCACCTTTTCCTTCGCAACAACTATTCACTTAGGGCATCAAGTGAAGTCACATGTTCTATCGACTCATCAACACCCACAAAAGTAATTGTGAAGGATACCCACTCAATCTCATATAGATGATTGGGAGTATTTCATATTCACTCTTTTTTACTCGTGGAATGTGAGAATCCTTTTTGTGTGAGGCACTTGCTCCCACTGACTTAGTGTCGCTCCCACTATCCCAGCGATTACTAGGTGAGTATAAGATGCAACATCCTCGCTAGAGAAACGAGCGCCTCCTAAGGACCTTGCAACTCGCATAGTTTTAAGATCTTTTTAGACTTCACAAATGCTCAATAAATCCCTTTGAGGGGAAACCTAAATCGTGCGACTTGATTCTCCACGTGAGAACACATATTCTCGAACTTACATAGACACAGACCCACTAATTTGGGCTTGTTACCAAACTAAAGCTCATACAAGGTTGAAGAATCATTTGGAGACACATTTGTTTTTTTATGATGTAGGCAGCAACAAGATACACAAATCAATTTGCGTCATTATAAATCTAATCATTTTGAAGTGGTTGTCCCTTCTTCGCAAGCTCATATAGCTGCAAAGTATTTAGAACCATCATTCAACTTGCAACTTTATTTTCTTCAAATGTGTGTCCAAACTAATTAGACACACTGTTTCCGCTCTTTATTAGCACATCTCCATCTGTTAAGAATCGTTCAAAGCAATTTGGCGCTTCTAACTGATGAGAGTGAGAATGTACTAACTTATAGCGTAAATAGCAATGAAAGAAAATATAATGCGTTAATTTTGTGCCTCACACTCATAAGTCTTCACTCAATTTAGTGGACTTAGCTTCGAATAAAAAAATAGTCAGCTTTCATTCTTCCAACAGGCTTATCCCGCTTGAAAAAAAAAATTTACAGAGGGAGATTGACCTTAGCGAGTTAGACAATAAAGCCTCATCTAGCTAATACAGTTGTCCTCCTAACCTCACATACCACGATATCATTGGAAGATCTAAAAGAAATACTATATAAAGCCAAGCATCACAAAGAAAAGATAGACAAGTCTTCTCATTCAACAAATATCTTACAAGTGCATTTATCCGAGTAAGACTATATCGACACATCAAGTTGCTCACAACAACTATTGAGCTTGAGGTGACTCTTTTTAGCCTCTTGTTGTGCGTTCTATAGCTGTACAACACGATAATAGTCATATACATTTGCTCAATCTCAAAACCACATGCTAAGTCAACCAATATCTACAATCCACCCATGGAGAGATTTGGAAATATTAGCGAAAAAATAAGAGAGCAAATAAATAGTCAAACTTCATCTTAATACAACTACGAGCGAAGTTACCGATCTCATAAGTGCACTTAATATTTTTTGATACTTAATTGCCTCATTCAGTAAGGTGACACAACTTATTGTCACTTTATGGATCAATTTATAGTTCTAGTTTTAGATTTTGCTCTCGTCAAGCTACATTATGTTTGTTCCAACATTCACCCGAGTTGGTTTATGCTCTGGTCGACAAGAGACAAGTGCACTCACTTGTGTATTTCTCAACTTTTTATAATCACCTCTACATAGGCGATTTTCATTAATAATAACATAAGTTACTAATATCCTTAATTCAACTCAAGTAGCGAATTTGGATAACCAGAGTATTTACTTGGGAGTAAGCTCATATTCCAAAAATAGAGCTTAAACTCTTTTTATTAAATTTGCGGACTTAAACAAATTAAAGCGCAAAATTAATTCTTGATCTATAAGTATATCATCGGCATTTCAACTACGATTATTTCGGCAATTAAGTTCTTACATTTCCTAAAAAACAAATAAAGCGCAAAATACTTTCTTTAATCCACAAAAATATTGTTCGCGTCTAAGTCGCGACAACATTGGATGTTTTGTCTATTTTCATGCTAAATTGGCTAAACTAATGTTGGTGAGTTTGGTCTAAAAACACATTTCAATAATTTGCGCAAACAATTAGGTACTGATCTAATTTTTTTCCTGGATCCAAGTAATATTTATTATTTTCTTCAATTCAATGAGATCGAAAATTTGCCACCAGGGCTAGTAATCATCTCCTACCGAATTGAAAATCACAATAAAAATTACTGATCCATAAATAAAAATCAAAGTCCATAAATACATCATGCATGCATCCATGCGATATAAGTAATTACGAAAAAAAATACAGCCCCCATGGGCGACATTGACATATGACGCATCATGTGGAGATAATTTAGACCTATGGTGGTAAAACAAAAAATATCCTCGTAAAATTGATGTTACATAGCCTCCAAAAATTAGCTCAAGCATGCCTCGAATAAAAAAAAACATATTTTCAAGGCCTACTACATCAATCTAGAAAAAGTAAAAAAACATAAATAAGGATACCGAATTACCACCATTGTCAAAAATTAACTCCCACAAATAATATTAAAATAAAACAATAAGCATTCAAATACATGATCACCAGTATGTCAATGTCCATTCATTCTCAACACATGATAATACATATCACATAAACAAAATTAATTGCAGCACAAAATAAATTGCATACACATAAGCAATTAATAAAGCATGCAACTCATAAATTAAAAAATACATAGAGTATTTTTGCTTGCACCTCAATGCGCAAAAAATATAATTTTATTTTTTACGCACCTTATGCGAAAAAATATTTTCCATGCACGAATGTGCAAAAAATAATTTTCCCATGCATCACAATGCACAAAAAAATATTAATTTGTTGCAAACATCGTAATGCGCAAAAAAAAATTCTTTCATGTAACTAATGAAAAAGGAAAGAAATATCATTGCCACATATGTGCAATAAATAATTATTCATGCATCATATTGCACAATAATAATTCTGCAAGCATTCTCATGCGCAAAAATAAATTTTACATGCACTAAATTGCGCAAAATATTTTTACATGCATTAATATTATAACAAAAAATAATTTTGCAAGCGTCCCAACGCGCAAAATATAACTTGTTATCCAACTTCTATACAAATACAAAACATGTTGCAATAATAATAAGAAATCTTCTTGGTGTAGTGGTGAGCATACATAAAAATAAAGGTCTAGGGTTCAAATCCTTGTGATACCAATTATCCCTTACTTTTATTTTTATTTTAATAAAGAGATACACCACTTAGGCAACTACTAAGCGCCCGTGTGGCATTCCAGTAGGCGCCACGTCATCAGCACATAGGTAATCGACACTGCCATCTCACCTGCCACGTGGCAGCCATCGCGCCACATTAGGTGCCACTTGGCGGCACACTTTGCGCCCATGTGATGCAAGTCATCGCCATGTTAGCACATCATCCGGTCTACACTCCGCGTGAGTCGCGACCACAGTTTTATACAGAAAAAATATGATGACGCGATATGTAAAAAGGTTTCCCAGCGCCCCAGAATTCTAAAAACAAAGTTAATCTAGGCAATAATTCCATGAAAATTGTACTGAAAACTCAAACAAAAATTAACGACCGAATTCAGCAACCTAAATTCACTTTGGGCACGAAATCCAACGCAGAATTTTGTTTTACTCTAAAAACATTTATTCCACGTATCTCTTTCGTTTCAAATCTATTTTCATGTATAATATGTCAAATTAATCGTCTTTCCGAAATCTACAATTTGACACCAATATTGCATATATAAAAATGGAAAAAAAAACAGATTCAAATTTTTTAAATAAAAATCAAACCACATATACCATCAAACTCAATCACATCAAATAGGCGAGATCGAGCTCTAATGGCTCTAATACCAATGTTAGCAAATATGGGTTGAAACATAAATCACATATTTGCACATATAGGGTGGATCGAATATACCTATTTGTAGCGGAATTGTCGATCCACTTAGCCAGGATAAAGCCCGTCTACAAGCCTCCGTTTGATCCATGATTAAGACATCTGCAAGCCTCCTCTTGATTGAATCGCGAGCAACGAACAAACCCCATAGATTGGTTGAACCACGAACAAGATCACGAACCACCTTTATCGTTGGTGTAAATAATTACTAGAATTATTTACTTTGATGTGCACACCTTAAACCCTTGGAGAACTTTGGTGATGCTCCAAGAAGAAAACCGTAGAGAGAAATTTTAGGAGAGAGATAATTCTTTCTTTGTGAGGGGATGTTCTAATTAATTGGTCTGATTGTAGGGAGATATATCAATATATATCTCAATCCCCTATATCAATTAGAGTCCTAATGAGAGATGTTTTTAGATAAACCTCATCTAAATAGACTCCCTATTATCTCAAATATGTATGCAACCTAATTGCACCCAATATATGTATTCTCCAATCTCAGTCTAAGTTGAAACTCTAGGAATCGAACAACGTCTAGTAGTTAAAAGTTATTAAGCCTAGGATAAAAAAAGGTTTGATTTTCACCTAGCTCATTTCCCTCCCAGAATATTAATTCAAAAAAATCTAATTTGAAACTCTCGAATTATTAGTACTTAGATTAGTCATTCTTTAATGGCCTCAGTAGTCCCTCCATTGTAGTCCCCAGGGGCAGAAGGGTAAAACAGTAAAATTGTAAAGGATGTAACTTTTGTAATCAGCGTCCAATTTGTTATTAAGACCCCTTAATTACAAGACAATTCAAACTCAATGGCTTGGTTGATGCATTAAGGTGTCCGACCAAAAATCTTTCGGTTTCTGGCCCATAAATGTTTTAGATTTTTACGATTTTGTTTTTCTTTTGATTTTGATTATGTTTTGATTTCGAATTTCTTTGGGGCTTTTTGACTTTTTTAAAATATTTTTTAGGTCTTTATTTTTGAATTGTTGAATTATAATTCATATTATCAATAAAAGCTTGCTTTCTTTCAAAGACTATTTTGTCGTTCGAATTGGTTACAATAAGTCAAAACCTGCCAAATCTATTTTTCAAATATATTTTTACTTTTGTAAGTTTTTTAACTTGTATTTTTTAGAAAGCGTCAAATCTTAAAATATAATAATTTTGTTACATCGGTGTGATTATTTGAGTTCTTTTTTTGTTATATAATTTTTTTAGTTGGCTATTTATTTTTCCATCTTTGAACAATATTACATAATAATTAGTCTATTACATTACCATTTCATATAGGGCAAAAAAAAAATCGTCCTTTCATAGATGCACATGCACTTCGACGTTTGATCCTTACAATTAGGTTTTTATTGTGATAATTTGTCAATTGATGTGGACTTTAGCATATTTATCAAAATTAGTGGAAGAAGTATCAATAGGCTTTAGCAGATGTAATGTAGGAAGCATCAATAGATATGCTTGAATAGTTTTACATTTTTACCTATAAATTGTTGAAGTTTGTTGAATAATAATACACAACAATATCAAAGAGAAATAGAAGTAATTACATTCTCTCTACAATATTATTATCTCTCTAATATTTATTTCTTAATATTTTGATAGTTCTATAATAATTCTCTTGTGTTCTTAAATTGTTGTTCTATAGCACGTTATCAGCACGAGTCTCTAGCCGATCTTTAAAGTTTTTGGTGAGTATGGTAAGTTTTATTATTTTGATAAATATTATATGTCATGGGCTTTAGATGCTGAAATTCATCTAGACGCTAAAGGTTTAGGTGATACTATCAAAGAAGAAAATAGTGCTTCTCCACAAGATAAAGCTAAGGCTATGATTTTCCTCTGTCATCATCTGGATGAAAATTTAAAAATTGAATACCTTACAGTAAAAGATCATCTATCCTTTGGAAAAATTTGAAGGAAAGGTATGACCACCTGAAGTTGGTTATACTTCCAAAGGCCCGATATGATTGGATAAAATTGAGGTTTCAAGATTTCAAATCCGTAAGTGAGTATAATTCCATGTTATTTAAAATTTCTTCAAAATTGAAATTATGTGGAGAAAGTATTACGGATGGAGATATGATTGAAAAGACACTTTCTACTTTTCATGATTCGGGTTTGCTCCTGCAGCAGTAATACCGAGAAAAAGGTTTCACTAAGTATTCTGATTTGATTTTGTGCCTTCTTGTGGCCGAACAAAATAATGAATTACTGATAAAAAAATCATTAATCCCAGCCTACTGGTTCTACTCCATTCCCTGAAGTGAATGCGACTAGAGCTCAAAATTTTAATAATTCAAATCACGGAAATACAAGTAACCATCTGAAGTGGAACAGAAATGATAAGAAGAGAAAAGAGAAAGTGATAAATCTAGAGAATGGTGGAGAGAAGTGTTACCGATGCGGAATAAAAGGTCATTGGTCACGTACTTGTCGTACGGCCAAACATTTGGTGGAGCTTTATCAAGCATTAATTCGCAAGAAAGATAAAAATGCCGAAGCAAATTTCACTTCTAATCATCCTGAAGATGATAATTTTGATGACTTGAATGTGGATATTACACATCTGGATGTGGCTGATTTCTTTGAGCATCCAGAAGGGAGGATTGATCACTTAATTGGTGATGTAAATGTTTAATCAATGATATGTGTGCTTTAAATTAGTTTCTAAAATATTTCAAGTAATTCTGTTGGTATTGTAAAAGTGAGAATGTTTTGATTGTGCTTATATGTATTTTCCCGGAAAGATATATTTCCGAGTTGAACTTTTTATATGAATGATATTTTATCACAATATTTGTGTTTATTATTTCAATCACAAAAATATCATTATAATTCCACTAAATCATTCACAAATTTCACATTCAAAATTTCTCCCCCCCCCAACGGTAATGTAACGGCTATGAACAATAGTTTTTATCTATAAATTATACCAACATTTCATTCAACAAATTCATACATATTATCTCATCTCTCTAAAAACTTCACATTTCTTTCATTTCAAGAAAATGGTTAACTTAATTGTAGCTTATCTCATTACATTGGTCTTCTTGAATATTATCCTACTTTTTGTTTGGGAATATCCTCCAGAGCACTTTTGGCTTATGATTAATCTTTTTATCTTCATGGTTTTTCCTTTCTTAGCATGGGCAATTTTTTTTTTTTTTTTGAGGGACATGGACAATTATTTTTAACATGTAATAGTTAGATGCTTATGTATGTCTACGTTGTTGAATAAATTTTTATGTTTAAATTTTGTTGTGCCTCGATGTTAATATTTAACGGTTTCACAATGATCGGATTTTTATTCTCTATATATGAAATCATAAAGATAATTGTATAATATTAATTCAATAATGTTATATTAGGTGTATATGGGAAACACCGAGAAGAATGACTATTGTCTACTTGACAGTGCAACAACGCACTCAATATTAACAAGTAAATCGTATTTCTCGAATGTAAAACTGTGCAAGGCACAAGTTACAACTATATCTGGTCCCGTTGAGATTATTGATGGCTCCGGGAATGCAGCATTAATATTGCCTAATCGTACAATCCTGCAGATTGAAAAATGTATTATTATCTAGTAGATCAAAAAGAAATCTACTAAGTTTTAAAGATGTGCGTGATAATGGATATCATTTAGAGACACTAAATGACCATTATAAAGAGTGTCTATGTATCACATCATATAAAATGGGCAAGAAGAATGTCCATAAGAAATTTGAAGCAACAATTTCTGGATTGTATTATATTCCAATTAAAGCTTTTGAATCCTAGGCCACCATGCCTTGGAAGCTGGTAAATCCTGATTTGGTTATGGCATGATCGCCTAAGACACCCAGGAACTACTATGATGCGTAGGATTATTGAGCATACCAATGGACATCCATTAAAAGGTATAAAAATGTTGATTTCGAAAGATTATTTCTGTGAATCATGTTCACAAGGGAAACTCATTACTAAACCTTCAATGGAAAAGGTTGGTTATGAATCACCATCATTTTTACAGCGTATTCATGGTGATATTTGTGGACCAATACATCCAGCAAGTGGACCATTTAGATATTTTATGGTCTTAATAGATGCATCATGCAGATGGTCACACATATGCTTATTATCTACTAGAAATATTGTATTTGCTCGATTATTAGCGCAAATTATTAAACTCCAAGCACATTTCCCGATTATCCTATTAAGAATATAAGAATGGATAATGCTTAGAGAATTTACATCAAAAAGTTTTGATGAATATTGCAAGAAGACTAGGAATTAATGTTGAACATCCAAGAGCACATGTTCATACTCGAAATGGGATGGCGAATCCCCGATTAAATGAGTTCGGTCATTGCTCGTACATTATTGATGAGATCAAAGCTCACTAGTATAGCATGGGGTCATGCAAGATTACATGCACGCAACTTATCGATTACGCCCTATTGCTTATCATATGCATTCCCCTATGCAATTAACTCTTGGTTTTGAGCCGGATATATCGCCCTCGCACTTTCGTGTGTCTTTGTTCAGTGCCAATTCCACCTCCTCGTAGGGACAAAAATGGGTCCACAACGTAGACTTGGTATATACGTTGGATTTGATTCTCCGTCAATTATTCGATATTTGGAACCAATGACAGAGATTTATTTACTTCGCTCATTTTGCATTGTCATTTTGATGAAACAACATTTCCATCAATAGGAAATGATAAAGATGTGTTGCAAAATGATAAACAAAAGCCGCTTGAGAATCTCTCCTGGAATGAACAAAGTTTATCCTATTTGGACCCGCGTCTCTAAATGTGAAAGTGATGTGAGTAGAATCATTCATTTACGAGAATATTGCCAATAGACTTCCGATGCATTTAATGATGCTAGCAAAGTTACGAGGTCTCATATTCGATCGAATGTTCCAACCAGGATTATTGTTCCTGAAGAACATAAGAAAATGAATGATAATATCCCACGTCAAAAACGTGGTAGACCTATTGGCTCAAAAGATACTGTTCCTCGAAAAAAAAGGAAAAATTGATACTAATGAGCAAGCTCCAGATGAATCTGTAGAGCCTAATATCTCAAAAAATATTCAGATTAAAAATTCTCGATAAAGACCGAAACCCTTGAGCTATTGTAATGATGTATGGGATCGAAATGAAATAATCATTGATGATAAATTTTCATTCTCGGTTGCTCAAGAAATCATTGATGGTGATTATGATAGTGAACCACATTCTATAATAGAATGCCGTCAAAGGCCTAATTGGCCTAAGTGGGAGGAAGCAATAAAATCTGAGTTAGCTTCCCTGGAGAAACGAAATGTATTTGGGAAAATTACTCGAACTCCAGACAATGTAAAGCCCATAGGATACAAATGGGTATTTGTTCGAAAAAGAAATGAGAAAAACGAGGTCGTGAGATATAAAGCCCGACTCGTAGCTCAAGGATTCTCTCAGAGACCTGGGATAGACTATGATGAGACATATTCACCTGTGATGGATACAATCATGTTCCGTTTTCTCATTGGTATGGTTGTCCATGAAAGTTTGGATATCCGTCTAATGGATGTAGTAACGGCATATCTATATGGTTCACTGGATTCTGATATTTATATGAAAATCCCTGATGGATATAAAATGCCAAAGTCAGACACTTCTCGTGAGATATATTCGATCAAACTGCAAAGATCGTTGTATAGATTAAAGCAATCTGGTCGCATGTGGTATCATAGGCTGAATGAATACCTTTCTAGGGAAGGTTACAAAAACAATCCTATTTGTCCATGCGTTTTTAATAAAAGATCAGATACCGGATTTGCTATCATAGTTGTATATGTCGATGATATGAATTTGATTGGCACTCCCAAAGAGTTATCTAATGCTGCTGAATATATAAAGAAAGATTTTGAGGTTAAAGATCTTGGGAAAACCAAACTCTGTCTTGGTCTTGAGCTAGATCATAAAGATAATGGAATACTTGTCCACCAATCTGCTTATACAAAAAGATTGCTCAAACGGTTTAATATGGAAAATACTCATTCCTTGAGTACCCCTATGGTCGTACGAAGTTTAGATCCAAACAAGATCCATTTCGGCCAAAGGAGTCCGATGAAGAGATTTTAGGTCCTGAAGTACCTTATCTCAATGCTATTGGAGCATTAATGTATTTCGCACAATGCACAAGACCAGATATCGCTTTTGTTGTCAATCTACTTGCACGATACAGTTCTGAACCTTCTAGAAGACACTGGAATGGTATTAAACATATTTTCCGATACCTCAGTGGTACTATAGATTTGGGGTTATTCTACTCAAATGAATCTACTAACTCAGGATTAGTTGGTTATACTAATGCGGGATAGAGATTAGATCCACACAAAGCTCGGTCACAATCTGGTTATGTATTTTGCTATAATGGTACATCTATATCATGGCGATCTACCAAACAAACATTAGTGGCTACTTCTTCTAATCACTCTGAGATAATTGCTCTTCATGAATCTGGCAAAGAATGCGTTTGGTTAAGATCTGTTATATCTCATATTCGAAATAGTTGTCAATTGAAGCGGTTCTGATGATACCGCCATATTATTTATGAAGATAATGCAACATGTATAGCACAAGTAAGAGGAGGTTACATAAAAGGTGATAGGACCAAGCATATTTCACCAAAGTTTTTCCATACACATGAACTCCAGAAAAATGGAGAGGTGGATATTCAGCAGATTTTATTCGCCATAATCTTCTTTGGTTTATTTACAAAATCCTTGCCGACGTCAACATTCGAGAAACTAGTTTACGGCATTGGAATGAGAAGAGCCAATATGAAGCAAGATTAATGGATCAAGTTATGCAGCTAATATCCTACATTTCAGGGGGAGCGAATATACTGTGCGTTGTACTTTTTTCCCTTTTTTCTGGTTTTTATCCCATTGGGTTTTTCCAGCTTAAGGTTTTTAACGAGGCAGCTTATGCACAAGTCAGGATTTAAGAATGTACTCTTTTTCCCTTATGTCCGATTTTTTCCCACAGGGTTTTTCCGGCATGAGGTTTTTAACGAGGCATACTCATCCAACTTCCTATAATGCTACGTCCAAGGGGGAGTATTGTGATAATTTGTCAATTGATGTGGACTTTAGCATATTTATCAAAATTAGTGGAAATAGCATCAATAGGCTTTAGCAAATGTAATGGAGGAAGCATCAATAGATATGCTTGAATAGTTTTACATTTTTACCTATAAATTGTTGAAGTTTGTTGAATAATAATACACAACAATATCAAAGAGAAATGGAAGTAAATACATTCTCTCTACAATATTATTATCTCTCTAATATTTATTTGTTAATATTTTGATAGTTCTATAATAATTCTCTTGTGTTCTTAAATTGTTGTTCTATAATAGTTTTTGAATTTTATATAGTACCTCAAGAATAATTCAGAGATTCGGTCTAGTCATTGCCTATAACTGCTCATAACCGGCTTTAATTTTGTGAAAATGAACAATTTTGAAGAAAAAGAATGTTCAGTTAGCAACTTGCCAGCTTATGATGACTGAATTTGGAGGTACATCAGTCAAGTAATATTATAATTCTTTTTTCCTTCTTTCCCTTTTTTTTCTTTTTTTTCTATTTTCATTCTTTCCTTTTCTTTTCCTTCTCCTCCTCCTCATTTAAACACCGGCCATTCACATCCCGCGATTTACATTGGTGGTAGTGATGAGGGATCGAAGCTATTGTCCTCAAGCATAATCAAGCGAAAACCTAAAAGTTGAGTTACAAAAATATATATTAAGGTTGGATCTAATGAGACCAGTGTCTGTGTGAGACTGTTGGAACTGATCTCAATCATTCCTCTAATAAAATTAATGGTTGTGATTAAATGTAAAAAAAATTATAATAGATAATTAATTTAATCACCTAAAGGGTATATGTAAAGACACTATCCATTCCCGCAAAAAAAGTCGTTACAAAAGGAAGGAAAAATCAAAAATCCTGATCTCTACCTCATTTAGTACTGTCAATCCCTACAAAACTGCTACACATTGTACCTCACGTAATTCTCACCTCCCTCATGCCATTGTAACAGTTTAGAGTTCTCCTAACAAAAACAAAAATCGAAGAAGATGGCTACTATAATTCAAGATGAAGAAGTGTTAATAATACCAGAAAAACTCCATGATCGTTGATGAAGTAGACATCCATGGAAAATTCATACCTGGTCATTAACACCAAACTCTTAAAAATTGTAATTTTCACGAAGAAGACGATGCATAGATACTTATGAAACGAAGCATATAACTATACAAAAATCAACTAACTATGCATTGTCTAGAAGTTATCTATACAATGTAAAAAACTAAATATGTAGTACATTATACCCAACTATACAAGGTATCATAAACTAAGCAGCAAAAATCAACAAACTTTATATTATCTAGAAACTATCTATGATGTAGGTTCCAAGGGGTGATGTGTAAGGTTTAGAAGGGGGGAAGGGTTGAATAAATCTTACCAACTTTTCGATTTGAGTCCTTTTAAACATTTTCAGAGTTAACTTAAGTCAGCTAAGACCTTGAGGGACAACTAGATTGGCTTACACAACAAAGTTACTCACTCAACAGACTCGACTAAGTTCTTAATAGTACAATTTAGCTGTTTTCAGCTAACACTTAGAAATACAATTGACTTAGTTTTATCAATGGGAAGACTTTTACCCTTAGAGGTTTAAATACGTTTTTCAACACTTGTTTTAGCAATGTTATTATCAGCAGACTCAAGCAATCTTAACTTATCAACAGATATAAGAAATAATGCAAGAATTAAATTATGTTGAAAAGTAAATAGACACAAGCAGTTTATAGTGGTTCGAGGATGGGGTAATTCCTCTAATCCATTCTTCTCCAACCCCTGGAGGAATCCACTAGGTAACTTGACTTGGTTACAAAGTAGTTAATAGTCTGATACAACTTTGATCACACAACCTGTTGCGCCTGGGACTCAGCTTCTTCACAAGGCCGTTGTCCAGCTCCATCAGTTTCCTTCAAACCTTTGGACTTGATCACGTAGCCCTCCAACAGGTTCAAAGCACTGGTTTGATCTGTAACCTCACTGCTTCTCCTTTAACCTTGGAGAGTAAACCCCTTGTTCTTGAATAACAAGTTTTCTCTTCAACTGATGAAGTTGTCGTTCCTTCACTGAGTGTGTTGGATTGATTTCCTTCGAGTTTTAGGCTTGAGGATTTCTTTGAAAGCTTGAGAGTTTGTAGGTTATTGCTTGATTTCTTGTATACGTATCCATAGATTTGGTAACCTTCTCTCACTTGCTTCCTTAGCCTTTTATAGTGCACATTTGAAAATATGTCCATTGAAGAGATAGACACATTTTTCAAAATGACACTTCAATGAGGTTGTTGGCTTGTCTTGTCTTGCAAAGATTGATGGAGACCGTACCTCGTATTAAATGCTCTGCACCCTTCCTTTCCTTAGCCTCTGCAGAAATTCAGGTACATCTCGTTGGTTCCTTGTTTTTTGCACTCTTTCAGCAAAACAACTTTATTGCTAGCAGTCTGACACATGCCTATTTCCAGCAAAACTTTGACTTCTCTTGACAACGAATCTCTTTCAGCTTTCTTCAAGTCTTGTCTGTTGCATACCCCTTTGATTTGATTCCAATCATTTTTGAATGACTTAGCTGTCAGTCAGCTGACTGAGACAACATTTTTGTCACTTGACCGATTCTTCTCTTCACTTCATTCAGCTGCCACACAGCTGGGTCTTCACTTCAATATTCAGTCGAGTCTTGTAATCGTCAACTTAGCTGACTTCAACTCAGCTTATACAATCCTATCTATTACAAGTTGAATTACATAGAAAATGGGGTGCCAACTTCCTAATCTAAGTTTTACATGGTATCATCAGAATCTAAACATAAATTTTCCCAACATATGCAAAGTAAAAACTAAATATGTTCTACATATACCTAACTATTTAAAGTGTCGTAAATTTTGTAGCAAAAATCAACTAACTAGGAATTATCTAGAAGCTATCTATGCGCAGTGTAAAAAAACTACATATGCAGTATATTATACCCAAACTATGCAAATATCATAAACTATGCAACAAAAATCAACTAACTATGTAGTATGTAAATACTAAATATGCACTATATTATACTCAATTACGTCATGTGTCATAACAATGCAACAAAAAACAATTAAATATGTATTATCTTATAGATATCTAAGCAGCAAAAAACAATTTAAGTCCAAGCGGCTACGATAATCTAGAGGGGGGTGAATAGATTATCTCCATCTTTTCGATCTCGCCCTCTTTTTATCAATCGAATGCTCAAACAAAATAATCAAGGTGCGGAATGTAAACAACACACGTCGATTTAAAGAGGTTCAACCCACCTAGGGCCTAATCCTCTACCACCCCAAGATATCCGGGATGGATTTCGAAAGAAAAAGAATTTTATTAATTACCAAAATTAATACAAATTCAAACTTACAACACCTTGAAGAGCACCACACTCTTCTTCAACACCACCTTTGAGATTACCACAATCTCCTTTGAAGATTACCACAATCTTCCTTCAACGGCACCTTGTGAAGATTACCACAATCTTCAACCTTGAAGAATACCAAATTCTTCAACACCTCAATAAGAAGATCACCACAATCTTCTTCACCTATCACCTAGATCATCCAAGTGTGTTCTTACCACAAGAACACTCACAAGGATATCTTGTGTTTGAATGATAACCAAAAATTAAGATTACAACTCAATAATGAATAATACAATTTGAGTGCAAGGTGTAATCAAGAATAGCCTAGACCTCAAAGATGTGAAAGTGATAAGCTAGGCAATTTTACAACAAGAATAATAACAATGAAAGACCAAGTGTTTGCTTGAAGTGTATCTTGTTGTGTTGTATCTCAATTGTTGTATTGGTTGCTCCAAAACTTCCTCTATTTATAGGAGATGATTGATCAAGCATAGGCTCCTCTTGGGGATTGAAAATCTACTTAAAAATACAATTAAAATCAAGAATATAGTCATTAGAAATCAATCCCACAATTTAAGGAAATGTGTCTGTTCACAAACGGTCATATTTTTGTCTTTGTCAATACACAGGCGACCGGTCGCACGTAAATAAGAGAAATAAGAACACTTTGAAAATTACAACAGGCGGCCGACGAGGCTTCGACCGGGTCGACTTCTGCCTCAACCGTCCCCCTTATCAAAAAATCAAAGAGGTTTTGTTCTGTTTGAAATGAAACTTGCAGTCTGCATTCGACGGCCGATCATGGCGACGGCCGACCGACGGCCGACGCCTTGATGCGACGGTCGACCGCTTGTTTTTTTTTTACTCCCATCTCATTTTCTCGCTTTCGAAACATCTTCAGTGCACGGGTTGCCCTATAGGGCGACCGGTCGACCACGAGACAGAAATGTTGTCTAATTTTTGTCGAAAAATAAAACTCAAGAAATACTCCGAAAAAAAAACATTTTAGACCAATCGGGAGTATTTAGACAACATTTAGAAATCTTGTTTTAGGAGTAAAAGCCCATTGACATAAAATCATTAAAAGTGTTGTCCATTATTATCAAAAATAAACTTGAGAAAATACTCCGGAAAATATTAAAACCATTTTAGATCATTTAGGAGTATTTGGACAACCTTTAAAAACATTGTTTTGGTGACAAAATAAAATCATCAAAATTAAGATAAAAACATGTATCAAACAATCTCCCCCTTTTTGATGATTACAAACCAAAACAATTTTTACACAAATTAAGAGAGCAATTTTAGAAATGATTTTCCGGTAAAAACATTTGACCGTTTGGAAGCAACCAAAATTTCCAAAAATATAAAAGCAACCAAGTAGGGAGTAAGTATATTCAATAATAAGCACAAGCTCCCCCAAGCATATCAAGAATAATGTAAAAGCAAATTTCCATAAGCTAAAAGCTTTAGCTTTTACGATTTGTTTAAGAGCTTATAAGCTCCCCCTGTCACAAAACATCATTAAACAATTATATAAGTCCATCAAGCAACAATTGGACTAAAAACAAATCACAACTTATGGCTTTTATGAGCCATAGCTTATAGCTTTTATGACAAGCTTTTATTAGCTTCTTTGAGCTAATGAGCCAATATCCTGTTTTTCTCCCCCTTTGGAATCATCAAAAAGAATGTTAGGATGGTGAAAAACACCATACAATAATATCAAAGCACGCCAAAGGGACGGTTTAAAAACCGTTGAACAATTAGAGCATAATAATCCAAGGAAAATGGGAGAATTTTAACATAAGAGATCCATAAGCTCATAGTAAGCTAAAAACATGATTTCAAAAAGATTCTAAGACATTTTGAAGCAAGAGAATCATGTAGAGGTTGAAAGTTTCATTGCGACATTTCAACAAACACCTTGTGTGCATAAGAAATAAAAGCCTTTGCATATAGTCCTTGTAAAGGTTTTAAGCCAAAAAATTTTCATATCATCAATCAACCTCATTCCAAAACTCAAAAAAAAATCATATGCACCATATGCAACAATTTGTTCATCAAAAAAGAACTCAAAGTAGATTCTCAAGGGTTCAACCCAATTGAGATAAACTAAGAATGATCAAGGCATTACAAATGCCAAAAATTAGAGCATCCATCAAGTAATAAGTCATGCCTAAAACAATATATGTATCAAATGTCAAATGTCCCAACATGTCCATCAAAGCATAATGATCAAAGTATCAAAAGAAGCACTTTTACCATCAAGTACTTCATACCAATTATCAAACAATGCTTAAATTAGAGTATTTTTACCATCAAATACTCCATCAAAATCATGATTATCTACAAGTCATCATCAACTTGCAATTTTAACCCTTTAAGAAAACAAGCAAATATCATTAGTACAAATGAGTTTTACAAAAGTTCATTAAAGTACAAAGCAATAATAATGAAAATGCTAGAAAGTAAAGGAAGTGAGGGACATCAATCTTCGTCCGAAGAGAAGCAAGTTCCGGGAATGACGTCCTTGATGAATTTCTTCAATTTGCCAATTGACTTTTTCAAACTAGAATTTTCTTTTTCACAACCCGAGCTCTTTTCAGAGAGGCTACATCTCTAAATGTTTCTCTTTCCACTTTGGCCATTCTCTCTTTGAGATTTAGATCTTCAACATCCAACTCGTCTTCATCTCCTTCCTCATTTTCTTCCTCCCTAATTTCTTGTTCATTTCCCACATTTTCTTCTTCATTTTCCTCTTCATCATCTCTTTGTTCGTCAAACTCACCTCTTCCAATATTTTCAACCTCATTGTCATTAAAGAAATCATCCCGAGGTTGTTGTTGATGTCGGGCACGTCCCCTAGCGGCTTTGGTAGGAACCCGTGGTAAATGTCGTCGCATTCTTACCATTTGTAGAATGTTGGCATTATCAAAATCATTGTGACGAATTTCGGTATTCATTTCATTTTCCGGGTATCCCGATAAATATAGGAGACGGCAAATCAAATTACCCAAGGTATATTTTTTCTTGGTAAGCTTTCTAGATTCCAACAAGCAATACACAAAGATTGCCCCATAATTTACTCTTTCTCCTTGAACAATCTTATAGGTGAGAAAGAGTTCGAGATTGCTTGGAAGTTTTACTTCCTTTCCACAAACACAATAGGAGCAAATGATAGATATAATCCGATAATTTGGCGGCATTGCCGAGTATTTCACTTCGGGATATACTCCTAAAAAGGTTTTCACATCATCTAGTGAAACACCGAAAACATTATCATCCCAATGAGCGCAATCCACATTGACTACTCCATCATTTGGCACGTTAAAGTGATTACAAATATCGGCCAATGTCCATGAAAAATGCCTACCATTAACAAATGTGTGAAGTTCCAAAGGATTATCTATTGTAGCATCAACAATCCACATATTTGCATAGAAAAGTTTTATAAGCTCGTCATCATAGTGCAAACACGGATTATCCCAAAGAGAAACCCATCCTTGAATTTCAAAATAAGCTCTAATATCCGGAAATTCATCATGAAAAGCTTGAAAACGAACCATACGAGTGCACGCAATTTTCTTATCATTCAATCCAATATTCTCATAATGTTCCTCCGCAAGTTTATTTAAGAATCGAAATCTATTAGCTCTAGAGGGAGGCTCGTAGAGGAGTGATAACTTACTAGAGTCCCAATGAATGCTCGATTTTGAAACCCCGGCTCTTAATTCGGCAATCTCCTCTTCCGTAAGCCGATTTTGATAGTCTCCTTGAAGAATATCATCTTGTTGTGGATTGGAAGAAGATTCACCCCTTTGCCTCCTTCTCCTCTTTTGAGGATTTCGTTCGGTAGAATTTCTTGGAGGTGCCATATATGTAAGATTCTAGTGAAAATAAGAAGATTAGCAACAAAAATTTCAAGGATTGATGAAGAATTGAGGATTGTAGAAGAAAAGGGAAAAAACGCTGCTATAAGGGTTTGAGAAAAAAATCCTTCGTCTGTTTTTAAGAGTTGAAGACAGAAAGTTTTTAACTAGCAAAAATGGCCTGGGCGACCGGTCGAGGTATGGGGCGACCGGTCGATGTGCGACCGGTCGCCCCTGCTTTGACCGTCCCAGGTGATTTTCTTTCTCCCAGAGTTTTCCAAAATTCGATTTTTCACCCCAAAAGTTTTAAAACTTTGCAAAAAGATAATTTTGGACTATATCCAACAAATAGGGGTTTTGGGAAAACATATATTCGATAAAATCGAGACTTACCGAGTAGTGCCTTTTTAAAGAAAATATTTGCAAAATCATTTAGGGGCACTTAAGGGATTAGAGTGAAATATCTTGAAAGATATGTGTAAAAGCATAATATCGAGTTTAAAGGTAAATACGATAGAACGTACCTCGATAGTTTAAGAGATTTGAAGACGTAATAGCCAATGAGCATGAGATATGTATCCTACACAATTCTTAGAACATATCTAGCACAAATCATAATGATAAAAATGTAGGCTAGTAATAGAAGATATCAAAAAGAGCTTATACTATAAAATTTCATAAGAGATAATAAGCCACATAAGTCTAATAAAATGCTCAAGAGTTTTAGAAAATCATGCAAGGTCTCTTTTAAAAAAAAATTTGAAACTCACAAATATATAAGAGACCTATATTAAAAATAAATACTTGAAGACTCGTTTAGCAATTAAAAACATGCATAAAAATAAAATGCATATATAAATGGGGAGATACGGTTTACCAATTACGCCGTTTCCATGGGTTGTGTCTTTCCCATTGTTGATGATATCTTCCCATTGAGAAGTCACTTTGTTGATGATGACTTCTTTGATTACTCCATCTCAAAGGTTGGTTACCTTTCCATTGTTGATGGTTTCTTCTTCTTTGAAAATCATCTTGTTGATGATGTCTTTGCCATTTCCAAGGATTGTGTTCTTCCCATTTTTGATTATACGCTCTTCTTGGAAATTGGTTTTGTTGAGAGTAGTTTCTCCTTCTTTGATCAAATGAAACGTTCATTTGATGTTTTCTTGGTGGCATGAATTTTCTCCGATTTTTGCTTTGCCGAGTACCTAATAACACATTATTTTGTGGTACCCTCATGTGTTTGGGTCCTTTAGGATTAGCTTTGAGACTTTTAGGTCTCCAACAATATTTAGAGCTATTTCTAGCCCGACAAGAATTAGCCGTATGACCCTTTTGCCACAATAAAAACAAGTAATAATTCTAGGAGCATAATGACCAATATGCATAGTGACTTGATCCTTTTTCATATGATTAACACCATTAGGCTTATGATCAAGTCCTTTATCACAATTATGAATATCAACAATATTGGACATTTTATTGGTACTCAAGTTGGATTTTAATAAATCCTTTTTCATGCAATCAATATTTTCAACAAGAGTACTATTTTCTTTTTCAAGGTTTCTAACCTTGTCAAGAGTGGTGGTGTGAGCACATGATAGTGATTCATATGAAGTAAATAAACTATCCTTATCATTTTTCAAAATATTGAATTCCTTTTTCAAATTTTTGTATCTAACAAGTAAGCTTTGGAATTCATTTTGAAGTTCATCATAATCATTTTGTAAATCACTATAATCATTTTGAATGACAATATCATAGGAGGTAGAGGGTTTAAGACATACCTCATTTTCTTCATTTATGCCCATAAAACAATATTCAACTTCTTCATAGTTGGAAGTTGTAGGAGGCTTGTTCCTTATATATGAACTTGTATGACCTTGAGAAGTAGATGCTTTTGTTTGACTCCTTTCATTTGCAAATACTCCATAGATGGCTTCTAATTTTTGCCATACTTCATGTGCCGATTTTATTCCTACAATATGTTCATATTCTATATTAGTAAATGAACAATACAAAATATTTAAAGCCTTACCGTTTAAGGAGATGATTTTCTTCTCTTCATCATTGAGCTTTTTGAAGCCTTTTGAGGTGTGTGGTGTATCTTTCGTCGGAATGGATTCTCCATTAATGACGGTGTTCCAAATGTCGAACCCGCAACCTTGTAGATAGCATTCCATTCTTTCTTTCCAAAAATTAAAATTTTTGGAATCAAATAGTGGTGGCTTGGTGGTGGAGGTGCCGGATGGATGAGCTTCGTTTGTAGCCGTCGATCGTTTCTCTTCACTCGCGATGTGGAACGAGCTTGCCAAAGAGTTTGGCTTTGATACCACTTGTAAGTCCAAGCGGCTACGATAATCTAGAGGGGGGGTGAATAGATTATCTCCATCTTTTCGATCTCGCCCTCTTTTTATCAATCGAATGCTCAAACAAAATAATCAAGGTGCGGAATGTAAACAACACACGTCGATTTAAAGAGGTTCAACCCACCTAGGGCCTAATCCTCTACCACCCCAGTATATCCGGGATGGATTTCGAAAAGAAAAAGAATTTTATTAATTACCAAAATTAATACAAATTCAACTTACAACACCTTGAAGAGCACCACACTCTTCTTCAACACCACCTTTGGAGATTACCACAATCTCCCTTTGAAGATTACCACAATCTTCCTTCAACGGCACCTTGTGAAGATTACCACAATCTTCAACCTTGAAGAATACCAAATTCTTCAACACCTCAATAAGAAGATCACCACAATCTTCTCCACCTATCACCTAGATCATCCAAGTGTGTTCTTACCACAAGAACACTCACAAGGATATCTTGTGTTTGAATGATAACCAAAAATCAAGATTACAACTCAATAATGAATAATACAATTTGAGTGCAAGGTGTAATCAAGAATAGCCTAGACCTCAAAGATGTGAAAGTGATAAGCTAGGCAATTTTACAACAAGAATAATAACAATGAAAGACCAAGTGTTTGCTTGAAGTGTATCTTGTTGTGTTGTATCTCAATTGTTGTATTGGTTGCTCCAAAACTTCCTATATTTATAGGAGATGATTGATCAAGCATAGGCTCCTCTTGGGGATTGAAAATCTCTGAAAAATACAATTAAAATCAAGAATATAGCTGTTAGAAATCAATCCCACAATTTAAGGAAATGTGTCTGTTAAAACGGTCATATTTTTGTCATGTAATACACAGGCGACCTCGCAAAATAAGAGAAATAAGAACACTTTGAAAATTACAACAGGCGGCCGGCCGACGTGAGCTTCAATCGGCCGACCCCTCAACCGTCCCCTTTATCAAAAAATCAAAGAGGTTTTGTTCTTTTCAAATGAAACTTGCAGTGTACTGGCCGATCATTGGGCGGCCGACCGACCGGCCGACGCCCAGCATGACGACCGGCCGACCGCTTTTTTTTTTTACTCCCGCTCATTTTCTCGCTTCAAAACATCTTCAGGTATGGGTTGCCCTATAGAAGGCCGGTCGACCACGAGACAGAAATGTTGTCTAATTTTGTTCGAAAAATAAAACTCAAGAAATACTCCGAAAAAAAACATTTTAGACCAATCGGGAGTATTTAGACAACATTTAGAAATCTTGTTTTAGGAGTAAAAGCCCATTGACATAAAATCATTAAAAGTGTTGTCCATTATTATCAAAAATAAACTTGAGGAAATACTCCGGAAAATATTAAAACCATTTTAGATCATTTAGGAGTATTTGGACAACCTTTAAAAACATTGTTTTGGTGACAAAATAAAATCATCAAAATTAAGATAAAAACATGTATCAAACAAACAACACTAATTATGTTGTATTCTGGGGGAGGGGGGAAACAGAAAAAAAAAATTGAAAACAACTGCCCTCTAAAATGACACCATTAAATAAGGGAGTTACAATCTCACCCCTATAAAATACATTTTCAAGAAGTCAAACAATACCAAAAAAAACTGTCAAATTACAGAAATCATATAATACATTTAATGAAAGACATTTAAAAAATGCCTAAAAACTGGATAACCATCCAAAAAATCAAATCAAAGGCTAACTGTTAAGTGGTTGTGATTAGATGGACAAAAAAATATAATTAAAGAATTAATTTAATCATATCAAGGGTAATAAAGTAAAATCAACCTTAATTGACAACCAATCCCATCAAAAATAGATACATAATTGGAAAGAGAATATGTCATTATCTTCCACAATCCCATAAAAAATGGATATATTGGAAAGAGATTCTATCATTAAAGCTTTTCAATAAAAATCAACTAAATATGTATTGTCTAGAAGCTATAATGCATCAAAAAGTAGCTAACTATGCATTGTCTAGAAGTTATCTAGGCATTGTGAAAAAAAACTAAATATGCAGTAAATTATACCGAACTATGCAATAAGTATTATAAACTATGTAACAAAAATCAATTAACTATGTATTTTCTAGAAGCTATCTATGCAGTGTGTACAAACTAAATGTACATTATATTATATCCAACTATGCAGTAAGTATCATAAATAATGCAACGAAAAATAAATAAATATGCATTATCTAAGATTTATTTAAGCATCAAAAGAAAACTAATTATGATTACTCTCCATTGTGTTATAAAACATTGCAATAAAAAATAACAAACTATGCATTATCTAAGAACTATCTAAGCAACAAAAAAAATACTAAATGTACTGGATTCCGGAAAAAAAAATTAAAAATTTTCCCTAAAATTACGCCATAAAATAAGGCATTAAATAAGACAGTTACAATCATATCCCATAAGAAAAACGATGAAATAAAAAATTACTATATTATCCTTAATGAAAGGCAGTTACAAACTAGTTACCAAAAACAGTGGAAAGATCTTGTGAGACAGCTCCTTACCGTGAAACTGTAAGAACTAATCACAACTGCTCCGATTAAATATTTGATGGATGGGGTTAGAATGAATAACATTAGATTAAATATTTAATTCATTTACACAAAGGGTAATACTGTAAAATCACAATGAAATGTAATCTTCTTACCATTAAACACCGGTAGATAAAAATAGAAATAAATCAAACAATATCAATTATGTTCCATACATATATCAGTCCCACAAAAATCATCATCAATCCGTCACTCTCTCTCTCTCTCTCTCTCTCTCTCTCTCTCTCTCTAGTTCCAGCATTAATGCAAAACGTAATTATTGTGACTCATATGCATATTTAGAGTAAATATACTGTATATATAGTTATCAGACACTGCATAGTTAGTTGTTTCTTAATTCATACATGATTATAACATACTGTATAGACGTATTTTATTTGGTGTGCATAGAAAGTAATGCGATAACGTTAAGTTAATTATTGTTTGATGCATATATAGTTATAAGGCAACACATAGTTATTTGTTGTTTGATGCATATATAATTATGAGACAATTCGTAGTTAGTTATTATTTGATGCATAATTATTTGTTGTTTGATGCATATATAACTTCAATAGCATATTTAGAATACATATAATGCTTATATTGTGGAACTTATTGCATAATTATGTTCATTTTGATGCATATGTAAAAGGAACATATTGCATATTTAAAATCAATATGATGTATATGTAAAGTAAACTTAATAGAGGGAATTTTCATATCAGATGTCAAATTCCTTAAATCGAAAGTGAATAAATACACGTTTCTAAAAAAACTCACAAATAATGAAAGTTCTAAAATACCCTTAATCAAGGGAAATAAATAATTAAATAATTAAAAATTCGAAATAATCTCATCCATTGGTTTTGACAAATAAATGGTTAGAATTGGTCCATACTGTCTTACACAGAGACCTCTGCCTCATTTGATCTATATATATATATATATATATATATATATATATATGTGTGTGTGTGTGTGTGTGTGTGGTTATATGATATCAATGTCTTATGTAAGTACGTAAGACCAAATCTAAACCACAGATCAACAAATTTCAATGGCTAATATTAAATATGCTTAAAATATATAAAAATAAACCTAATTAAATTGATAGAGGGGTATATTAGTCCAAACTAATCATATCCCATGAAATTAGGCGATTACACATAATAATATAGATGTTATCTTACCATCTAAAACCATACCAAAATCACGTAATATTTATCTCGATTCTCTAATCTTATTCCAAGAAAAATTGCAAAAAAAATAAAAATAAAAAATAAACGAAACATCATGTCTTATAAATGTGGATATAAAACACTGAACTATATAAACAACAAATATACTCTGTATAAGCAACGTATTTGTCCTCAGTAAGCAACACGGTTGACATAAAAAGCAACAAAATTACATATATACAAGACATATGACCTATTTAAATAAATATATTTACACCCATCTTATAAGCAACACTGTCTACCCAAATAAGCAACATATTTGTCTTCAATAAGCAACACAGTCCACATAAAAAAGCAACATTCTTACATATATACAAATACAGATAATCTATTCAAATCAACACAGTTACACTATCTTAGCAACATTGTCTGGCTAAATAAGCAACATATTTGAGTTCGATAAGCAACATAGTTGACATAAGAAAATAACAAAATTACATATATATATAAAAAGACAAATGGAAGGGAATAGTTGGTGGTTGCAACAATGTCTGCCTAAATAAGCAACATATTTGTCCTCAATAAGCAACATATTTATCATCGATAAGCAACAAATTTCACACAACAGAATATGCCAATATTGATTGCAAGTTTGACTGTGAAAGAAAAGAGAGAATATCATAGATACATCAATATTGATTGCAAGTTTGACTGTAAAAGGAAAGAGAAACATCAGAGATACGATTTCAAACATATATCCTAAAAATACAACATATATATCTTCAATAAGCAACATATTTGTCCTCAAGAAGTAATATATTTCTTATAGAGGATAAGACCGGAGATACGATTTCAAACAAATCCCAAAAAATCCAGAATGTAAACGGACACTACCAAAAATAACTCCCGTATTTAACTAGATATTCAAACAAAATTACTGGCTTACCTTTAACAACTATTAATTAAATACAAATTATTATTAAAATACAATTAAATCTGCATCGTTAAAAAAAAAGATGTTAATGCTCCAGCCTTGGTCTCACTTATTTAAATTATTTGGACTCAACAAATCCAAATCTTATATATATATATATATATATATATATATAGATTTGGATATGGTGAGTCCATATAATTTAAATAAGTACGTGAGACCAAATCTGGAGCGTTGACCTCTTCTTTTTAACGATGCAGATTTAATTGATTATTATTTTAATTTATATTTAATTAATAGTTGTTAAGGATAAGTAGGTAATTTTGTTCGAATATCAGTAAAAAATGGGAGTTATTTTTGGTAGTGCCCGTTCACATTCTGGATTTTTTGGGATTTGTTTGAAACCGTATCTCTGACCTTATCCGCTGTGAGAAATATGTTACTTATTAAAGACAAATATCTTGCTTATTGAAGACAAATATGTTGCCTTTTTTGGATATATTTGAAACTGTATCTCTAAAATTCTCTCTTTCCTTTCATAGTCAAACTTGCAATTAATATTGGCGCATTTCGCTGTGCGAAATATGTTGCTTATTGAGGACAAATATGTTGCTTATTTAGGCAGACAGTGTTGCAACCATAAAATATTCCATTTGATTTGTCTTTTTATATATATGTAATTATGTTGCTTATTTATGTCAACTATGTTGCTTATCAAGGACAAATATGTTGCTTATTTAAAGTGATAATGTTGCTAAGTAAGTATGTTGTTTTTTTTTGTGGACATGTTGCTTATTAGAGACAATTATTTTGCTTATTTAAGTAGACAATGTTGCTAAGATGGGTGCAAATCTGTTGATTTAAATAGGTTATATGTCTTGTAGATATGTATTTTTATTGTTTTTGTATGTCAACCATGTTGCTTATTGATGACAAATATGTTGCTTAGACATTGTATATTTGTTCCTTACAAATATTACATAATTTTTATATGGTTTTAGATGGTAAGGTAACATCTATGTTGTTGTGTGTAACTTCCCTAACTTCATGGGATATGATTGATTGGTTTTGACTAATATATCCCCTTTATCAATTTAATTAGGTATTTTTATATATTTTAAGCATATTTATTATTAGTCATTGAAATTTGTTGATTTGTGGTCCAGATTTGGTCTTACATACCTACCTAAGGCATTAGTCTCATATAACCCTTCCCTTATATATATAATGAAATCAATTTGAGAAACCCACACGCCCAGCCTGTTAGATAAATGTTTTTATCAAGATTTTGATGATTTTGTTTTAATAAGTTTTTATACCAAAACAATGTTTTTCTATGTTGTCCAAATACTCCTAAATGATTTAAAATATTTTTACTAATTTTTGGAGTATTTCTTAGAGTTTTTAATTTGATAAAAATTGGACAACACTTTTGATGGTTTTGTTTAAATTGGTTTTTACACCAAAACTATGTTTATAAATGTTGTCTAAATACTCCCAAATGATTTAAAATATTTTTACTAATTTTTTCGAGTATTTCTTGAAGTTTATTTTTGAAAAAAATCGGACAACATTTCAAAGGGGAGGTCGACCGGTCGCCCAAAGTGGTCGAATGCACTCAAGATTAGAAACTCAAAAAGTAACTTACAGTCTTGAAAAAAAAAAAAGGAGGGGGACCGGTCAAGGGTGAGGTCGACCAGTCGCACTCCCCGCAACCCCTACCTGGATCGCACTATTTTTTAAAAACGGTCGAAATCTTCAACAGGCAACCGGCCGCCATGTTATTTTTTGACAAAAAATTCCAACCGTTGTAACTGTGATGTTAAGATTTGCTTTTCAATTTTGTACAATATTTCTACATCTTGTGATCTTCTTTTTGTAGACAAAAGTGAAGATAGAGGAGCCTATGTTGGGAGCCTATGTTGGTGAAGCTTCCTATAAATAGAGGATGAATTGAAGACACAAGAAATAACACAAACAAGCAAAATACACAACAAGAAATCAAAAATTGTTCAAGCTTTCATTTTTACATTCTTGTTGTAATAGCCAAAGTACTTTCACTTGCACATCTTTGAGGTCTAGGCTTTTTGATTCTTGATTACACTTGCACTCAATATTTGTATTAGTTTCATTGAGTTGTAATCTTGAATTTTGTCCATCATTCAACACAAGACATCCTTGTGAGTATTCTTGTGGTAAGAATACACTTGGGTGATTTAGGTGATAGGTGTTTGAAGAGTGTGGTACTCTTCAAAGGTGGTGAAGGAAGATTGTGGTAATCTCCTTGAAGGTGTTGTAAGAGGATTGTGGTGATCCTCAAGGTGTTGTATTAATTGTGGTAATTAATAAAAATCTTTTTCTTTTTTTGAAATCCATCCCTGAGATACTCTTGGGGTGGTAGAGGATTAGGCCCTAGTGGGTTGAACCTCTTTAAATCAACGAGTGTTGTTTAATTTCCGTATTTACATTCTTGTCATTTACTTGTTGATTCGAAAAAGAGGGTGATTTGCGAAAAATCGGCATAATCTATTCACCCCCTCTGATTATCGTAGCCACTTGACTAACAAGTGGTATCAAAGCCAAACTCTTTGCTAAGCTCGCCCGAGTAAAGAGGAAAGATCCATGGCTACGAATGAAGCTTATCTCACCACCGCGCGCCCACCAACAAGCCACCACTATTCGACGCCAACAACTACGCATTTTGGAAAGACCGCATGGAGTGCTTTCTACAAGGATGGGATTTGATATTTGGAATGTGGTCATTGAAGGAGTTGCTCAACCAACAACAAAATTGGAGGATGGTACCACTACTCCCAAGCCATTCAAGGAGTACGATGAAAATGACAAGAAGGCTTTCTCTCTAAATGGTAAGGCCTTAAATATTTTACATTGCTCTCTTACCGCCACCGAATATAATCGCATAAGAGGCATACGGTTGGCACATGAAGTTTGGGAAAAACAATGCTTGTGAAAGACTTTGAAAATTTCAATATGCATGATGGTGAAAGCATATCAAAAATGGTGGAAAGGCTTGACAACATTGTCAATCCTCTTGTGGCCCTTGGAAAGGTCATCTCCGAAGAATACAAGGTGACCAAGGTATTAAACGCCCTTCCCGGCTCATGGTCCGAAAAGGTGACGGCAATCACGGAAGCTCAAAATCTTGAGACACTCAAGTTTGATGAGCTCATTGGGAATCTCCTCATCTATGAAGTATATCTCAAGGAGAGGAAAATTCTCAACCATCCACCTCTAAACCGGCACGCAAAATATTATTAAAGGCTTAGCATCTTCTTCTAATAATGTTTATTATGCTAGTGATGAGGATGATGAAGAAACGCGGCTCTTGTTAGAAAATTTGCAAAATTTGTAAACAAAAATAAAGCAAGAAAGCCAAGAGATAATTCTTGCTTCAAATGCGGAAAATCCGGCACTACATAGCCGATTGCCCAAAATTAGCGGAAGAGGAACAAAAGAAGAAAAAGCCTTTTCCGAAAAAGAAGGCATTAAATGCGGACGTTAAAACTTGGGATGAATTACTTGAAACAACCGACGAGGAAGGAGAATCCGAACATGGTCTTATGGCTATAGATGATGAAAATACCGAGGTACGCTCTAATGCTTCATCTTCTTCCCTAGTTGATGAATTACAATGTGATTTTGATGAATTGCAAAATGAGTTTCAAAATTTGATTATTAAATACAAGAATTTGAAAAAGGAGCATAAAGAGCTTAAACTAGAAAAAGATAAATTATTTACTTCTTATGACTCTCTTGATAAAGCTCATGCTATTACTCTTACTATGGTCCGTACACTTGAAACCAAAAAACAAACGCTCACAAATGATATTGAAAATTTGAAAAAGGATGTGCATCAATTCAATTTAAGTACGGGTAAAGTCACAAAAATTTTAGATGCACAAAGAGGTGAGCATTCTAAATTAGGACTTGGTTACAAACCTTTTCAAAATGATTTTAAGAAAAAAGACCAAGGTCCAACTTTTGTACGTGCTAGTAGTCCTCATATTATTACTTGTTTTTATTGTGGTAAAAATGGACACTATGCTAGTAATTGTAAATTAAAGAATAATTTTAGCTATTATTGGAGACCTAAAGGTCTCAAGGCTAACCCCCATGGACCCCAAAATTATAGGGTACCTAAAAATAATTCCTTTGTAGGTTATAGGGGCTATAACAACAATGGAAGATTCAAAATGGCTCGTGGACAATGGATGTTCACGCCATATGACCGAAAGAGAGAACTTTTTACCAACATCAAGCTCCAAGAAGAGGGTATGGTCATGTTCGGAATGGCAAAGGAAGAATTCTTGGAAATGGAGAAATTGGTAACTCTTCTTTCTCTCTTAGTAATGTTCTTTTAGTAGAAGGGCTTAAGTTCAATTTGATAAGTGTTAGCCAACTTTGTGACTCAAATTATAATGTTGTTTTTAATAAAGAAAAATGTCTTATTTCCAAAAATGATAAAATTATTTGTGAAGCAATTAGAAAAGGCAATCTTTACAAAATTTGTACAAGTGATTTGGTTAGTCAAAATGTTTCTTGTCTTGTCGCCAATAATGATTTAACTAGCTTATGGCATAGGCGACTTGGACATGTTGGATACAAAAATTTGCAAACTATTTACAAAAACCAACATGTAAAAGGACTACCCAAATTGAATTTTGAAAATCTTGGCTTATGTGACACTTGTCAAAAGAACACTTGTCAAAAGAACAAATGAAATCTTAGATACAAATGCTTCATCTTGATTTGTATGGGGATATTGGTACGGCAAGTCTAAGTGGAAAACATTACACTTTTGTTATAGTTGATGATTTTTCTAGATATACTTGGACTCTATTTCTTACAAATAAAAGTGATGCCGTTAATGAGTTTGTTAAGTTGTGTAGACTCATTGAAAATGAAAAGGAAGATACTATTAAGTCCATTCGAAGTGATCGAGGTGGAGAATTTGACGGCGAATTTAGAGTCTTTTGTGAAACCAAGGGATATAGTCATAATTTTTCGGCTCCAAGGACACCTCAACAAAATGGAGTAGCCGAAAGGAAGAATCGAACACTTCAAGAAATGAGTCGGTCCATGCTCAATGAATTTTCACTTCCAAAATATTTTTGGGCCGAAGCCGTAAGTACCGCTTGCTATGTCATTAATCGAGTTTATGTTCATCCTAAAATGAATAAAACTCCATATGAGCTTTGGAAAGGAAGAACTCCAAATATTAGTTATTTCAAAATATTTGGATGTAAATGTTTTATTTTGAATACTAAGGATCAATTAGACAAACTTGATCCTAAGGCCGATGAAGGAATATTTATGGGTATTCAATCAAGAGCAAAGCATATCGGGTTTATAATAAGACTAGTGGGGTTGTTGAAGAATCTATCCATGTCAAATTCAATGAAGCTTGGTGTTGAAAGGATACCCAATGATGAAAGTGATGAAGAGGATATCGTTGAAACCATTGTTCAAGATGAAACTCAAAATGATCAACCTTCAAGCTCAAGTGTTCCTCAAGAAGATAAAGATGATACTTCGAATCTTCCCGTGGCATTGAAATTTAAGGGAGATCACCCAAAATATCTTATTATTGGTGATCCCTTTGATAAAGTAATGACTCGAGGAAAATTTGCCGAGAAAGCTCTTATATCTCAAAAAGAGCCTAAAAATGCTAAGGAAGCCATTGAAGATGAGGATTGGTTTTTAGAAATGCAAGAGGAGTTGAATCAATTTGAAAGGAATGATGTATGGGAATTAGTACCTTGTCCTCCATCTCAAACCATTATTGGTACAAAATGGGTATTTCGGAACAAGCTCGATGACCAAGGCAATAATGTTCAAACAAAGCAAGGTTAGTAGCTCAAGGTTATTGTCAAGAAGAAGGTATTGATTATGATGAAACATTTGCACCCGTAGCACGTTTAGAAGCTATTCATATTTTACTTGCCTATTCTTGTTTTAAAAATTTCAAGCTTTACCAAATGGATGTAAAATCCGCATTTTTAAATGGTATTATTCAAGAAGAAGTCTATGTAAAACAACCTCCGGGTTTGAAAATTTTTCTAGGCCTAATGATGTTTATAGACTTAAAAGGCCTTATATGGTTTGAAACAAGCACCCCGTGCATGGTATGATAGACTTAGCTCTTTTCTTTTGCAAAATGGTTTTACAAGAGGTAAAGTTGACACTACTCTTTGTTTTTGAAAAAGGGCAAGATTGCTTATTAGTGCAAATTTATGTTGATGATATTATTTTTGGTGCTACTAATGAATCCTTGTGCAAGAAATTTTCTAAGTTAATGCAAGGTTAATTTGAAATGAGCATGATGGGGAGCTCAACTTCTTCCTCGACTTCAAATTAAGCAATGCCAAGAAGGAATTTATATTTCTCAATCAAAATATACAAAGGAGCTTTTGAAGAAATTTGGCATTGAAGAAGGAAGAACCGTCTCTACCCCAATGGCAACAAATGTCAAGATTGACAAAGATGAAAAAGGCAAGTCGGTTGATGAATCCAAATATAGAGGTATGATTGGTAGTTTACTTTATTTAACCGCAAGTAGACCGGACATTCTTCATGTCGTATGCCTATGTGCTCGTTTTCAAAGCAATCCCAAAGAATCTCATATGAGTGCCGTTAAAAGGATTTTTCGATATTTGAAAGGCACTATTCAATATGGTTTATTCTATCCAAAGAATGAAAATTTTTCTCTTAAAGGTTATAGTGATTCGGACTATGCGGGAAATATTGATGATCGGAAAAGTACTTCCGGATCATGTCAATTTTTAGGCGATTGCCTAGTATCTTGGTTTTCAAAGAAACAAAATTGTGTTTCACTTTCAACGGCCGAAGCCGAATATATTTCCGCGGCATTTTGTTGTACACAACTTCTTTGGATGAAACAAACTTTAGCGGATTATAAATGTTCTTTTGAAAATGTTCCTATCTTTTGTGATAACATATCCGCTATAAATATTGCGCAAAATCCGGTTCATCATAACCGTACTAAACATATTGAGATTCGACATCATTTTCTAAGGGATTGTGTCTCAAAACGAAAAATTGAGATATCTTTTGTACCATCTCAAGATCAATTAGCGGACATTTTTACAAAACCTCTATCTTCCGAGACTTTTGCATCGATACGAGCTCGGTTAGGCATAATGCATATTGAATGAGGCTTACGTTTGCATTCTGCACGTTTTTAAAACTTAGAGGCGAAAAATCGGATTTTTGGTTGAAAATTCGGATTTTGGAAAAACTGACAGACAGTGGGCTGAAAGGGTTGAGGGCAACCGGTCGCCCTCAACGTCGACCGGTCGCCCTAAGCATAAAATTGGATTAAAATGGTTCTGTCTTCAGCATTCGCAACTTTAACATATTTTGGCCATTTTTCGTCCCCTTTGCCAAATTTTCATATATTTCATTCAAAAATAGTTTTCATGCATCTTTTTCACAACATGGATATTATATATCATGATTATCATCATTATGACTCATCTTTTCCGATCAAATGGTAAGAATTCTACTCCATTTGCTCAATTGGGTTGAACCCTTGATTTTTTGACTTGTTTGCAAAATTCTTGATTCTAGTTTCATATGAATGTGATGAGCTTAATATTTATGATGTATTGAATGTTGTTTGCACTGAATTGGTGATGAAAATTTTTGGCTTAAATGAATTTCAAAGGCGTTATATACTTCTAGTTTTATTCGACGCACGCCAAGTGTTCGACAAAATGTTTCAATGAAAAATTCATCACCTACGTGATTCTCTCGATTTGAAAAGTCATATAAGTTTATAGAGATCATGTTTTATCAATCAAATGAGCTTTTGCAAGTCAATTGATCAACTTTTCCCTTTTATTTGGAATTTAAGCTTTAATTTTCAATAAGCTCGATAAATCGATAAATTTGCGCACTTTGATATGAATATATGATGTTTTTATCGTGCTAACATTCTTTTTGATGATTCCAAAGGGGGAGAAATAGGAAAAATGCTCATACGCTCAAAGAAGCGAAAAATAAGCTTGCAAGAAAAGCTATAAGCTAGGGCTCTTGAAAGCCATAAGTTGTGAACAATGCTTAGTCCATTTGATGTATTGTGGACTTTTATGCTTGACTAATGATGTTTTGTGGACTTTTATGCTTGACTAATGATGTTTTGTGACAGGGGGAGCTTATAAGCTCATGGAATTCAAGTTTAAGTTGTGAAAGCTAAGCTTTTAGCTTTTAGTTGTTGCTTGTATACTTGTTCTTTATATGCATGTTGATAGGGGGAGCTTGTACAAAAATGATTTTGAAAAAATCTTTGCTCCTATCCTTGTGTGCTTGTACTTATAATGTATCTTGTTTGGAATTGATTGTTGTTTTAAGACCGAAAAATTTGTTTTGTTATAAAATCGACATTCTAAAATTGTTTTGGTTTGTAATCATCAAAAAGGGGGAGTTTGTTAGATAAATGTTTTTATCAAGATTTTGATGATTTTGTTTTAATAAGTTTTTATACCAAAACAATGTTTTTATATGTTGTCCAAATACTCCTAAATGATTTAAAATGTTTTTACTAATTTTTGGAGTATTTCTTAGAGTTTTTAATTTGATAAAAATTGGACAACACTTTTGATGGTTTTGTTTAAATTGGTTTTTACACCAAAACTATGTTTATAAATGTTGTCTAAATACTCCCAAATGATTTAAAATGTTTTTACTAATTTTTGGAGTATTTCTTGAAGTTTATTTTTGAAAAAACTGGACAACATTTCAAAGGGGAGGTCGGCCGGTCGCCCAAAGTGGTCGACCGGCACCAAGATTAGAAACTCGAAACAGAACTTACAGGTCTTGAAAAAAAGGGAGGGGGACCGGTCAAGGGTGAGGTCGACCGGTCGCACCCCCCTGCAACCCCTACCTGGATCGCACTATTTTTTAAAAACGGTCGAAATCTTCAACAGGGCAACCGGTCGCCTATGTTATTTTTTTGACAAAGAAAATTCCAACCGTTGCAATGTGACAGCAAGATTTGCTTTTCAATTTTGTACAATATTTCTACATCTTGTGATCTTCTTTTTGTAGACAAAAGTGAAGATAGAGGAGCCTATGTTGGGAGCCTATGTTGGTGAAGCTTCCCTATAAATAGAGGATGAATTGAAGACACAAGAAATAACACAAACAAGCAAAATACACAACAAGAAATCTGCAAATTGTTCAAGCTTTCATTTTTACATTCTTGTTGTAATAGCCTAAGTACTTTCACTTGCACATCTTTGAGGTCTAGGCTTTTTGATTCTTGATTACACTTGCACTCAATATTTGTATTGGTTTCATTGAGTTGTAATCTTGAATTTTGTCCATCATTCAACACAAGACATCCTTGTGAGTATTATTGTGGTAAGAATACACTTGGGTGATTTAGGTGATAGGTGTTTGAAGAGTGTGGTACTCTTCAAAGGTGGTGAAGGAAGATTGTGGTAATCTCCTTGAAGGTGTTGTAAGAGGATTGTGGTGATCCTCAAGGTGTTGTATTAATTGTGGTAATTAATAAAAATCTTTTTCTTTTTGAAATCCATCCCGGAGATACTGGGGTGGTAGAGGATTAGGCCCTGGTGGGTTGAACCTCTTTAAATCAACGAGTGTTGTTTAATTTCCGTATTTACATTCTTGTCATTTACTTGTTGATTCGAAAAAGAGGGTGATTTGCGAAAAATCGGCATAATCTATTCACCCCCCCTCTAGATTATCGTAGCCACTTGGACTAACACAGCCTTCCTGTCTACAAGTCTTTGAGAAGAAGAAACCAAATTGGAGGAAATTACTAATTCCAAATTAATGCTACTTAGTTCACATAAAAGGGTCATCAAAATGATCAAATTAATATTTGAACACAAAGTTTACTAGCTCAAAAAACCTGATACTTAAGTAGTTAAGTTAAATTTGAAAAGAAATAAAAAAAATTGATGACCACAAATAGGGGATGGTGCTTGAGAAATCCCATCACATGCAATAAATCGAAGATGAAGCAAAGAGCGCGCAGAAGAAACAAACCTGTTAAGAGGTATTAGCCATGCTTTAGTACAAGGAGTATGATACACTTGGTGCATGTATGGATGACGGGCACGTGTACGTTGGATCTACAACAAGTGTATGCGTACCAAATGTAAAATCTAGGTGACTTAGGAACCGAATGAGACACCCGCAAATAGGGGTGTAGTCAGCCAGTTCGATTACCCCTAGCCAAAAATATTTTTCCTCCTAACCCAACTATTTTTTCCCTTAAGAAAAACATATAATCTTTTTTTATTTTTTTATAGAAAAAAGGAGACAAAAAAAATTTGGGGTGCATTGGGGGTCGGGGAAGCCCCTTGGATCCGCCGCAAATTCTATCTCGTGCAATATAATATTTCTTGATCATGATGGTATTTTAATTTCTAATAAAGATAATGTACATTTTGAAAAAATTAAAGATATTTATAAAATAAATTCTTATGATAAATACCTTTGTTATAAAAAATATATCTTTAAAAATAATTTAAATATACTTTATAAATATTATATTTTTAACATTATTTTTTTGTCTAATTTGATAAAAAAAAATCTTCTTTAGAAATTACAAAATCACTTAAAAATTGTAAACAACTTTTATTTTATTTCTAGATGAATTAAATATATTTTTCTATATAAATATGATTTTTTTAAATATTTGTATTCTTAAAAGTAAGAAGCAATTTACATTTATGAGTAAAATCTATTTTTTATTATTAACCAATTTCAACTATATTTATCTAATTATAATTTTTAATTTTTTTTCAAACATTATCCTTATTTAGGGAACTTTCTAAGTTATTTTGTGTTTTCCTAATTAAGAAATAATTTAAATATATTATTAAACTATTTTTATTTTATTTATTGTTGAATCCTAATTTTTTTATCTAATTTAAATATTTATCTAACACAAAAACTTGCGCGAGACCGTCTCACGGATCTAGTTTCGTGAGACGAAGCCCCATTTTACACAAACTCATTGAACCCGCTTTTTTCCCTCCCTCCCAATTCTAAACCCTTTCTCTCCCACCCCTATTTCATCTCTCCCCATCTCTCCCGCTCGAGGTCACGATTTTCTCTCCATTTTCTCTCCTATTTCCGCTCGGTCTCTTCCGCGATTCCTCAATTTTGTCAACTGGTAAGTCATTTTTTCCGTTTTTCTTCAGTTTTTATGTTTTTTTCTTCCGTTTTTCTTCATTTTTAGTTCAATTTTTCTTGCGATTTGTCAACCGTGCAGTTTCTACGCTTTTTCTTCGTTTTTTTTTCATTTTTTGTTCAGTTTTTAGAGTTTTTATGTTCTCATTTTATTTAGGGTTGGTGTTCAGGGGTTGGGGTTGGTGTTCAAGGGGTGGTGTTGGTGTTCAGTTTTTTCCATTTTTCTTCATTTTTCTTCCATTCTTTTGTTCAGTTTTCAATTCTTTCTGGTGTTGGGGTTGTTATGTTTTCGATTTTGTTTAGGGTTTATGAGTTATTTATGCGAAATTCATTTTAGTGTTCTTCAGTTTTTTATTATTGAATTTTTTAGCTTCAGTATTATATATTTTCAGCATTTTAATCTGTGGTATTTTTTTGATATTTTTGCAGTTTTAAACTAAAAACGTTGTTTGTGCACATTTATATATCCTCTGTGATAATGGAAGAAGATCCTAAAACACCTTGTATTCGTATCCCAATTATCCCGGAGACAGGGTATTACAAAATGAAGGCACGCAAGACGGTTTCTCCTATAAAAAAGAAACTCGCGCCGAGAAATGAAAAAGATACTCCTGAAAAAAGGAAAGCTAAGGAAAATGAAAATATTCAAGCAAAAGATTCAAAGCCTATTCCAAAGAAAAGAAAAGTACCACGAAAGGCTGAAAAAGAAGAGGAAGGTAAAACTAAGTATAGTCATTGTTTAATGCATGATTATATTGTGTTGTTTTGATGTTTCTGTGTTAATTTATTTGATTGTATTTACTGTTGCAGTGGAGATGATAGGAAAAGCTCTGATGTGGAGGTAACCGTAGATAAAAGGCGAAAAGCCAAGTAACATATACTTTCATATAGGAGTATCAATTTTCATGTGAAAAGTATCACTTTTTGTGTTGAAAGTATCACTTTTTGTGTTAAAAGTATCACATAACTGAGTATTACTTTTAACATATTTTTTGTGTTATGGAAATACTTTCATATAGAAATATCACTTTCTGTGATAAAAGTATCATTTTTCCTGTTAAAAGTATCACATAACTGAGTATCACTTTTAACATACTTTTATATAGAAGTATCACTTTATGTGTTAAAGTATCACTTTTTGTATTTAAAAGTATCACTTTATGTGTTAAAAGTATCACTTTCTGTATTAAAAGTATACTTTCATATAGAAGTATCACTTGTCATGTGAAAAGTATCACTTTATGTGTTAAAAGTATCACTTTTCCTGTTAAAAGTATCACTTAACTGAGTATCACTTTTAACATACTTTCATATAGAAGTATCACTTTATGTGTTAAAAGTATCACTTTCTGTATTAAAAGTATCACTTTTCCTGTTAAAGTATCACTTAACTGAGTATCACTTTTAACATACTTTCATACAGAAGTATCACTTTATGTGTTAAAAGTATCACTTTTTGTATTAAAAGTATCACTTTTCATATCAGTTTGCATGTTAATGCTATTAAAAGTGTCACTCTTTATGTGTTGCAGAGACTTCATCAGCCAATGTAAACATCAAGATTTATGTAAGTTTCTGAAAAAATTGACTGATCAACAAAAGGTTGATGTTGTCAGTATAGGATTTGGAGGTTTGTTGAGTCTTCGTATCGATTCAGCATTCCCTATGGGTATTGTTAAAAATCTGGTAAAGAATTTTAATGGTACCAGTCGGATATTGAAGTTCAACAATACGAGTTTTGTTGTCACATCAGATGACATATGTGATATTTTTTTATTGCCCAATAAAGTTGGGAATGATGTTCTGGAATTGGATCGGGGAGAGTATATTCGGTTGAGTGGTGAGTTGAAGAGAAGTACGACATCGACGGGGATTGTTTGGTTTACAAGGTTAAGAATGTGATTGAGAGTAGGTTGGTGGATGGCGGCGATGATTTTAAGCGCCTTTTTGTTATTTACTTCTTGTCTTCTTTTTTGACTCCAAGGACGAATCGGAAAGCTGACTTGCATGTGATTAGATCAGTCATTGATGTGGTGAAAATAGAGTATTATGACTGGTGTTCGTATGTTTTGAAAAAGCTGTGCACAGGGGTGGACAAATACAATAGGAACCCCAGAGCTAAATACATCAGTGGGTGTGTTTTGGTCTTATTGTTTTTGTATTTCCATAGATTGAAGTGGCAGGGAAACGCTGAACCATCCACACTACCGTTGATATCTCATTGGACCCCTGATAAGCTGAGGAAAAGAATAAATCAAGAAAGCTCTATTGATGTGCTAGGGCAGGGTGAATGGGTAACGGATACATACCCTGTTTGCTCGAGGAATAAATGCACGGTTGAGAAAGAGGCGGTTGGAAAAAATGAGACAGGTGGAAAAAACAGGGCTGAGAAATAGAAGGTTGGGAAAAATGCAGACGAAGAGGATGAACAAGAAGATGATCAAGTTGGTGATGATGAATATATAAATTTGAAACTACCAAAGGGGAAGGAGCTCGAAGATGACGAAGTGGAGAAGCTGGCTAGGGATGTAAGTTCATTTAAAGTATCAGTTTTTACTTGAAGGGAAGAGTATCCCTTTTTACTTGAAAAGTATCACTTTTCACTTGAAAAGTATTACTGATCACTGTAATACTTGGAAGTGAAAAGTATCCATGTGAAAAGTATCACTTTTCCTGTGAAAAGTATCACTAATTAGTGTAATACTTGGAAGTGAAAAGTATCACTTTTCATGTAAAATATTAACATATTTCTTCTTATTTTTGTAGAATATTCACAAAGCTTTTTTGATGTGCAAGAGAAATTTTAATCTTGTTATACAATTCCATATGGACGAGTTCAGAAAATTGAAAAATGAGATGACACAAGAGAAGCAAGAGAAGAAAGATACAGTTTCATCTCCGCACTCGTCAATCTCTGAAAGCCAGTTCTTCTCAGACTCGAAGGTGCACGAGTTGATTGATAAAGTTGTTGAAAACTTTAAATTGATAGAATTTGGCAGTTCAAATGCCAAATTTTGAGCTCCTTACCCCGGAGGTTAGTTAAAAAAGTCAGAAGAAGAGGAAGATTCAAAAACAAGTGGGGGAAGAAGTTGGTGAAGAAGGTGGTGAAGAAGCCGTGAAGAAGTTGGGAATGAAGAAGCGGGAGAGGATGCTAGAATTCTAGGCAACAATGGCCTATTGATCCAAAGGCTGAATTCAAGTCCATTTTCATGAAAAAACACAAGAGCAGCCTCAAATTCTTGCGTAGGAAGGAGCAAGATATTATTCATTATTGCTTATCGAGTAAGTAAATTGTTTTTATAATTTACCTTTAATTTCGATTCAAAGCCATTTTCTTGTTGTATTAATTGTTTTTAATTTTTCGATTCAAACGCTTTTGCACATCTTTGGGGTTTTTATATTGCATTTAATGATGGCATCATGACATTGCACGATTCAATGATGATCCACATAAGCATCATAGACACATGGGCTATGTTGGTTAACAAAAGACTAGCAACGAACTCCTTTTACTTCCATGCTCAACATTCTGTAACTTTTAGGGATAATTACAAAAAGTACCCCTGAGGTTTGACCTAATTATAAAAAAAACCCAGCTAACTTTAAAACTTACAAAAAGCGCCCCTGAGGTTTGATTTAGTGTTAAAATTAGGCGGTAATTTGTAATGATTTTACAAATATGAAGTGGGATTTTGAAATATATTTCAAACCTTAGGGGTACTTTTTGTAAGTTTTAAAGTTAGCTGGGTTTTTTTGTAATTAGGTCAAACCTCAGGGGTACTTTTTGTAATTATCCCTAAGTTTTATTTAAAAGTGTCATTTTATGCTTTAAAAGTATTAATTTTAATCTTAAAAGTATCACACTTTTGCAACAGATCTACCTTGAAAACCTTTTGAGAGATAAAGGGCATGATAGTAGTAAAAATTTGAGAGATTGCTGGAATCATTGGATGTCAAGTGGAAACAGCCGAGACCTCAGCACCGTGGATTTCGTAAGAATATCTTTCAAGTTTTGCTTTGGAATTTAGCTTTTCTTCTTATAAAATGTAGATTTTTGTCCTGATTTTCTTCTTAAAAGTGCAGATTTTTGTGCCAATTTGCTACAAGCAACATTATATATGTGATGTCATCAACTTTGTTGATGCAAAAGTGCAATATCTGGATAATTTGGTGCATAATGAAAATGTTGCTCCTGTCTATATTAGTCTAGCAAAATTGGTGGTAAATTATTTAGTTGATGTTATTATTGATGTCAGTTTTCATGTTATTATTTGTAATACATTTGAAGTGAAAAATATCACTTTTCATATGAAAAGTATCACTTTTCACTTGAAAAGTATTACTCATTATTTGTAATACTTTGAAATAAAAAGTATCATTTTTTATGTAAAAAGTATCACTTTTCATTTGAGAAGTATCACTTTTCAAGTGAAAAGTATTACTCATTATTTGTAATACTTTGAAGTGAAATTTATCTCAGTAGTGTGATTTCTCTTTTTTTTCAGCAAAGAGAAATGTGCATTTTCTTGAAGGAGAAAAACCACCCTAAGGCTGATGATGTTGCAAAATATGAATTTGATAATGTCAAATTTCCATGGCAAAGAAAAATAGCCAACATTGACTGTGGTGTTTTCTTAATGCACCACATGGAAAATTTCCAGGGACTTGTTTACTCAGAACCAGATTTGTGTAAGGTATGAATGTTTTTGCAAATTAGATTAGATTTCTTTGTTTTATCTTGTTTTTATTTATTTTACCTTTGTTTTATCTTGTTTTTATTGAAGGTTGGTGAACGACGCAAATTGAGGGCTTCTTATTGCGCAAAGATTGTTCTCAGCCGGTGGAATGAACTAAGAGTGCAAGTTGAGAAGGAAGCAATTGAATTTATAAATCAAACAAGTTGATTGATGTATGTATAGGGCTCGGTAGAGAATGAAAGAGAAGAATTGTTTCTAATTTCTATGCATGTATAAATTAGTTTGGTGCAAGTTACATTGATAGGTATTGAATAGTTTTTTGGTGTATCTTTTTTGGTTGTATGATTTTCTGGGATGATGACAAAAGTCAAGTTTCACATTTTGTAAGTTGGTGTGGTTGTGAATAAGCACATTTGTAATGTTCGAGCATTTTGTTGCCAGTTTTAGAAATATGGGCTTATTAGTTATTAGAGTATCACTGTGTTTTAAAAAGTATCGTTGTTTATTTTAAAAGTATCACCTTTTGTTAAAAAAAGTATAACTTTTTGTTAAAAAAGTATCGTTTTTTGGTTTAAAAGTATCACTTTTTGTTAAAAAATATCATGTCATGATGTATAGCCTTCAATTGGAAAAGTATCACCTTTTGGGTTAAAAGTATCACTTTTTGTTAAAAAAGTATCGTTTTTTGGTTTAAAAGTATCACTTTTTGTTAAAAAAGTATCATGTCATGATGTATAACTTTCAATTGGAAAAGTATCACCTTTTGGGTTAAAAGTATCACTTTTTGTTACAAAAGTATCGTTTTTTGGGTTAAAAGTATCATTTATTGTTAAAAAGTATAATCTCATTAAATTATAGCTTTCAATCGAGTATCACCTTTTGAGTTAAAGGTATCACTTTCTGTTACAAAAGTATCATTTTTTGAGTTAAAAGTATCACTTTTTGTTAAAAAAGTATCATAGCATAATGTATAGCTTTCAATTGGAAAAGTATCACTCTTTGTAACAAAAGTATCATTTTTTGGGTTAAAAGTATCATTTAGTGTTAAAAAAGTATCATCTCATTAAAGTATAACTTTCCATTGGAAAAGTATCACCTTTTGGGTTAAAAGTATCACTTTTTGTTACAAAAGTATCGTTTTTTTACAAAAGGATAAAAAAGTATCACCATCATTTATAATATCAAGCTAAAAATTCAATAATAAAAAGCTGAAGAATTCAATACTAAAAATCTGAACAATTCATTACTAAAAATCTGAACAATTCAATACCAAAAATCTGAACAATTCAATACTAAAACAGTAGGAATACTAAAATAATCGAGGATTAGGAGTCTTTGAACCAAACTCCTTGGATGGATGTAAGCTTGTTGTATCACTACTTTTCTTCTTCTTGTTTTTCTGCTGAAAATGCCCCTTGATCCTTTGTCTTCTCCCCTTTGTAATTGAACGTGTAGGATCCAATATACTGTTAGAAGAATTAGAAACCTCATGTTGTCCCGTAGAATTGGTGTATTCATCAACGCATCAACAAAAAAAAGAATCTCTATTGTAGCCATCTTCGATGATTCTTCTCGCCTCCTCATTGTCTTGGCATTTTAGAATAAGATTATAATAGTTTCGTGCCATTTCATGCCTCCAAGGAACACAATCCTTCGGTTTGTGAGAACTTTCAGCCATCTTATTGAACTTCCCCCACAACTCTGTTTTGACAAATTTTGTCCATCTTTTGACAATGTAACACTGAGGAATCTTGGAGATAGAATGTATATGAAATACTCTTAAGCTATGACAACAGAGTAAACCACACTCCTCAAATTTCTTACAAGAATAGTTTATGAGCATATTTAAACAATCATACACCACACGATGACAGCAACCCCATCACTTGGCATTGAAATGTCATAAACTATGATGTTTTCTTCAACACGCACAATGATGCATTCAGTAGAGATACTTTTAATAAACTCACTCTCAAACTCTTTAAAAAGGGTCAATGTATATACCTCAGCAGCATGTTTCAACATTCCAGTCAATGGTAGTACGGACGTCGGAATTGATCGTGAGCATTGGAATTCGTTTTCTTTTTTCATTGTTCCTCCAACGCTTTAATGTTCCTCGAAAAATTCCATAAAATTCAGTCAAAGTTGTTGTTTTCTTTGCATTAAATCCTATTGCGATGTTCGTACTCTCACTCCTTTGTGAAGATAACATTCCCGCAGAAAAATATCCTTGCTTAATGCAGTACACCATTTCTCCTTCAAATCATACATGCGCCGAAACCAAGAATCATTATGCAATTCATACTCCAAAAACATAGAATTCCAGCAAGTTTCAAAGTCTCTTTCATCAACACAACCAGTCAAACATTTATTGAATGCTTCTTTGAAAGAATTATTTTTTTTCAAACGTCCAAACCGACTTATAGCATTCTGGTGAAGGTGCCAAAGACATAGCATGTGTCTTGTTTGAGGAAAAACCTACACAGAAGAAAGAAAACAAAATTAACCATATATGTTTTGAGGGAAAAGTATCTAATTTTCATGTTAAAGTATCACTTTTATAGCTAAAAGTATCACTTTTAGCTATAAAAGTATCACAGATAAAAGTATCACAGACAAAATTAACTATATATGTTTTGAGGGAAAAGTATCTAATTTTCATGTTAAAGTATCACTTTTATAGCTAAAAGTATCACTTTTTCAATAAAAAGTATCACAGACAAAAGTATCACAGAGAAAATTAACCATATATGTTTTGAGGGAAAAGTATCTAATTTTCATGTTAAAGTATCACTTTTATAGCTAAAAGTATCACTTTTAGCTATAAAAGTATCACAGACAAAAGTATCAGATTATTGTCATAAAGTATTTACCTTTTCAATTGCATTTCTTATTGCCAGGTCTTGATCAGTGAACAAAGTTACAGGACATTTTCCACCCATTGATTTTGTAAAGACTTGAAAAAGCCACTCAAATTATTCAGATTTTTCATCTGATAAAAAAGCACACCCAAACATAACGTTTTTCCAGTGGTTGTTGACCCCAACAAATGGCGCACAAATCAAGTTGTATTTATTCGTGCGATATGTTGTGTCAAATATCATAACGTCACCGTATATCTTGTAGTCTTCCTTCATCATGGAATCCCTCCAAAATACATTAGATAATCTACCAAATTCATCCAACTTCACTCTAAAAAAGAAATCCTCCTCTTCGACATCTTGTTGATATAAATTAACGTATGTGCATCGCCACCTTCTATTGATTTCATTTTCAATATATTAACAAAATTCAAATGGTCTTTCAAAGTATGACCAAGGCATTGTTCGCCCCCCGCATCGTGTACCATATAATGGTAAGATTGAGTGGCTTTCATCCCACATGATATCATATCCTCAATAGCTTTGCCTTTTTCATTTGTAATGACTCTCTCAGAACGATGTAAATGGCTCCATTCCCTTTTTGTGAGTTGATGGTTGTGTTCCATAATATGCTGAACTACCTCGTAAAGCCCCTCTCAACTTAACTTTACTCTCATTGAAGCTTTACATCCGGTGCGTGTAACATTAGCTTTTTTCTTTTAAATTGGGTAGATTGCTTAAATCCAAAGGTAGAAGAACATACATAGTATTTCTCAACAACAACTCTGTTTAAAATCAGCATTTTCTAGTAGTCGATTTTCGTACACTAAACCCAACAGCACGAGCATGACGACAATACAACTGATGCATATCCTTAATTGTTTTTCTTGTTATATGTAGAAGACAACCACTCACATCAAACTCATTTTCATCTTCATTATCAACTCCAGCCTCATTGGAATTACTGACTTTATCACCCTCATCACTAGAGGCAATAATTGTGACATCTAAATATAATACTTTTGGTTAGAAATGCGATACTTTTAATTGAAAAAGTGATACTTTTTACTAGAAAAGCAATACTTGAAAACTTGAAGTGACAAAAATTGGGAAGCACATTACTTTCAGCTTCTTGGAGCATTGTATCACTTGCATTCTATGTGGTAATATTGACTTCATTATTTTCATGAGCAACGCCAAGAATTGTGACAACATCTAAGCGTAATACTTTTTGTTAGAAATGTGATACTTTTCATTCAAAAAGTGATATTTTTCACTGACAAACTGATACTTTTTAATAAAAAGTAATACTTCAAAAACTTAATTGACAAAAAATGGGAAACACATTACCTTCAGCTTCTTGGAGCGTTGTATCACTTGCATTCTGTGTGGTAATATTGACTTCGTCATTTTGAGGAGCAACACCAAGAATTGTGACAACATCTAAGCGTAATACTTTTGGTTAGAAATGTGATACTTTTCATTGAAAAAGTGATACTTTTCATTGCAAAAATGATACTTTTTACTAGAAAAACAATACTTGAAAAACTGAAGTGACAAAAGATAGGCAATACATTACCTTCAGCTTCTTGGAGCATTACATCACAATCATCCCCTGTGTCAATTTTGATTTCATCACCCTCATCACTAGAGTCAATGATGGTGACAACATCTAAATGTAATACTTTTCGTTAGAAATCTGATACTATTTATTAAAAAAGTGATACTTTTAGCTATAAAAGTAATACTTTTAGTCTTAATGGAAGAATTCATACCTTCTTTGGCAAGCTCTTTTATGTTGTCCATTTTTGTTCTTCAACAAAACTTACACAGAAGCTGGAAAATAAAAAAGAAGAAAAAGTTTTTTCTTACAATAACAAACACCAATACTAACACAAATTTCATACATATATGCTATAAAAGCCACTAAAATGATTCAGATTTTTCATCAGATAAAAATCTATAAAAGAAAAAATCATTAGAGAATAATAATTTTTTTCATACATATATTTAGCAACAAAAGGTAAATCGAAGAAGAAGAAATTTACGTACCGTGAGACACAATAAGAGAACGCGAGTTGAGGTTTATGTGTGTTGACGTCGAGCGAGAAGAGCTGAGGTTTTATGTTTGTTGATGTCGAGAGAGGGAGAAAGAGAGAACACGAGCTAAGGTTTTTTCTTCTCTGTAAAATGTTTCATGGGATTCGAGCTGAGGGAGACAACTGCTAGAACACGAGCTAATTCTTCTCTATACACTGTTTCATTGGATTCGAGCAGAGGGAGACGACGACTGCTACGGCACGATTCAATGGGTATGGGCTTTTGCGGGTGGGTCTATTTTGCAGCTTAAATGATTTTAAAAAGGTGCTCTATTTTGGTGCGGTGCAATGGGCTGGGATGGCGCTTGATGCGGGTTCTATTTCGGGTGGGGTCAAGCGGGTTTTACTAAATGGGGCTCCGTCTCACGGATCTAGATCCGTGAGACGGTCTCACAAGAGAGTCCCCCTTTATCTAATTATAATGCCAAGTTGGATTTGTTCTTTTACTTTTTTCCAAGTGTATTGCCAAGTATGATGCCATCTAATTTATTTGGATTGAAAAATTAAGTTTTATAAAGAAAAAAAAAATCCAAAAGTCAGCTAGCTAGTCACCAATCACCATGACATGGTGACTGTACGGAATCTCTGATATTTTTTTTTAATCCAAAATTAAGTTTTATCATGTATGCGTGTGTCTACTTAGGGGATGAAAAAAACTTAATCGTCCTTAATTAAAATATATTCTGTTCGAGCAAACTTAATTTTTTATTTTTATGTATTAAATCATTCTTCAAGTCTTCTGGAGAAATGTTATCCACTTCAAAATTTTATAATCTACTCCTTTATATATCAAGTGAATAAAAAAGAAATGTTAATTTCTTCTTTAAATGACGAAAAGAGAGAACTCTTTTTTTTTTTTTTTTTCAATGCCATATCTCTAGCGTATCAACTGATCCAAATATAATATATTGGTAATGGGCTTCCACCCTTCTAACAATTTAGATACAATAATGAAGTAAAAATGATATGTATAGTTTTTTATTTAAGAATAATAACTTGTAATCGGGCGTGAAACAGACTTCTGACCCAATACGTGCGTGGTGTGCAATTGTTTCAACTAAATTATGCCCTAATCTCGTCTATTTAATGGACCATTCTCAAATGAAGTTTTCTTCACCATCAGTAAACAGCCATGGCAACTTCAGTACTAGGCTCAATAATAAGCCATCGCAATTACTTCACATTGTTTGTTTTGTTCTTGTTCTTTTCCTCATTTACAAGCTCAGCCGTTGGACTAGTGAACCAGTCATCATCAGCTCCTTTCAACCGTAGTAGCTTCCCACCTGGTTTCCTATTTGGGGCTGCCTCTTCTGCCTATCAAGTATATTACCTAATTATGAAATGTTTGCAATCACTAAAAGAAACTGTTTCTATGTTTGGTGCTCGAAAAAGTTAGGCTCACGAAATTTTTTTTACGGTTATGAAAATTTTTTAAAATACACTATTTTCTCACTTTTACTTTTTTTCATTTTTCCTCTTATCAATCACATCTACACATTTTTTCACAAAAAACTAATCATTATTACACATTCTCCCACAAATTTCACTATTCACCTACTCACACATTTCTAACTACCAATCACGTTCAATCATTATTTTACTATTTTTTAATCAAATCAACTCTCATCATTACTTTTCCATCTCACATCCAATCACACTCTCAAAAATCAACTTTTTTCCCCAAAAATTTTTTCACCACTATTCTCTACCAAGATGAAAATTTTCAAAATGAAAATATATCCAATCGCGCCCTTATTGTTCGGTGATGTCAACTTCTACTTTTTGATTATGTTTCATCTATATATAATCGTAAATCTCTAATTTTTTTAATCCAAAATTAAGTTTTATCATGTATGCGCAAGGAGATGAGTATTTTAGATTTGCTTTTTAGTTTGACTTTTACAAATAAAAAAATATTTTTACAATTTTTTCACCAATTACTCTCAACTTATTATTCTATTTGTAAACACTATCTACTTTTACTTCTTCTAAAAACAGAATTTTTGAAATTCTCCCTAAATATTTATATTTTTGCATGCACTTGTTTCCCAACTTTATTTATTCTTCTTAATTAGTTAAGAGTTTATTTTTAATTTGTGGTAAATATTGTTTGATATGATTGCAAAATGGAGATTAATGTGATAGTATAATTACTAGTATGAAGGTGCTGCATTTGAAGGTGGGAAAGGACCAAGTATATGGGATACTTACACCCACAAATTTCCAGGTTTTCTTAACTTACTCTCTTTTACTAGCTCTTTCTTGTTACCAGTATTTTGTATGTGTGGAATTTTCTTTGTTAGAAAACAACATGAATGAGTATTTTTAAATATACACACACATATATATGTATGAATGTAAATCACGTAAAATCATTAAATCCATAATAAAAATTTAAACTGGTTAAAAAGAGTGGATGATTTAACATTTTATCACTCACCTTTGATCACTATAATTTGATAAAAATGGCCTTTTGTGGAATCTTTTTCTTTTGACCTAAAAATGTTTAAAATAAAAGTTGATTTTAGATAAAATATGGAGTGAATATTTATTGAAATCTGGAGCATTGTATCTCTCTCTAGAAGTTCTAGTTTTGAAAAAGAAAAAAGAAAAAAGAAAAAAAGTAGCTGATCGGAGCAGAAAAATGTTGCAGAAAAAATAGCTGATCGGAGCAACGGCGACGTGGCCAACAACTTTTATAATCTATATAAGGTAATTTCTAATGATTTTAATTTATTGTCATGTTTTTTTCTTAATAAGTTGGGAGAAATTAAAAAAAAGTATATTGAAAGACTCAAGGTTCGGACATGAACTGATCAATACTCTTGTAATACATGATCGGTATCACTTGAGTTTTTAATTATTTATGATAAAATTGTTACTGATTGATCTTTATTCATTAATAGCCAATAGCAACTTGTCATTGATTATGGAAGAGTTACTGGCTGAAACGTGGGAAACATTAATGGGTCATGTGTATATACTTAGCATGTAATTAATGCCCCACATATCGAACATTACGTACCTTGGTTGTCTGGTTGACTTAGCTTATTGATGTAACTGTCACAAATGGATAGATCTATTTAATTCTTGAATTTGTTTATTACACTATCAAATTACATATTTTACTTATTGATTGTTTGTCATTATCACACTAAATGTTATATTTATAACATTATAATGAGTGGAACTAGTTAGTCAAATTAATGTACAATCAAAAAATTAATTTGTCACTTGAAATAAAAATTAGAGTTTAAAAGATATATATCAATCATTATAAATAAATAAATAAATAATTGGAAGTGGAAGTCCCTCCAGTATGTACCAACTGATTGCCATCTATGAGACTATGACCGAGCACGGGTATTGAATAACTCTATTAATAATAATTCAAACCCAATGATGAGACTTGAATCCATAAATGAGCTTCACTCGTAAATATTTTTGGGTCCTAAAATTGGTAGTTTTGTATTATTTAACAATATTATTTATTTTCTATGTTGGCTCAAATAGTCAAATTTGTTTTGCAAAATCTTATAAAGAAAATACAAAAATGTGGACTCGTTTTTATTTTTGAGTTTATTCAGCCTATATGAATTTAACTTTCTAATTTTTGGTGGAATATTTGTGACAGGACGATGTGAAATTGCTGAAGTATTTAGGACTGGATACATTCCGATTGTCCATTTCTTGGCCACGAGTATTACCTCGTAAGACTATAGAAATAATTAAGTACTTTTTCTTTTGAGGACATAAAAAAATTAAGTACTGTTACTCATTCAAATTAGGATTTCGGAAGCCAATTAATAATCGATTACAAAGTTAGGGAAACCACAAATCAGTCTAAGTTTCTTGAATCGTTAAAGATATCCTTTAAGAATTTCATTTTCAGAAAAGCACAAAAATATATTGTACAAACTTTATTCCTGAAAGGTTTAAAAAAAAAAAAAACTTTATTCTTGATTATGGAATGATTTTTCAGATGGGAAGCTAAGTAAAGGAGTGAATAAAGAAGGGATTGCCTATTACAACAATGTCATCAATGAGCTTCTTGCAAACGGTAAATGAATTAATTTTTTTACAATCTTAATTAATATCTTAAAATTTGACCTTCTCGTTAGTCTACTAATTAACCAATGTAATTTTTTTTTCTATTTTATACAATGGCATAAATTAACAGGTATAACCCCATTTGTGACACTATTTCATTGGGACCTTCCACAAGCACTGGAGGATGAGTACACAGGCTTTCTAAGTCCTCTCATTGTGTAAGTGAACTAATAAAAATTTCATATTATATTTGAGCTATGCACAAAAATAAATAAGTGATAATTATAAAAACGAGCCTGGGTTTAGTCTCGTTACAAAAAGCTCCAATTATCTTGAAAACTACAATTACACCCTTGAGGTTTGTAATAACAATACTTCAGGGATATTTTTATAATTAGCCCAATAAATAATATTTAAAACGTCCCATAAATGTACGTATATTAGAAGAAAGTGAAATGACACGATGTATTATGCAATGGCAGAGATGATTTTAGAGATTTTTCGGAGCTTTGCTTCAAGGAATTTGGCGATCGCGTTAAATATTGGATCACATTTAACGAGCCGTTTACGTTCACAAGCGGCGGTTATGACGGAGAATTCCTGGGCAGCCTAGCGCCGGGGAGGTGCTCCTCTTGTCCACAAGGGAATTCGGCAACTGAGCCTTACGTTGTTGCTCATCATATTCTCCTTGCCCATGCTGCATCTGTTAAACTATACAGGGAGAAATATCAGGTTAATTAATTATTATTTTCGTTACACCCTGAAATTTATTAATCGTGTATATAAACAGTACACATATTAAAATACTTTAGGAGTATAAATAAATCATTAGTTAAATTAAATCATTAGAATATTATATAAATTGTCAATAAATGTAATTTAGCCTTTTCTTATATCGTAAAGTTCGAATCTATATGTGAAAAAAAGTTCTTTGAAAAAATTCTACCCTGGTATGTGGAGCTTAAAACGTGTTGTGATCTAACTGTACCGTTGATCACATAATAAATGTTATTCCAATTATTAAGCTTCATTTAATTTGTGTTGATGGATTTGAATTTAAGAATTTCGAACCCATTTAGCAGCTTGTTTGGATACTTTTTATATAATAGATTGAAATATATCATTAAACTTTTATTTTGAACTATTTTTTGATATCTTTTTTCGAAATCCTCTAGTCAATTGGATCCAAATACAATCTTAAACAATTAATCAAGATCTTGAGTAATGCTGAAAAATCTTGATTATGTACAGGCAACTCAAAAGGGAGAAATAGGGATAACATTGGTGACTCATTGGTTTGTACCATATTCGAGTAGCAGACTTGATATTAAAGCAGCACAACGAGCTCTTGATTTTGTTTACGGATGGTAAGTAATTAACCGTAAATTAGTTGAAGTCATTATTTTAATGTTTTTCGTGGACTTACAACCATGAACCTAAACATTAAAACAAAAAATATTCAGTTCACCGAATCTACCTATAAAAATGATTTTGTCATTAAACTTTTACAGTTACTACTACATATTACCGACAAAATCAAAAAATATTCATTTTCCCAAAACTTTCTAATATTGTAGGTTTTGCCACCAATTTTAGAATTTGTCGATAAATATTTGACTACAATTTTACGTATTGTTTTGATTTGTCGGAATTTTATCACAAATTCAATTCCAGCGAATGTTTTTAATATTTACCTACATATTTTGTAGTGATCTATGTTAACCTTAATTTCATATATCTTCTTGTGTACATGAAGGTTTGTTGAACCTGTAGTTTATGGGAACTATCCAAGAAGCATGCAATCCCTTGTGGGAAGTCGATTACCCAAATTCACTGAGGAGGAAAGTGCAATGCTAAAGGGATCCTTTGATTTTTTGGGCTGAATTATTATACTGGAAATTATGCAGCCCATGTTTTGTCTCGCAATGGAAATGTCAGCAGCACATCAGACAGCATGACTCGTCTTACAAGTAAGTTTTTTTATTTCAAGAATTTCATTCAACTTTTTTAAGTAGTAACTTTTATTATTTGCAAAACCAGTACTTTATTTCAAGAATTTGATTCAGTTATAGATGAGTCTATTCAATTTGAATCATTGATCTAAAAAATGGATCACACGAGCCGGTTCGACTAGTTTGACCCTGAATCAATGACTAGTTTGACCCTGAATCATCAATTCTATATGGTTTATTCATGCTAGCACCTTGAGGAGTACTTCATGTGCATAATAACCATAGATTTATTATAGAAGTGTAAAATCCACACACAATCACATAATCCGGCGTATATTATATGCAAATAGATACTACACCTGGTGTATTCCTCTAGGAGTTCCGTCTACAAGACTCTTTTAAACCATCTCCAGTAGTTTACACTACTTTAATGCAGAATTTGCACTACTTTAATTTAGTACAGAATCTGCATTCCATCTCTAACAGTTTGCACTACTTTATGTACTAAAAAAGAATATTCTATAAGATTCTTTTTTTTATTCATTTAATATTGATTTTTATTACATTATAACTGATAAAAATATTACATAGTTAACTTTATATAATATAATATTTATTAAATATTTTAATTTTAAAATTAAACAAATTCAAAAAAAAATATTGGATTTATGAAATAATGCAAAATTAAAATAACAATTCACAGAATTACATATTATATTATTTAAAAATTATCACATATAATAGAATTAATTTTAGTATTATTTTTTATTAGATTAACTGAAATATAGAATTAATAATAATATTTAAAGTTAAAATAAACCCATAACAAATTAAATTTAAAAAAAAAAAAAAAGTTAAGTTGCTACAGTGCAGCGCCATTTGTGACGCTACACTGTAGCAAATGCCAAATAATGATGCAAAAAATACCGCAGTGCTGGCGCTGAGCATGTTGGATCCATTTTATTTAATATTTGTGTATTTTTTTGTTATTAATTTAAACATAATACTTAACAATCATTATGTTACATTATTGTTGTATAAAATATTAAAAAAATATAAGTAATTCTTATTAGATTGGATCAGTTGACCGCCAACTCATGAAATCGCTAACGGATATATAGCAAGAACGTTTTTCGTCAACGGTCGATTTTTAAAACATTGATTTTTATATATAACTAGTAAATTATAGACTTGCTCAAGTAGAAAATATATTTGCAAAATGTACACGTGATAATACAATGTAACATTAACAAATAATATAAAAGGAATCACAATAAATACCTCTATCTGTGTGGCCGAGGCCAAAGAAATATTCACAAATTTCCTCACATATATATTCATATACTTACTTTTTTTTCTCACTAATTCTTTTGCAGCTGATAGAAACGGTATACCCATTGGTAGTCCTGTAAGTTGTCTCAAGAAATCCAACCTTTTTTCAGTATTTTTTTCTTTTTTTCATTTTTTTTTTTTTTTTTTGTGTGTGTGTGTGTGTGTTTTCGGGTTGAAGGTAGCTCCAATTGTTAAATAATTATTACAATATATTGAGTAATGATTTTCAGACTGGAGTGCCAATTTTTTATGTGTATCCCAAAGGACTTCATGATCTTCTAGTTTACACCAAGAACAGATACAACGATCCTACCATTTACATTACGGAATCTGGTACATTTATATATTAAATTCTCTTTAGCATAATTACATATATACAGTAATAGATATTGGTGGTTTATTTAGTTTCTTTTTACTATTCTTAGGTATGGGTGACCAAAATAATGAAACGTTGCAAAATAGCATTAACGACCCACAAAGAGTTGATTTCTACAGTGGTCATCTTAATGCCGTTCGGAGAGCAATTGGGTAAGTATGTTTTTTTGAGTAATCTAATATTTAATTTTAATTTCTCACTATTTTTCTTGAAAACAAATTCACGAAAGGGAACTATATATACAATCAGTCTCAGCTTTATTGTTTGATTCAACTGGATTTTTGGCCATTTGTCCATAATAATAATATTTTTTAGCCATTTTTCTAAAACAGAAAAGGTTATTTAATTTTTTTTTTAGTTCAATCGTCCATTTTACTCTTTTTAGCCAAGTTATAGCATGTATGTTAATTTGCCACATACCTAGTACTAATAGATAGGAGTATACATTTGTGATGGCAGGCAAGGTGTGAATGTGAAGGGTTTTATTGCATGGTCATTTTTAGACAACTTTGAATGGGGATCCGGTTACACCCAACGGTTCGGGCTTTGCTATGTGGATTATAAAAATGGGCTCAAAAGGATTCCCAAGCAATCAGCTCTTTGGTTCAGGAATGGTCTCATCAAGAAGTAGAAGACAAAGACCATGTATTTTGAGGGTTTTATGTAATAAAGGTTATTGTCCATTTTATTCGGAGTCCATTAACGAATGAGTTAATGAAAGTTTGTGTGTAATAAAAACTATCGTTCATTGTATTAAGAGTCCATGTAACTCATTTGTATATTTCATACGGTACAATGTTTGGTCTCTATTCATATGCTAATGATGCGCGCGGTAAGCGGGTTTGTCAGGGACACAAGATATATCCATGGGTTTGGTTGCTCCGAGAAATATTTCTTCCTGATGTTCGACCACAAATTTTACAGGAATAAATTTGGTACAGAACGTAAACTTGTTGCCATACATAACACTTAGCTAGCTGGTTATTAGTTCTCTACTTAAAAACGTGTTTTACACTTTTACGTTTTAGTTTTGACAGTTGGAGTACCTGAAGTACTTGTAGTATAAATACCCATTGCTCTCACTTTTCACATATGAAAGTTTACACATTTTAATGGAACAGTTCTTAGCTCGTACTCTCTCATGCATAATTCTCAGAATTTGATTCTGCATTTTCACATGGTATCTGGAGCTCGGGCTTGGATTTAGCTCAAAATGACGAAGAATTGCCATACACCTTGGCACATTACTGCTGAAGATCACGAGGATCCGCTGAAGGATTCGAGTACAGAGGCTCGAAATGTGATTGCGAATCAGACTGCTACTACAGAAGGAAACCTATACCAGCTGCATAGCTCCAATCACCCTGGGATGATTTTAGTTTTGAATCCTCTAACAGGTAACAATTACCTCTCCTGGGAGAGCTATGATTTTAGCTTTAGGTGCTAAGACAAAATTAAGATTTATTAATGGCAAAATTGATGTTCCTACTGAGGATTCGAAAGAGTATGAAACATGGAGACGTACTGATTACATGGTGAGTACCTGGATATTAAATTATTTATCCAAGGACATTGTTGATTGGTTTTTGTATGCTAAAAGTGCTAAGGATCTATGGGAGAACATTGCTCAGCGCTTTGGTGAGAGCAATGGACATCAGATCTATCAGTTGCAAAAGGATATAGCCACAATTTCTCAGGGAACCGATTCTGTGGCAGTTTATTTTACGAAACTCAAAAAATTATGGGATGAATATAGTGCGTTGGTGCCTGTACCAGGGTGTAGTTGTGGAGGTTGTAAGTGTGCAGTTGGGAGAGTTGTTGCTGAACAGGATAATCACACTAAGTTGATACAGTTTCTAATGGGGTTAAATGACTCATTTGGCCACATTAGAAGTCAGGTTTGCTTATGGATCCATTACCTTCGACTAACAAGGCATACTCCATGTTTCAACGGGTTGAGAAACAAAGATATATTCAGATTCATATGTCAGGGAATACAGAGGGTGTGGAAATGTTTACACAGTCTACTAAGACTTTTGGCAGAGGTAAGCCAGCTGGTGTAGCTGGATCTACTTGGTCAGGATCCAGAGTAAGAGATAATATCCGCAGGACAAAAGAGGAAAAGGCTAAGTTGATTTGTGATCATCGTCATTTTCATGGTCATGAGAAGAAGGATTGTTTCCAACTTCATGGTGTTCCTGATTGGTATGAGGCACTAAAGGAGCAGAGAGGAAAGCCTATGGCTCATATGGTGGAGACAAATTCCAACTCAGCAAAATCTATTTCTCAGGAACCTGGGAAGCATGCACCTGCACTTAACATGGTTGCTTTGGTTCAGCAAGAGATAGCCAAATACTTGACATCTAGATCTTCCCCTCTTGGTATTGGTAATGCGGATTTTGCTCATTATGTTGAGTTTGCAGGTATGCCTGATTTGGTTCATGCATTGTCTACCTTTGAATATCTGGAGGACACTTCTTGGATATTGGATACTGGATACTGGTGCTAGTAGGCACATGTGCACATCTCCTACTCACATGCACAATTTGATTACTATGTCCTCACCTGTTCAAGTTTACTTGCCTGATGGTTCTACTAAGTCAGTTCTCCATACTGGCAAAGTGGCCATCTCTCCTTCTCTTACACTCACTGATGTTCTTTCTGTTCCAAGCTTCAAGTATAATCTTCTCTCTGTTTCTCAGCTTACACAAACTCATAATCTAACCTGTACTTTTTTCTCCTCTCATTGTACCTTGTAGGACCCTCAGACTAAGAAGGTGATTGCAATGGGAAGGTTGTGGGCAGACTCTACATCCTGCAATCTTTCTACGTTCCTTGTTCTTTACCACACACTAATCCTAACTCTTTACATTCCCTTTTCTTTGATTCTTCTTGTAATAGTGACATCTTACAGTGGCACATTAAATTGGGACATGCGTCCCCTAGTGTATTGTCTCATTTGAATTTTCTTAAATTTTCTGATCTGAGTGCAGAACAACAAATTTTCCAGCAATGTGAAGTGTGTTGTAAGGCCAAACAACATAGAATTCCCTTTCCTTTAAGTACCTCTTCCTCTGTGGCTATTTTTGATTTAATTCATATGGATGTATGGGGACCTTATACTGTTCCTTCTTTAACTCATACACCATATATGTTGACTGTGGTAGATGATTTTAGTAAGGGCACTTGGATATATTTGATGTCTCACAAGTCACAGGTGTGTAACTTGTTGAGAATGTTCCGTAAGATGGTTGAGACACAATTCAATACTCATGTTAAGACATTGAGATCAGACAATGGTACATAATTTACTAGTAAGGAGTGTCAGGATCTTTTCCTGTCTTTTGGGGTTGAGCATCAAAAAAGTTGTACCTATACTCCTCAACAGAATGGGGTGGTTGAGAAGAAACATAGACTCCTATTGGATGTAGCTAGATCACTCATGTTTTGGTTTACCTGCTCATTTTTGGCCTTATTCTCTTCTTACTGCCACTTACCTTATCAACAGGGTGCCTAATTATACCATTCAGTGGAATACTCCTATGAAAGGCTATATGGGAAATCCCCTGATTACAGTTTTCTATAGCCTTTTGGATGTTTAGCTTATGCCACTAATTTGTCTCCCCATAAATCCAAATTTGACCAAAGGGCCTTTAAATGTGTTTTCATTGGGTATGATCCAGGGACTAAATGTTACAAACTCTTTAATTTGGAGACACAAAAGGTTGTGATTAGCAGGGAAGTTAAGTTTTGTGAATCTCATTATCCCTTTTTGACTCAATTTGTAGTACCTCCATTTCCTTCCTCTACTCCCTTGTTTGTTCCTCTTCTAGATCTTTGAGTCCTCTTTTTTTTGTTCCTTCCTCTCTGTTGCCCCCTTCCCCGTGATCTTCGCAAGCACTAGACATACCTCCAATCCAGCATGGCTCATAGACTTTGTTACCTACAACACTCTTGCCCCCATTGCTTCACCTTCTACAAGTTAGGGTTCATCCTCTCCAGGTACTTTATACCCTGTTCATACCTTCCCTTTTGTTATTTCTCCTATCTTTGATGCTTCATATGTTGCCTTTCTCACTAATGTATCCAATGTTCAAGAGCCTCACAGTTATTCACAGGCTAGTCGATGCCCTCATTGGGTGGAGGCAATGAACAGGAATTGCAAGCTTTGGAGCACAATGATACTTGGGTTTTAACTTCTCTGCCCTCGGGTAAGAAAGCTATTGGGTGTAAATAGGTGTATAAGGTTAAGATGAATGATGATGGAACAATTGAACGTTATAAAGCTCGATTAGTGGCAAAGGGCTACAATCAGGTTCATGTTGTTGATTATGTGGAGAGTTTTTCCCCTGTTGCCAAGATGGTCACTGTACGCATGTTTGTTGCTTTAGCTACTATGCAATGGTGGGTTCTGTTTTAGCTGGACATTAATAACGCATTTTTGCACGGATACTTGGATGAGACCATCTACATGAATCCTCCTTAGGGTTATGTTAAGGCTCAACCTGGGCAAGTTTGCCAACTAAAGCGAAGTCTCTATGGTCTGAAACAAGCTAGTAGGTAATGGAATGCGGAATTTGCTGCTAAATTGATAGAGTATGGTTTTAGGCAAAGTGCTCCTAACCACTGCCTTTTTCTCAAGTAGGATTCTAGTTCTTTTATGGCTCTTTTGGTATATGTTGACGATGTGCTTCTCACTGGTTCGAATATTGATGATTTTGTGGCTCTTAAACAATATTTGGATAGGCTTTTCACCATTAAGGACCTTGGGCGTGCAAAATATTTTTTGGGGATGGAAATAGCTCATAGTCCGCAGGGCACTTATCTCAATTAGAGGAAATACATCCTTGATCTCTTGACTGATGTGGGCCTTCTTCATTGCAAGCCTGCTGCTACCCTATTCTCTCATGGACTGAAGCTTGAGGCTAAAGATGGTTCACCTTTTTCTGCTCCTGGTAGATATAGAAGATTGGTAGGCAGATTTCTCTATCTTAATCTCACAAGGCTTGATATCACTTACGATGTGCAGCAACTTAGTCAGTTCATAAATGATCCCTATGATTCTCATTGGGATGTTGCCACCCATTTGCTTAAGTATCTTAAAGGTTGCCCTTCCAAGGGCCTCTTTTATCCTACCCGTTTGTCCTCAGACGTTGTTGCCTTTAGTGATGCAGATTGGGCTTCTTGCCCGAATTCATGTATGTCTTTGACTGGGTTTTGCATTCTTTTTGGTGCTTCTCTTGTGTCTTGGAAGACCAAGAAGCAGACCACTATTTCCCGTTCTTCAGTCGAAGTAGAGCACCGGGCTTTGAGTGCTACCGTTTGTGAGCTTTTGTGGCTTTCTTGTATTGCTCAGGACCTTGGTTTGCCTATGACTACTCCTGTTCGCTTATGGTGTGATAGTCAGGCCACTCTTCATATCACTGCGAATCCCGTTTTCCATGAACGCATAAAGCATCTTGACATTGATTGTCACCTTGTTCGCAATCAGTTGAAGCTTGGCTTCATGGAATTCCTCTCGTGCCCAATTGGCTGATATGTTTATTAAATCCCTGCCTACAACTCAGTTTGCTGGTTTACTGTCCAAGTTGGGATTCGCTGATTTTCTCCGTCATCCCACTTAAGGGGGGGTTGTTGCCATACATAACACTTAGCTAGCTGGTTATTAGTTCTCTACTTAAAAACAGTTTTACACTTTTACGTTTTAGTTTTGACAAATGAGTACACAAGTACTTGTAGTATATATACCCATTGCTCTCACTATTCACATATGAAATTTTACACATTATAATGGAATAGTTCTTAGCTCGTACTCACTCATGAATAATTATCAGAATTTGATTCTACATTCTTCACAAAACTAGTTGAGTCCATTATGCTAATTAGGTTCACATTACAATTTTAAGAATATTTAAAAGTTATTAATCTAAGAAAGGCTCAAAAATAAAAATAAAAAGTTATTCTAAGAATAATACTTTTTCAAAACACGCAATAAAAGAATTAATCATATCACATAAATTCATGTGAAAAAGACAAAAGTATATAAATTGGTTAGGTAGATGAGTGTAAGAATAACTTAATCCTTTTTGTAAATTTAAATTCGTCTCAAACAAATGAGTTTGAATTTTAAACCTCCATTATCATCATGCTACGAAGCAACAAATTACAAGTGTTTGTGAATAATTATTTCTCTGAAACAGGGAAACTGTAGTACTGCAAAGGCCCAACCCTGAATCAAGTAAGGATTCTGGGCCGTGTGGGATTGTAGCCCACAAATATTATTCATTCGTTTTTTAAAGTTTTTCGTTAAACTAAATTTTATAATAGATTTCAGTAATGTTAAACATGATTATTCTATTTCCAAATGACCCGCTGATTAAAAAAAATGGGGAAAAAGAAAGGTAAAGAAATACAAAACTGAGTTAGGTGGTGTTTAATTGGGCTCGATGTTATATGCCTCGGGCCGAAGGCAGCCTTGGAGTTCGCTCAATTATTGTGGCTAATAGTGATTTTCTGATGAAATTGGGATGGAAAGTTATGACTCTGATTCAGTGGTTTCCAGATTCTCAGAAAACGTTATCTGACTTCGGACGGTTCTATTAGGCGATTATTTCTTCCTTCTTCGACTTGGGCTGGGATTAGGCCTTGCATTGAGGATTGTTTAGAAGAGTCACAATGGATCTCTGGGAATAATTCAGAGGTATTATTTTGGATTGACAACTGGCTGGGATATTACATTACTGACAGAATTGGTATCCCGCATGAGTACAGATATCTCTTTGGGCAACACATTTCTGAGTACTTCTACGTTGAGTCATGGCATTTCACTTTCTCATTTGTTGATGGTTACTTGGATCTTGTCCGGGATATTGTTCGATTCCCTATCGCCCCCTCTTCGAAGGACATGTGGGTTTGGATGCATTCTGATGATAGGAATATTACTTCGAAAGCGACGTATTCACATATTCGTCCTACATCTCATACGGTTCTTTGGGTTTCATAGATTTGGTCCCCTCACATTCCGGAACGTCGTTCGATTGTGGTGTGGCGAGCTATCCACAATCGTTTGGCGGTTTTAGACTTGTTGCGCACAAGGGGTTTTGTAGGCCCCTCGGCTTATGGTCTTTGTTGTTCTTATGCTGAAACTGTTGATCACTTGTTTGTCTCTTGTTTCTTTGCAGGGGCTCTTTGGCGCTGGATTTTTGGTTTATTCGATGTTCATCTCTTTATGGCTCATAGCTATAATGAATTTCTGGTGCGCTTAATGACTTTCCGTTTTAGCGAGCAGGTTGTTTTTTATGGCGTGCGGCAGCTTTATCTTGCATCTAGCTTATTTGGCATATCCGGAATGATTTGGCTTTTAATGATAAACTCTGGACGGTGATGCGGCTATTACCCAACTTCAGGTTCTCATTGTTGAATCTGCTTCTTCAGATCAGGGTTGCATGGATAATAATCAAAGGGACCTTCTCATCCTGAGGAGACTTCGTGTTCCTGGTCGGCCATAGAGCTATCAAAAATAGCCCGGCCCGATGGGCCGACCCGATCGGCCCAGGAATAGGGCTGGGCTGGGATACATTTGTAGGCACAAAAAGATCCGGGCCTATTTGGTCCGGCCCGTTAGGCCCAAAATACCGGGTCGGCCCAGTTGGCCCGAATCAATTTTAATGTATTTTTCAAACATAGGTTGGGCTGGTCTCCCCAAATTAGCGACCCGAAGAAATTTCGAGCTGGCCCAACCCGGCGGTGCCGGCCCGGCCCGGTCACTTTGACAGCTCTAGTCGGCCACGACAAGCTCCAAAGATTGTGCAGGTAAATTGGCAAAAAATCCTTTATGGGTTGGATCAAGGTGAATATGGATGGTAGCGCATCGGGGGCGATGGGAAGCCTTGTCATGAAGTGTTGATTTTCTCTTATCGTGTCAACCACATTTTTGATGTGTCAATATTTTCTAATGATGATTCATGTGAAGAATCTATGTCTACCCGACTATACATGTATTTGATATCAGTTCATGTATTATATTATAGTTTAAATCATAGATATATGATATTTTTATTTAATTATAAATTAATTGATTAATTGATTGATTTAATTAATACTTGTGCAGTAAACAACGATGATTCTGACGATGATGACATTAAGGTGGATGTTGTTAAGAATCCGACTTTTCGATTGATTCTCTCAAAGTCACATATAAAGAAACCTCGCTTGGTAAGTATTTACTCATATATATATATATATATATATGTGTGTGTGTGTGTGTGTTGTGTGTGTGTGTGTTTGTGTGTGTAAGTTCGCGATATCTTATGTTTATTTAGTGGTGAGATTTTTTTGTTAATATTTTTTTATCAACAACCTATACCTATGAAGTTTTGGAACAATTTTATCAAGGGTACACATAAAAAACAAAATTATGCAATTATAAGGCATAATGGAAGACAATAATGAGTCAGACTAAAGCAAGAGAAATCTTGGATTTTCATGCAACGTGGTTGCCAAAATTATAATTGTTGTATACAATTAATAAATTGATGATATTTAATCCTATAGATATAATAAGTATTTATTATTTTCTAATCAATCTTATAGATACAACGAACTATTGATTGGAATTTTTAAAAATTGAGCCTTCGTAAAATAATTGGCGGTATCTAATTGTACTTTTATTCGTAGACAATATCTATTAATATTTTATTAATCAAATTTGACAATACTATGTGAGCAGATAATTGACAAGATGTTTAATAAGAAAAATGAGAAAATCGCACTTTAAGATTAAAGATTTATTAATCTAAAAAATTTATAATGTATTAATTTTTAATAAAAAATACAATAATTGGTCAATGGGGCATTTTTTTCCATTCACAAGGGAGTATAATTGTATAATTGGACAACAATGTATTAGCTTAAGAAAACAATTGATTGAAAGATTTATAAAACTCAAAATGGTAACAAATATTTATTGCTCATAAATATTGTATATATATCTTTCATATATTTGTTGAAATTATTTTTTCCACTGCCAAATTCCATTTATATTTTGATTGATTTTGGATTATGGATTTTTTTATGGATGATTTTGAAAATATTTTATTATTAATAATATGTTTGATTTTTATATCATGCTTTTGAAGGAATATCTAGATTTTTATTTCATATTGATTCAATTATTCTTGCAATATTTATTTATTATATTTGTTTTGAAATATTGGTATTTTCAGAAGTGTGAACAAATTACTAATTAAGTCCAGTCTAGAAAAATAAATTATCTTCTAATTGGTGTTTTATATGTTTTTGTGTGTGAATTTTGCGTGATTTCTATTTTTTGTATGAATGAGTGTGCGTATTTTTGTGTCTTTTCACCCCATTTTATATTGTCATATGTTACGTATGGTATTTTTGGTTGTTTAGTAGGTTTTCGTAAATTTTGCTCGACCGCTAAACACCTAAAATAAATCTAGCAATCCTCGCAAGAGAACGAGATCAATTGTAGGGTAGCAAGTTGACCACAAGTCGTCTCTCAAGGAAGACTTAGCCGGCAAATAATTATTATGTATCACAATAGACAGAAAATAAATCCTAAACACTCTAACCAGATTTGTTGGTTTTATTTAAACTAAAAGAAAATAATCAAAAAGACGAATTAAAACTAAGCAGGATTGAACTTTGAGAAAAAGATATAGAAGAAAGTCTAGGATTATGGATTCATCTCATCAAACTTGCAAGCAAAATATCAATTAATTGATCATGCGGTTAACAAATATAACAAACATGTAAAAACTAGGCCTAGGTCTGATAACTTTCGTATTCACAGATTAGGGTTATCCCAACATAGTTTGCTATTTTCATTAAATCTAGGGTTAGATAATACATTTCTGATTCATATCTAACCCCCTGAATAAATTTAGTCCAGGAATAATATCTTCTCTCGATCTCAATTATTCCCCCAAAACAATCAAAAGTTGATCAGACAATCAATTATCAAATAAAGCAATTTATTCAAGAAAGCAGATCAATTAATCAATACTCATGCTTGTTTGTTTAATCAAATCATCCTAATCCTAGAACAAGGAAATTAGCTCATGTTTGGGGATGGGTTCATAATCTCAATTGAAGGAAAGAAAACAATCATAAACATGATCATGCAATAATAATTATCTCCCAACAATTAAAATCAGACAAAAGAGATGAAGAAATCTTACTCTTTGATTAAGAAGCAAAATAACTTCAAGGGGAAGAACCCAAGCAATCCCAATGTTCAAAACAAGAGAAAAATACCAAAAAACTAAAGTATAGAAGTGCTATGAATGAGAGTGTACGAAATTATGGATCCCCTAAGGGCTATTTATAAGCCTAAGCCTATACAAGGTGGAAGAATCCAAAAAGGAAAGGGAAAATCGGATTTAAAATTCTAGAAAATTCTCGTAGTGTTGCGTCACGTTGTGCGGGTGCGCGCCCGCAGCGATCTCCTCAAGACATTGTTGCGCGCGCGCGCCACTTGCCCGCCCGCATCATGCCTTGCGCCACGCACTCTGTCCCATGCCGGCGCCCGCATAATGCCTTTGCGCTACAGATTACGTCGTCGTCTGTGCCCGACTATGTGCGCGTCCGCGCACCGTTGCCCGGGCGCGCGCCTTTACGTCAATCTTGACATTGCGCGCGCGCGCACAACTTCAGCATCCCCAACCGTCAATCGCCCATAATGTCCGTTTCGATCGTTTTTGTCCGTTTTTAAGTTCTCTTTTTACGAGAACCTACTAAACAACCAAAAATACCATACGTAACATATGACAATATAAAATGGGGCGAAAAGACACAAAAATATGCTCACTCCTTCATACAAAAAATAGAAATCACGCAAAATTCACACACAAAAACATATAAACAACTCCCCCACACTTAGTCTTTTGCTTGTCCTCAAGCAAATAATAATGCCAATAAATTTAATCAAGAAATATAATGCTTATTTTGAAAATCGATTTTTCCATGACATCAAGTTCCATCCACCTTGGATTATTCCTCATCGATCCTCAACCTTCGCAATAAACTCACTTAGCTAAAGTTAAGCAATTACTCAAAGTGTTTGGCTTTATTCACAAAATTTCAAATTTGTATCAAAAGTCGCAACCCTTATATTCATGTATAAATTACGTTAAGTACTAGCTCTTTTTTTTTTTTTTGCTTGGACTTCCCGAGATATTAATCCACTAGGTGTAAACTTTGGATGTTTTCCAAAGACTCCTAGGGTGGTTTCCCATACTCATGTGTAAACCGCCGTTTTACGTAAAAGTCAAACATGGGGCACATGAATGTTCTTAGTTACTAAGCAGTTTACCCAGTGGAGTATAATCTCGATTGTTCCCCTTTTTTTTAGCGCTCTTTATTGCATTTTTTTTCGGCGCTTATACTGCATTTTTTTTTTTTTTTTGTTTTTCCGCAAGGCTAGCAATTTTGTAATCCATACAATAAAAATAAGAGTTTTAACTCAATTTACATCAATAAAATCCCGTAATTCATACCCCACAACCTTGAGTATTGTTTACCCATCGCCTAACTCGTTTATCATAATGGTTAATTTTCAACTAAGTCAAATCCTATGCATCAAGTCCTTAATGTCATTTCCTAATTGAGTCTCAAAGTAATGCATCGATTTCAAGTTAACTAAATAGCATTATTATTAAACTAGGGACAATTAATAGGCAAAGTAAAATTTTTATTACAAGCAATCAATTTATATAATTAATGACGAATTAGCCCCCCCCCCCCACACTTAAAACACGCAATGACCTCAATGCGTAAGACAAATGAAGGAGAGATGAAATACGTCCCTGAAAATTTCGGAGATTGTTAAGTAATATCAAAAGTACATCCGCCTATGATTCTGCAAAAGCCAAATGTAGAAGAAAACACAAAAACAAAAAACTAAAAGAAAAACGAGAGTTAGTGAAAAATAAAATGCAAAAATAGAAAACATCCGCATGCAAAGGGAGAAAAACACACAAGAGGAAAGAAAAAGAGAAACAGAAAAACATCACTGATAATCCCCGGGAGGTGGTGGGGGATGGAGAGGCGAAAAAGATAGCGTCCAGTTCTGTTCAATATTCTGCACCCGACTGTCAAGTGAGTTTAGCTGGACGCTCATATCTCTCATGAGGGTGTTAAGGTCGGTCATCTGCTGCTGCACGTCAGCCATCTGATGCTGAAAATGGATGAAGTTGCCTTTCATAGAATCAAGGCGTGATAGGATGGCGTTCAAAACAGTGGTGTCGCCCTGGCTCGGGTGAAAGATGGGCCCGAGGTGAAGGGACCGCAAAATGAGTATCCTGTGGCTCATCTGGATCGATATCATCGGCGCCTCGACTATCGTCCCCAAAGGTAGTAGGTCGAGGTCGAGGGCGCCATTCGGGTTCCACTTATGGTTGTTAAAACATTTGCGAGTAGTAGGATCCCGGAATTCCCCTGCCTTAGTTAAAAATTCTGAACCAAACATACTTTCCTTAGTAATAAAAGTTCTTTCCACCTCATGATAATTAAGACTAGCAACATCAACAATCCCAAAATGTAGGGCAATAAGTGACACAAAATGGCCCATTCCCAATTTGTATGTACTCTTCTTCCTCAATCCGATAAAATGTATCAAACACAAAATTTGTAGTGCAAATTTTGGTACGGGACTTAGCACAATACATAAAAAATAATTCTGGGCATGTCACCTTATTACTTTCATCTTTCCCAAATAACTGATGCGCGAGAAATTTATGAAACAAATAAGTAACCCGGTCTTGAATGAACCCATTTGGCGTCCCTTTACTCGAAAAATTATCGAAATCGATCAATTCCAACCAAAATTGTTTAGCATTAAACGAGTTCAAGGAGACGATGATCACACACCTCTAGTAGAAAATCCAAAAATCGATTTCATTACTCTATAATCCACTCTATACTCAACAACAAGCAAACGGCAAGTGAAGTCTCATAAGTGCGTGTCGAGAAAAGCGAAGTGTAGTATAAAATTCAACAACCAATTCCGAGTATGCAACACTCGTCAATTTAATAAATTTCTTCCAACCCAAAGCTTCAAGAAGAGCCATGAAATCACCTTTCGACCCCAAATCATCCAAAATTCGTAAATTTAGTAGGTGAGAAGAGGGTACCTCGCGTTGACTAATCCGTGTATACCGTTGCTCCTCCTCCTCGGAGTAGATTGGGAAGGGGCGTCGAATTGTTTGGCCAAATCAACCGGACCATTGAGTGTCCTCGTGAGCCCTAGAAGTTCCCTCTTGTGCTCTTTTTTTTGCTCTTTGTGATGCCATTGATGGAAGATACTCGATTAATCGGAGTGTGTTGATGTTGTTGAGGTCGAATTTGTGTATAGGGTGAATTTGGAGAGGGTTTAGAGAAGATTTGCAAGTGAAATTTGGGGGAAAACTCGCCCCTGTGTTGCCGATATCGGCAGTTGAAATGGTCCCAGTGCGCGTGCACCATTTGGCACCATTGCTTGTCCGCGCAGCTTGCGTGTTGGTGCGCGCGCACCCCCCTGGCCTGGCGTCGCTTGTTCTCCCGTCCGTGCATTGCGCGTTCGCGCAAAACAAAACAGCGTCCCGCACAACCTATTTTTTTTTATATTTTTTTATTATTATTATTTTTTTTTTGCTATTGTACTTATAAGAAGAGGAAAAGAACTCAAACAAACCATTAGATACGGTTAGTCGAGAAATAAAAACAAAAAGAAAGGAAACAAAAATTGGGTTGCCTCCCAATAAGCGCTTATTTAACGTCTTTAGCTTGACGATACCTGAGTACAGTTCTTATGTGACGTCTTTGAGGGCTATACTCTCAATTCGTTCAGCCCGAGATACCCCTTTAAAATGTGGCTTAACCCGTTGACCATTTACCTTGAAAGATTCATGCGTCCTTGGATTAAGTAGTTTTACCGTTCCATATGAGAATACCTCTTCGATCTCAAATGGCCCGCTCCATCTCGATTTCAATTTACCTGGGAATAAACGCAGTCGTGAATTGAATAAAAGAACTTTCATACCTGGTTCGAGATTTTTATGAATAATTTTCTTGTCGTGCAACTGCTTCACTTTGTCTTTGTATATCCGCGCATTTTCATAAGCGTCATTGCGAAGTTCATCTAGTTCGGAAAGTTGCAACTTCCTTTCGGCTCCTGCTTTATCCAATTCAAAATTTGTCGCTTTAATGGCCCAATACGCCCGTGCTCTACTTCAACTCGGTAAATGACACGCTTTCCGAAAACTAGTCTATAGGGGCTCATTCCTAAAACCGTTTTATAAGTTGTTCTATATGCCCCGAGAGCGCATCATTTAACTTGGTCGCGATCTTTCCTTCCTAGGATTTACATCTTCTCTAAGATTCCTTTTATTTGCTTGTTGGTAGTCTCCACTTGTCCTAAGTTTGAGGATGATAAGGTGTAGCTACCTTATGTGTGATGCCAATTTTTTCATCAATTTTTCGAATAACTTGTTGCAAAAATGTTTTCCCCCATCGCTAAGATAGCTCTCGGGAATCCAAACCGCTAAGATATTTTCCTACACAAACTTGATGACAAAGTGTTAGCATCACAAGTCCTTGTGGGGATTGCCTCAACCCACCGGACACGTAATCGACAAAGAACAAGTATATATTCATAACCAAAAGACTTGGGGAAGGGGCCTATAAAATCAATACCCCATACATCAAATATTTCAACGACCAATGTACTATTCGAGGCATCTCATTCCTCCTACTAATATTTCCATCCTTTGGCATCTATCGCATGTCACCAAAATTATGCGCATCTTTGAACAATGATGGCCAATAGAATCCCGATTGGAGAACCTTAAAGGTTTTTATGGCCTCCAAAGTGCCCACCACAATGCATTTCATGACAAAAGGCCAATACATCGCTCGCGCTTCGTTTTCGAAATACATCTTCGGATAATTTCATCTTTGCGATTTTAAACAAGTATGGGTCATCCCAATAGTAGAACCTACAAGTAGACAAAAATCTTTTCTTTTCCTAATGAAAGGTTAGTTCTCACAATTCCACATGCAAGATAATTCACAATGTCGGCATACCAAGGAATTGAAGTAACCTCAAATAATTGCTCATGGGGAAAGAATCAATTATCTGCTCATTTTTATGAGAGGCAAGAGTATCATCGCAAAGAGTGAGACGAGACAAGTGATCTCACTACATTCTCGCACCCTTTTCTATCTTTTATTTCAACATTAAATTCTTGCAACATCAAAATCCACCGAATTAACCTAGGTTTAGCTTGTGGCTTACTCAACAAGTAACGCAGGGTTGCGTGATCGCTATGAATAATTACCTTAGACCCAACAATGTAAGATCTGAATTTATCCAAGGAGAAAACAACAGCTAATAGTTCTTTTTCAGTGGTAGTGTAACTTACTTGTGCATCATTAAGAGTCAAACTAGCATAGTAAATCACATGGGGCAGTTTATTAATTCTTTGTCCTAAGACGGCCCCTACATCATGATTAGACGTATCACACATAATTTCAAATGGCAATGACCAATCAGGAGCAACAACAACAGGAGCAGTTATCAACTTCTCTTTTAATGTGTTAAAGGCATTCAAACATTTTTCATCAAAATCAAAAAGGGCATCTTGAGCAAGCAATTTACAAAGAGGTTGGCTAGTTTTTGAAAAATCCTTAATAAACCTTCTATAAAATCCAGCATGCCCAAGAAAACTCCTAATGCCCTTAACATTAATGGGAGGAGGTAATTTTTCAATAACATCAATTTTAGCTTTATCAACCTCGATCCCTCTTTTGGAAACCACATGGCCTAAAATGATTCCGCTTGTCACCATAAAATGGCTTTTTTCCCAACTTAAAGTTAAATTGCATTCAATGCATCGTTCAAGAACCTTAGCCAATTTATTAAGACAATCGAATAAGAGGATCCAAATACGTAAAAATCATCCATAAATACCTCAATGAAGTCTTCAACCATGTCGGAAAAATTGAAAACATGCACCTTTGGAAAGTTCTTTGGCGCATTGCAATGTCCAAACGACATTCGTCGAAATGCAAAAGTCCCAACCGGGCATGTGAAAGTAGTTTTTGCTTGATCCTCCGATGCGATGGCCACTTGATAATAACCTGACAAACCATCCAAAAAAACAATAGAAACTATGTCCTGCAAGTTTGTCAAGCATTTGATCAATAAAGGGAAGGGGGAAATGATATTTTTTAGTATCAGCATTTAACTTCCTATAGTCTATGCACATCCTCCATCCAAATGTGGTCCTAGTGGGAATAATTTCACCTTTTTCATTTTCTACAACTGTTATCCCACTTTTCTTTGGTACAACATGTACCGGACTCACCCATTCACTATCCGTAATTGGGTATATCACCCCTTCAGCTAGGAGTTTTAATACCTCTTTTTCACTACTTCCATCATAATGGGGTTCAATCTTCTTTGAGCTTCTCTACTAGGCTTAGCCCCTTCTTCTAGAATAATTCTATGCATACATGTAGCAGGGCTAATCCCTTTGATATCACTCAACCCCCATCCAATTGCATTTTTAAATTTTCTAAGCACCACCAACAATTCTCCCTCTTCTTCTTTAGAAAGTACAGCAGAAATAATCACCGGCTTCTGCTCACGTGCTTCTAAAAACACATATTTTAAATGTTTAGGGAGTTCTTTCAATTCCAGCTTTTGTTGGGGTTTATTATCCACATCTTCTAAAGCGAATATTTCCATCACCCCCTCATTTTAGGCTTGCCCATACGTCTTCCATGACGTCAAAAATATCATCCTGCTCAAGAAACAAAGTGTCAAGACTATAATCATGCAAGAAAGTGTTTTCGTCTGCCCCATCAATCAAATCAATGAAAGAGCAATTTTCAAGTGATGCATGCGAGGGGATAGGTTTAGTATCAGAAATAGAGAAAGTCACAGTTTCCCCGAGAACAGTCATAGTCATGAGCCCATTTTTTACATCAATAAGTGTGTGCGTGGTGGCCATAAATGGGCGGCCTAACAGAAGTGTGTGCTCATTATCTTGGTTTTGCACTTCCCTACTTTTAATACAACAAAATCAACAGGGACAATGAGACCACCCACTTTTACCAAAATATCTTCAATAACACCTTTAGGTACTGAATGGACCTATCAGCAAGTTGAAGACACATTCTAGTGGGCTTTAGTTCCCCTAGATCAAGTTGTTTAAAAATAGAATAAGGCATTAGATTAATCCCGGCCCCCAAATCAAGCATCCCGGAAGTTTCCTTACCGTTTCCCATTGCAATTTTAATAACAAAACTACCTGGATCTCGTTGTTTAGGAGGCAATTGGTGTTGAAGAATCGCACTTGCCACTTCGGAAACTATTACCTTCTCATTGTCGCCAAACTTCCTTTTGTTGGATGCGAGTTCTTTGAAAAATTTGACATAAGCTGGCACATTTCTTATAATATCTAGCAGAGGTAAATTAACATTAACCTTAGATAACATGTTATAGAAATCCAAGAACTGCTTATCCTGCTTTTCGTTCCGAAGGCGACTTGGAAAAGGAATTGGAGGCTTGTAAGGATTGTTGGTTTTGTGCAAGATAGATTCCTTACTCCCCTCTTCTTCCTTGTGCAAGGTTTTTGAATTAGACGCATTCTTGATCTCCTTGTCACCTACAAGGGTTAGTCAAAGTAGTAGAAAATAGAATTTCAACTTTGTTATCAATAACCTTACCACTTCGTAACACGGTGACGGCTTGGGCTTGTTCTGGTTGGCTAGGTAGCTTTCCTTTATTTACCACGTGTTGAGCAATTTCACCCATTTGGGTGGCTAATTGACTAACTTGGGTTTCAAGACGTTTAAATGAAGCTTCCACAGACTCAAACCGCTGAATGTTGGCCTCTTGAGTTTTCTTACTAACCTGAATGAATGAACTCAAACTTTCCTCAATTGATGGAGGTCGAGGTTGATTTGATGACTGACCTTGGGGAGGAGGCCTCTAATGGATTTGGGATGGATTTTGCGAATTTCCCCAACTGAAGTTTGGATGATTCCGCCATCCTGGGTTATAAGTTTGTGCGTAGGGATCATTACGAGGCCTTTGCTGAAAACCATGGATAGCGTTAATGTCCTCAACCTGTTGATCAACCACCATATTACAAACATTAGCCCCATGACCGAATTCGCCACAAATTTCGCATGACTCGGCAAAGGAAGGGGCGTTGGATGGATGCCCCCGTGTAGCCAACAATTGAACTTGTTTAGTCAACTCAGCCAATTGTTTTGTTATGTCGTAACTTGGTGCTATTTCATTCACGGTAGCCCGTTTGCCTCGGGCACTTTTTTGTTGGGAATTATCACTCATCATCTCTAGAATATCATAAATTTCCTAGGCTGTGTGCACACCCATATCACCCCCAGCAGCATTGTCAACCATATATTGAAAGTTATGTGATAATCCATCATAGAAAAATTGGTTTAATAATTCCAATGGGTAGTGATGATGTGGGCATTTAGTCAGAAATCTTTGAAGCGATCCCATGCCTCATGAAAAGGTTCACCTTCCATTTGACAAAAGGTAGCTATCTTACCTCGTAGATCCGAAGTTTTTCTCGATGAGAGTAGTACCTTCCCATGAACTTATTGTACACCGCCTCCCAAGCGGAAGAGAGTTGGGAGGTAGAGACATAAGCCATGTTTTTGCCCGATCTTTCGAGTATGGAAAGCAAACGATCCTTAGTGATCCTCATTCAAATCCTGCAGAGGAAAAGTTTGAATGACAGAATAATATTCCCGAATGAAGTTGAGAGGATCTTCATTGGGCATTCCATAAAAAGACGGTAGCTGATTGAAGTGTATATTTTTTAGCTCATAGTTCCGTGTTGCTTGTCCCAGAGTGATGCAAGAGGTCGCGGTTCCGATAATCGCGCGCGAACTCACGCATCGGGTCGGCGTGCCTCCTCGTTGTTTCCGTCTTGATTGTCACCCATTGCTGGCTCGTCTGTTTGTTCTTCTTTTGGAACGCGATCCTGAGAATCCTCGCTAGAAACCGAAGAGTTGTCCCCCTCGTTCCTTATACGTCTCGGAATGCGGTGATTGTCGTCTACGAAAGGTGCAAGCTCCAGATTGAGATTCCTACGACCTTGCATAAACAAACTTAGGAAAACGAATCAAACGTACCAGTGGAATAAAGGTAAAAATCAAAAAGCAAACAAGAAGAATTCCTAAACTAAAAACACGAAAAATAGACACAATAATTATTACGCCTAAAGCCTTCCCCGGTAACGGCGCCAAAATTTTGCTCGACCGCTAAACACCTAAAATAAATCTAGCAATCCTCGCAAGAGAACGAGATCAATTGTAGGGTAGCAAGTTGACCACAAGTCGTCTCTCAAGGAAGACTTAGCCGGCAAATAATTATTATGTATCACAATAGACAGAAAATAAATCCTAAACACTCTAACCAGATTTGTTGGTTTTATTTAAACTAAAAGAAAATAATCAAAAAGACGAATTAAAACTAAGCAGGATTGAACTTTGAGAAAAAGATATGGAAGAAAGTCTAGGATTATGGATTCATCTCATCAAACTTGCAAGCGGAATATCAATTAATTGATCATGCGGTTAACAAATATAACAAACATGTAAAAACTAGGCCTAGGTCTGATAACTTTCGTATTCACAGATTAGGGCTATCCCAACATAGTTTGCTATTTTCATTAAACCTAGGGTTAGATAATACATTTCTGATTCATATCTAACCCCCTGAATAAATTTAGTCCAGGAATAATATCTTCTCTCGATCTCAATTATTCCCCCAAAACAATCAAAAGTTGATCAGACAATCAATTATCAAATAAAGCAATTTATTCAGGAAAGCAGATCAATTAATCAATACTCATGCTTGTTTGTTTGAATCAAATCATCCTAATCCTAGAACAAGGAAATTAGTTCATGCTTGGGGATGGGTTCATAATCTCAATTGAAGGAAAGAAAACAATCATAAACATGATCATGCAATAATAATAATCTCCCAACAATTAAAATCAGACAAAAGAGATGAAGAAATCTTACTCTTTGATTAAGAAGCAAAATAACTTCAAAGGAAAGAACCCAAGCAATCCCAATGTTGAAAACAAGAGAAAAATACCAAAAACTAAAGTATAGAAGTGCTATGAATGAGAGTGTAAAATTATGGATCCCCCAAAGGCTATTTATAAGCCTAAGCCTATACAAGGTGGAAGAATCCAAAAGGAAAGGGAAAATCGGATTTAAAATTTAGAAAATTCTCGTGAGTGCGCGTCCGGGTGCGTATTGTGCGTCGCTAGCCTCTCTCACATTGTTGCGCGCCGCCGCGCCACTTGCCCGCCGCTCGCATCATGCCTTGCGCGGGCGCTTTGTGCGGTGGCCGATCGGGCGTCTTGCGCGTTTTATGCGCCTCGCGCTTGGCTTGGCTTGGTGCGCGGTACAAGATTACGTCCGTCTCATTGCACGATTATGTGCGCGCCTCACATCGTTGTTGCCGGCGCGCGCTTTATGTTAATCTTGACGTTGCGCTGCCACAAGCGCGAGTGCTTGTGCGCGCGACAACTTTAGCATCCCCAACCGTCAATCGCCCATAATGTCCATTTCGATCGTTTTGTCCGTTTTTAAGTTTTCTTTTTACGAAACCTACTAAACAACCAAAAATACCATACGTAACATATGACAATATAAAATAGGGCGAAAAGACACAAAAATACGCACACTCATTCATACAAAGAATAGAAATCACGCAAAATTCACACACAAAAACATATAAAACAATTGGTCCACTGATCAACGTTGGTATTAAATTTGATGATAATTTGCTTAATTAAGAATAATTAACAACACTAATTACTATCAAATAAAATTAGTATATATATGACATAACTAAGGTAACTCAATCAGACAAAAAAGAATAAAAAAAAGACAAGATATAAAATAAGATACAATTTTGGACAAATCAATTCAAATATTAGCCAAACCAATGCATGTTTTGGAGTTATCCAAAATTAGTGGTGCTTTGATTTGGTAAGTCAATGACAAGAATATTTAGTAACATAAATATTTTATTGGCTGATTGTTTCTTCGGTTACGATTGTAATATTTTTTGAGATTTGAAAATTTAAAAACTCTATAATCAATCCTATAATTGTCCTATACAAATACTAAATTGATTGTAATCATTACTATAGATACGATAATTATTTATTATTGTATTTATTCAATCAATAGATACCATCAACTATTGATTGAAAGAATTTTAAAACTAAGCATTTGGTAAAACAATTGAGAGTATTTATTTATATTTTTTAAATCAAATTTGATTATGCTACACACAACGGATAATTGACAAGAAGTTTAACAAAAATTAAGAAAATAGTATCTTATGATTAAATATTTGTTAATTTAAAAAAATGTATCTTAAAAAAGACAATAATTGTCAATGAGAGTTTTTTGTTTGTTTTTTTATTTCCAAAGGAGCACAAGTTTATGATTGGACAACAATATATTACCTTAATTAAGAAAAACAACTAATTAAAATAATTACAAAACTAAAAATGGTAACAAATATTTGATTGTTTGAAAATTGTACATATCTCTTTTCATATCTTGATATGAGATTAATAAAATTAAACAAATTGACGTTAAGTAATTGACACGATCAATCAATACTACAATTTTCCTATAAAATCAATCATATAATTACTTAATTGGTATATGCAGTCAATTAGTATTTATTACTTTTTATAGTTTATTAACTATAACTCTAGAAAACAATCAGAGAATTGATGGCGCTTTACTTTGGTAAATCAATATTGAAGATGAAATAATCAATATCTAGCGACCAATGTATATTTTGGAGTTATCCAAAATTTATTGTGTATTGCTTTGGTAAGTCAATATAAAGATTTTTGTAACGAATAATGTATTGTTAACTCAATATATGATAATTAATAATTATATTGTCAACCAATGCCATTAAATAAATTGCTGTAAAATCAATTATATAAACATTTATATAGGATTAATCGATTGATGTTACATTTTAAATAAATTTCCCAGTTGAAATGTTTTAGATTGTCAAACTTCCCATTGTATTCTATCATTTCTTTTGATTGATGAACGATTCACATCAATCCATTGTTGATCAAAATGAGAAAATTCACGGGGTTTACATACATCTATTGAAAATAAATGTCAAAGAATGAATATTGATATCAGTTGTACTAATTCTATACCCTGATTCAGTTATATCATGTTTATGTTCGTAAGTTATTAGTGGATTACTATGATATTGCTGTAAAATTTATGTTAATACTACTAACGTTTATATCAATGATATAATAATTCATTTTAAATTTTATTCATGATTTTATCTACCATATTATTTTGAATAGTATCTCAATTTATATTTTTGATTAACAATGTGAAGTATTCATTTTTTTCAACAGTACAAGTACAATATAAAAATACATGTCTCACAAATTATATATAATTGTTTGTAGAGAGGTGTGTGAGAAAGAAAGGGATATATAAAACAATAATTTAGAGACATGCATAAACTGAGGGATAAATTCTTACGAGTTGAATTAGACATTTAAGTTTATAGTTGAAAATCTAAAATTGTTAGATAATTTTTTATTTTTAATAACCTTATACGAATATTACTATTAAAATAAAGTAATAAATAGCAGTTCATGTTAATAATATTAAAATAAAAATATACGTGCAACGCACGGGGTGAATTACTAGTTTAGTTAAAAATGGAAGACAAAATTAAATCTGAACAAGGATTCTGTAATTTTAAAATTTCTCTGGGAATGTTTTTGTAAATACCCAAAACTCTAGGAGTTTTTCTTGTAAATACCCCAAACATAAGGGTTTTCCTTTTTAATTATCCAGAAAAAGTCGAGTCTATGAATTAAATAATAGCACCCAATTCTTTTGTCACACTTTTTTCAAATTCATTGGATATTCCAAACTAAATGGAATTCAGATTTGATATTTGTTGCTTTAATTATAATTTATAACTCCACTATCAATTAATGGAAAGTTGAAATCTTTAGTGTCAAGATTTCAACTAATTACTAGCAAATTCGAAGCTTCTTTTTTTCAACATAAACTAGATTTCTATTTTCTAAATTTTCTATCAAACTTGAAAATGAAAATATAGATTGGAAACATCTGTTTAGTAGACTTACTAATATTTTATATATTCTTTTCCAAGCAAAAAGTACGATAATACAAGTATACTATTATTTCTAAAAAATATATTATATAAAAGAAACATTTTTAATCCAAATATAAATTTATTTTACATATAAAAAGATAAACTTTTTTCAATCTGAAAATATCGAAAATATCAAAATAAAAGGGAAGTGAAAACAACCAACTCAACTCTAAATGTGAACGAATGAGCTGAAAATGATTGAATGCAAGTGGAAAGTTGTGTAATATATTAGCTGTTGAAAAGTCGCTCCAGACGCGGAGGAAAAAAGGCGTGGTGCAAACGCAAAGCCAATTTGCTTATGATTGGTCGAAACTAGAAAGTACTTGAACAAAATCGCTTTTCTTTTTTTTTTTTTAAATAACTCAGCTTCAATACTTACGCTTGACTATGCCTGAGGATAGCAGCTCCGGCTCCTCATCGCTGCCACCAAGGTAAACCGCGTGATGTGTACGCTGTCACGCCCCAAACGCGACGCGACAACGATCAATCACTTAAACAGAAATAATTCAATAGTCTAAACCAATGATACAAACTCCAAGTGAAATAGAGTCTAATGCAGCGGAATAAAATACACACAAGTACAAATTACATCTTAAGGTCCGACGGAATCCGAATACAACCTAATAGATTATCCGAATTTAACTTACAAATCCAAACAGAACAAAATGAAAAGTCTAACAACAATAAAAGTAAAAGGAGTGTCGCTCCACATCAACAAAGAGGAATTTAATCTGAGGTTCGACGCCTTCAACGTACTCTTCATCTAAAGGTTAGAAAACAGGAGGGAGTGAGACAAAAATCTCAAGGATGGGTGATCGTGTGCAAGTGTGGCAATATATATAGTTAATGCGAGAAAACGGTTGTATGAAAACGCGTGAGGTATGATGCATGTTTTCATACATAGCCCAAGATCGTGATAAATATATATTAAGTAATATATTTATATAGTTTGAGAAATAGTTCGTGGTCACACAGCACGATGATTCAAGCGGACAGGAGGATTGCGTCAAGTGTAGCGCCAATCCCATGCAAGACAATTAGTGGTTGCGTCAAGTGTAGCGCCAACCCATGCATTACAAGTAGCGCTTGCGTCATCAAGTGTAGCGCCAACCAAACGCCTGCTCAACTCCGAATCGTGTGGATCGGGCAAATGATTCCTTTGTTCTTCCTTGTAACTCCCCGCTCATGATGGTCCAAGACCACCACCTTATCGCTCCATAGGCAAAGACAAAATCCACGTTGGAGCTAGCAAGGCTCGGATTCGTCATAATCATGATTATACCTCAAGTACTACGACCCGCTTCCTTGGACAAACTCCGTCCCTCGCCATGGATTAGGACGATGGGGCCGAATAATGGAATAGCAGCCGAAATGAGCCGCCTTCCCATCCCCGACGATCCATTCCGACCGTGAGCTCGACACACCAAGTTGACTCAGCAAGAAATTAAGTACACGTTCGTAGTCAACCAGCAATGAGTATATTGATTCGGGAAAGATTCATAAAAAGTTTTCAAAATTTGCGTAAAGTAATTATGGCGTTGGTGGAGTTATTTGGATGAAGATGATTATCGGGAGGATAAGCAATCTTCGATATCTTGAAAGATTAGGTGGAACATAAGTCCGTTATAGATTCAAATCGCAACACGAGGAAGTCGCCCCCGCGATTGGGTTTTAATCGGTCAAGACGATCCGATAAGTCAAGTAGTTTTTGAGAAAATAAAATATTTTAATTAATAATTAAAGTCAGAGGGTCCAGGGCTGTTTTAGTAAATGAAAAATAATTTAAGTTAGGTCCTTGATAAAAAGAAAAATTTACAATTAGCCCCGTTTTGTAAAAACCAATACTTTTGGGGTTAAAAATTGAATAAATAAATATCCCAACCTTGAAAAATTATGAGGTCAGTTCCTAAAATCTCTAAATTGTTCATAGATTCAGGTTTTTAAAGTTTTGAGGTCGAGTTTTTATAAAATTCTCACATTGGCCCCAAATTTGTTAAAATTGTCATTTCGGCCTTAAGTTTAAAATAATCGGAACTCACAAACCGGGAGGGCTTTTAATGTGATTCCAGTTGGAAAATGTCACTAAGGTTAGTGGGATATTGGAACAAAAACAGTTTTAAAACGCCATAAGTATAGGTCCCTTAACTTTTGAAAATCTCATTTTTGTCCCATTTTGAAATAATTGCCTTTAAGGCTTTTAGGGTCCAATTGTTATGAAATTTGAACCTTGGGTCCAAAATATAATTATGTTATAGTTAAATTAGTATTTTCAGGTGCATGGGCTGCATAAGTCCTGGAAATTTCATTTGGGTCCTCAAGTTTAATCTTTTACACTTTAGTCCTTCAACTTTTATAAAATTACTTTCCAAACTCTAAACACTTGGATTTTTGGAATACACTTAAAATATGTTATTTCCAGTCCCTTAAGAGTTAAAATTTCAAATTTCAAAATTAGGGTCTGGTACAGTTTCGAAATTTGCAAAATAGCCCCTAAACTTCTCAAATTTTACAATCTAGTCCTTGGGCTTTCAAGGGTTGATTTTATTTATCTAAAAACTCTTAAAACTTTATTAAAATATCAAAACATAATTTTTGAACCTGAGTTCAGTCCCAAAATCGAAAATTACAGAGGGGTCCCTTAAATTTTATTTTTCTTGCAATTAAGTCCACCAACTTTCCATTTTTGCATTTTAAGTCCAAAAGTTGAAATTTAATCAATTATGCTCGACTTGTCCAGGTTATAAATCATTCAAAACATAGATTTCAAGAGTCATACACATACATATCCTTCTCATACAAAATTTCATCAAGTATAACAATAAAATGTGCATGTATGCCCTATTTTTCGATAAATCACATTTTTAGCAACACTTGAGAATTTTTCCAACTTGATACAAGAAATAGCATGCAATACATAATATATATCTCAAGTGCTCAATAACAAAATACTACATGCATATTTTCAATTTAAAACACCTAGAAGTTGAAAGAATTTTTCCACCCACCTCGTAGTAGTTTCTGGGTTGATCTAAAATGTGGTCTTCTTCCTTGAATCAACTTCTTGACTAAAACTCTTGAAGATCAGCCCCTAAATGGTATCCAAACCATATTTTGGTGTTAAAATTAAAGTCTCAAGTCTAAAGAAAATATACTAGTACCAAATGGTTACTACTCACCTTAATATCTTCAAGTAGTCTCAAAATGGAAATTTTCCTTCAAGCCTCTAACCTCCACTTGAGATGATGTAGGTCAGCCCCTAAACTCCAAAAATTTATATTCTTGAGTCAGAAATTAATTCTTCATGTTGTCAAGAGAAAATACTAAAACCATAATTTTCTCACCTTAATAATATGTAATCTTGAATTTCCTCTTCAAGCTTGTAGTCAAATCTAGGTCTCTAATTCTTCAAGAATTTTCTTCTAGAGTACCTCAACAAGAAGGATTCAACATCATTAAATGGTGAAGGTATAAGGTTGAGGATTGGAGAAGAAAAATAGAGTTGGGAGAAATGAAGATATTCTTACCTTATGCTTGAAGAATTTGATCCTTTAGAGAGGAAAATGGAAGCAAGTCTTGTGTTTTTATGATAATTATGAAATGAATAATATTGGTAGATAAAGAAAAAAATAACAAAAATGATTGATTCCCCAAGACAAGGAGCCAAAAGTTGGAGGGAATAATAATCATGGTGTTGGTATTTTTATTTATTAGAATTTGGTGGAAAGAAAAGTTTGTCCATCCTTTAAGCATGTGACCAAAAGTTGAGAAAAAATATATATATATATATATATATATGTAAATATATATATACATATATAATTGTAGGTCTTGAAAAGAATATGAAACAACCTCCCCATTTATGGTAATTTTCAAATTTTTAAAAATATAAAAAATATTTTTTTTTTTTTAAAAAAAAATTGATTGGGAAATTGGTTGGGATGAGTTATAGAATAAGATGAAATATTAGGATAAGGATTGGAATGTACTCCTAAATTGTTGGAGGTCTAATATTCCTAAAGTAGTAGTCATTCGATCAAGTATTAATACTTAGAGGAAGAATATAAAATTGCTAAGCTCTAAAAATGCGAAATGCGTAATTGACGTTGGAAGAAATAAATAAAAATAGAGTCGAGTTTCATTAAAAATAGGTTTGTGATACATAGCCAAATAAATAATCACTACATAACACCGAATCTCACGTTAAAATTCGGGGTCTCACATTCACTCTTTCCTTAAAAGAATTTGGTCCCCAAATTCTCTTCAACACACCGATATTGATTCCTCATGTCTTCTTCCATCTCCCACGCTTGCGTCTTCGCCTCTGGGGTTGTGATTCCGCCATACAACTTTAACCATTGAATCTCTCTTTACGCAACCGACGCACTCGCCGTCAACGATTCTTCGATTGGTTTCTGTAAGATAAATTTTCCATTAGAGGAGGAGCATCACGAGTGATGATGTGCTCGTGGATCCGCTGATACCTTTTCAATCTCGATACATGGAATACATCGCGCATTCCCCGCCAGATCGCGCTCGTAATCAAGTCGGTAGCTAACTTCCCGATCCTCCGCAAAATCTTGTAAGGTCCAACATATCTCGACTCAACTTGCCTCCTTTCTTTGATTGATCAATCCTTTCCGTGGAGACACCGAGGAATACTTCATCTCCGCTTCAAATTCCAAGTCCTTTCTCCTCTTGTCTCCGTAACTCTTTTGGCGCTCCGAGTCGTGCGGATCCGCTCTTAATCAACTTGACCTTCTCCATGGCCTCCTAACTAAGCCGACCTTTGGAATCGAGGCGACTTTCGCTTTCTCTTTGGAGTCCATTGGTCATCAATCTCCCAAGTAGTGAGATCTACACTTTCGCCCGCATGCGCTTCGTAGGTGCCATCCCAATTGTGGCCTCGATAGCCGTATTATAGGCGAACCCGGCCAATGGTAAGTACGAATCCCAACTTCCTTGAAGTCCAACGTGCATGCTCGCAAAGATGTCTTCCAGGGTTTGAATTGTTCGCCAGATCGCCATCGCTTTGTGGATGTGTCATTGCCGGGCCGAAACTTAGTGAGGTACCCAATTCCTTATGTAAGCATTTAACTGAGACAAATCTCGGTCTCTGTCGACACTATATCGACCGCACTCCATGCAAATGAATGATCTCTGATATAAATTTGCGCAAGTTTCTCGCAGTCGCCGGTTTTCATCATGGGTAGGAAGTGTGCATTTCGTGAGTCGGCTTCACGACGCCCATATAAGATCATCGCCTCGTCTAGTCCCTCGGTAGATCCGTCACGAAGTCCATCGTTATGTGTTCCCATTTCCACTCGGAATTCTCAACGGTTGTAATAAACCGATGGTCGTTGGTGTTCACTTTACTCGTGACAAGTCAAGCATCTCGCAACGAACTCTCGCTACCTGGTTCTTCATGTTTGCCCACCAAGAATGTCTTTGTTTTCAAGTCCTTATACATCTTGTTTCCTCCGGATGTATAAAACAGTGTATTTCGAACGGTGTGCTTCCGAGAGGATTCTGCTCCTAAGTTGCTCATCACTCCTGACACAAATTCTATTCCGAAATCCGATGATCCCATCTTCCCGTGCACGAGAATTCCGATCTCTCTCCTTTGAGTATCTTCTCTTTTAGTTTTTGAAGTTGCACGTCAATCCCCCTCGTGTTACTTTGATCTCGCTCAAAGAGATCGGTTTAATCGAGATATTAGCACATGAAATTCGAGTAATCGGGTTCTCGTCGGATTCCAAGTGCTCAATTCTTCTAATGATCTCCACTCTCGAATCATTAGTCTAGCTAAACTCGCCTTTTCTCGCTAAGGCCGCCTACTACGTTAGCTTTCCCGATGGTATCAATATCAAAGTGATAATCTTCTATTAACTCCATCCATCTCCGTTGCCTCAAATTGAGTTCCTTCCGAGAGAATAGATACTTTAGTGCTCTTATGATCCGTGGTAAACCGTGAATGTTGCTCCATAGAGGTAGTGCCTCCATTTCTTTAACGCGAACACTATTGCCGCCAATTCCAAGTCATGCGTTGGGTAATTGGCTTCATACGGCTTGAGTTTTCGTGATGCGTAAGCAATGACCTTTCCTTCTTGCATGAGCATCGCTTCCTAGTCCTTCCTTTGATGCGTCACCAGAGACGACAAAGTTTTCTTCCCTTTGGAAGGGCTAAGACTCGAGTCGAGTAAGTCGCTTCTTCAAATTCTTGAAACTAGCCTCACACTTGTCATTCCACTCAAACTTGACTTGCTTCCGGTTAGTCGAGTGAGTGGTCCTATATCTTGGGAAATCTTGATAAATCTTCGATAATATCCAAATAGTCCTAAGAAACTTCTAATCTCCGTTACACTGGGTTGTTTCCATTCAACCACCTGCAGACATTTCGAAGGATCTACGGCGATCCCAAAGGTCGGGATACTATGTGTCCCAAGAATGCGACTTCACTAAGCCAAAATTCGCACTTGGCCGAATTTGGCATACGCTTGTGCTCGTAGTGTCTCTAAAACAATTTTCGATGACGCCATGCTCCTCTTTAGACTTGGAGTATACGAGTATGTCATCAATGAATATCACTACGAATTGATCCAAATAAGGTTGAAAGACTCGATGCATTAGATCCATAAACGCTGCTGGTGCGCTTGTCGATCAAAGGCATCACTACAAACTCGTAGTGTCCATATCCTGATCCGAAATGTTGTTTTGGAAACGCCCTCTTTACGGATCTTTAATCGATAATATCCTTGTTGTAAATCAAACTTCGAGTACATCGTCGCTCCTTGAAGTTGATCAAACAGCTTCGCCTATCCTGGGAGGGGATATTTGTTCTTGATGGTCACGCCGTTAAGTCCGCGATAGTCTATACACAGCCTTAATGTGCCATCTTTCTTTTTGACAAACAAGACGGTGCTCCCCACGAGACGTGCTCGGTCGGATAAATCCCACATCCATCGCCTTTTGTAATTGAGTCTTCAACTCTGCAACTCAACAGAGCCATTCTATACGGCGTTCCGCGATCGGGCGGTTCCTCGGTAATACCTCGATGGTGAACTCAACTTCCCTATCCGGAGGGACAGTGGTGAGTTCTTGTGGAAATACATCTCGATATTCCGATACTATAGGTACTTGATTAATTTGTGTCTCAACCTTAGGTTTGTTAATTACAAACGCCAAGTACCCTTGTGCCCCCTCTAGTGATCGCTTCCCGCTTTCATTGCTGAAATGATTGGGGCAATCTTAACTCCGTGCCCTTCCGAAATTTCCACTTCGGCTTACCGTTCACATAGTTTAATGGACTTGCGATGGCAGTCCATTTGTGCATGGTGTGCGGACAACCAGCTTCATTCCCAATATAATGTCGTATTCGGATATAGGTAGCAAGATCAAATCAGAAAGTTTATCTCATCAATCTTAACTTCGCATGCATTATAGATAATATCTCATATTCGCTTGCGCCCATAGGAGTGGACACTTCTAAACCTATAGCATATGTTCCATGCATGCATGCAACTTGTGTACAAAATGTGGTGCGACAAATGAATGCGTTGATCCAGGGTCAAATAGTACTTAGCGTAGTGGCTAGATATTAGAAGCGCACCTTCCACCACGCCCGTTGCCTCCGGAGCCTCATGTCCTGGCTAGTGCAAATGCTCGAGCGGGCATCCTTGCCTCGATTTCCCCGGCCATTACCCGGATTTGGCGGCCGCACTTGTTTCGTGCGATCCACGATTTCGGACAATCCTTTAGCCTAAGTCTGGCCGTTACTACCACATAGCAAGCATTTCCCCTTTTGCGCCTAACAATCATTGACAAGATGTCCCGCTTTTTGGCAATGTGCACATATCGGCCTGGTTTTTCTTGATCGTCCTTTTCCTTTGTCTGCCTTATTGATCGTCCTTCAAACTTATCAAAGCGCTTAGATGGTTGTCCCACACCGCCTCTTGAGATCGCTTGATGGCCTACTCTGCTGAATCATGTCCAATACGGTTTAGTCCTGACTGACGCGAGAGTCGCTTTACCGCGATCGAGTAAGTTGTCATTTCAACAAATGTCGCTTTTTGAAGTTCCAACTTCACCCCGTGTGAACTTATATAATTTGTCCTCTTCTCAGACCGATTGTCCCCTGTGAGCATATTTGGACAATCGATGGAACTCGCACTCAGATTGGGCCACGACATGTTCCCCTGTCTCAACTTATGGAATTCATCCCTGCCTGCCTCCTTCACGACTTGGGTATGTATTGCTCATTGAATTCAGCCAGAAATTTTCCCATGTCCTATCTATTTGATCCTATTCCCACTTTCTCTCAACCGCTCTCCACCAATCTCGAGCAAACATTCTAGCTCTGAACACCTGCGAGCGTAACCTTTTGTTCCCCGAGTATTGAGAGCATTGAAGATATTCTCTATTTTCTCGATCCATTCTTCTCGCTTTCATGTCATCCGGTTCCCCTAAGAAAGTCGGGGGTCGACCGTAGAAACCGCTCCAAGGTACGGTCATTCGTCTCTCGAAAGCAGTGTTCATGGTTAGCCGACGAGGCTCGCTTGTTGCCTCATAAAAACCAATATCTCGTTGCAAGGCTATTGCGATTAGGTTATCTCCTCGTGATTGGCGGAGGAGGTGGTGGTAGTTCGGGGAGGGTACCCGCCCCTGCACGCCCACATACCTACGGGAACACGGGCGGTCTCCTCGTCCACGGTTTCGACCATGTATCCGTAGTTTAGCTACAATTCGAGAAAGGAATGATTTCAATAAGACTTGCATATAACAAATTATATCACAATAACAATACACAAGACATAGAATAAGTAGAAAAAGTATATTCATTGATGTGAAATTTGAATACACCCGAATGAGTTCATACAACAGAATATAAAATCGAAGATAAACTGAGTCGTGATACAACTTGATTAAGGTACAATCAAAAACAAAATACAACAGATGGAATTAAGCATCGACTAAAATCTAGATATAAGTTATCTACTCGGTGAGGTCGCCGTCATCATCACTAGCGGCCTCGTCCATAATCGGATCTCGACGGGCTAAGGTACCACTCAAAGATTAGGCCGCGGCTAATTCGCCACCGCTTCCGGAGCATCATCGAGTGGGCGGCTTCAAGCGCTCGGCTCTTTCATCTTCCATTGATCTCATCGATCCTCTTCGGGATCTTCTTCAGATCCTCCTGATCCTCTTCATTATCGACCTCGGTCGGGCATGGGTTCCACCTCGGTGGTGGCAACGGCGACAATGGGCATTAGCGCAAGCGCACTTCCAAAGCAAGATCCCACCGAATTAAGTTAAGCATGTGTGAGGTCCTCTATCACCCGCATTTGTTTGATGATAGTATCTTCGAGACGATCGATGGTGCCTCTCGACATGTATGCCTCCCTTTCCCACTTTCCGCGCCTTCCTCGCGCGTTCCATCTTCGTGCGAGTAACTTCCAAGTTGTTCCTGGATTGATCGATTTGATCCTCGCGAGCACGGATGGTATCCTCGCGATCCTTAGCAAGGAGGTAAGATTGTTCTTCTCCTCTTGGCTCTTTGCCGAGGTGTGTCGGTGTTCTTGGTTGCGGCGGCGTTCTTTCCGCCAATTCCGAGATAGCTCGAAGGTATTCCCGGTGCCAAGTGGGTTCGTGTATGCCCTGGAGTAATCACGCTCGGGCGCGGCCTCCAATAATTCCCACCAGATAGGTGGCGCTGGCTCCATCCCGAACAAGCCAAACTAAGAAGGATCACTAAGTAAGAAAAGATAGGGAAGAACAAGGAAAGAATAACTAAGGAAAGTCAACAAAAGTCACCTAAGTCAAATCAAGTATGACTATGGATTCTCCAAGTATAAATTTTAGCTTAACCTAAACATCAATAATATGGTTCTATGCCATTTTTGAAATCGATTTCACAACTTAATTAGTCAAGTCACTGCATCTACCCAACACAAATCGAGGGTCCTATCCTGGGTCACCGGTGTGTAGTTTCCATCTTACTAGCCGAGCTCGATACCACATTACGGCACGCCCAAACGCGACGCGACAACGATCAATCACTTAAACAAAATAATTCAATAGTCTAAACCAATGATACAAACTCCAAGTGAAATAGAGTCTAATGCAATGGAATAAAATACACACAAGTACAAATTACATCTTAAGGTCCGACGAATCCGAATACAACCTAATAGATTATCCGAATTTAACTTACACACAAACGAACAAAATGAAAAGTCTAACAACAATAAAAGTAAAAGGAGTGTCGCTCCACATCAACAAAGAGGAATTTAATCATGGTAGGTTCGACGTCTTCAACGTACTTCTTCATCTAAAGGTTAGAAAACGAGGAGGAGTGAGACAAAATCTCGGTGGATGGGTGATCGTGGTGCAAGTGTGGCAATATATATAGTTAATGCGAGAAAACGGTTGTATGAAAACGCGTGAGGTATGATGCATGTTTTCATACATAGCCCATAAAGCATCGTGATAAATATATATTAAGTAATATATTTATATAGTTTGAGAAATAGTTCGTGGGTCACACAGTACACGATGATTCAAGCAGGAGGATTGCGTCATCAAGTGTAGCGCCAATCCCATGCAAGACAATTAGTGGTTGCGTCTTCAAGTGTAGCGCCAACCCATGCATTACAAGTAGCGGTTGCGTCAAGTGTAGCGCCAACCAAACGTTCCGCTCAACTCGAAATCGTGTGGATCGATACAATTTCCTTTGTTCTTCCTTGTAACTCCCCGCTCATGATGGTCCAAGACCACCACCTTATCGCTCCATAGGCAAAGACAAAATCCACGCTGAGCTAGCAAGGCTCGGATTCGTCATAATCATGATTATACCTCAAGTACTACGACCCGCTTCCTCGACAAACTCCGTCCCTCGCCTTGCGGGATTAGGGCGATGGGGCCGAATAATGGAATAGCAGCCGAGCCGCCTTCCCATCCCCGACGTATCCATTCCGATCGTGAGCTCCGACACACCAAGTTGACTCAGCAAGAAATTAAGTACACGTTCGTGTAGTCAACCGGCATCCGAGTATATTGATTCGGGAAGCAGCTTCATAAAAAGTTTTCAAAATTTGCGTAAAGTAATTATGGCGTTGGTGGAGTTATTTGGATGAAGATGATTATCGGGAGGATAAGCAATCTTCGATATCTTGAAAGATTAGGTGGAACATAAGTCCGTTATAGATTCGAAATCGCAACACGAGGAAGTCGCCCGCGATTGGGTTTTAATCGGTCAAGACGATCCGATAAGTCAAGTAGTTTTTGAGAAAATAAAATATTTTAATTAATAATTAAAGTCAGAGGGTCCAGGGCTGTTTTAGTAAATGAAAAATAATTTAAGTTAGGTCCTTGATAAAAAGAAAAATTTACAATTAGCCCCGTTTTGTAAAAACCAATACTTTTGGGGTTAAAAATTGAATAAATAAATATCCCAACCTTGAAAAATTATGAGGTCAGTTCCTAAAATCTCTAAATTGTTCAGAGATTCAGGTTTTTAAAGTTTTGAGGTCGAGTTTTTATAAAATTCTCACATTGGCCCCAAATTTGTTAAAATTGTCATTTCGGCCTTAAGTTTAAAATAATCGGAACTCACAAACCGGGAGGGCTTTTAATGTGATTCCAGTTGGAAAATGTCACTAAGGTTAGTGGGATATTGGAACAAAAACAGTTTTAAAACGCCATAAGTATAGGTCCCTTAACTTTTGAAAATCTCATTTTTGTCCCATTTTGAAATAATTGCCTTTAAGGCTTTTAGGGGTCCAATTGTTATGAAATTTGAACCTTGGGTCCAAAATATAATTATGTTATAGTTAAATTAGTATTTTCAGGTGCATGGGCTGCATAAGTCCTGGAAATTTCATTTGGGTCCTCAAGTTTAATCTTTTACACTTTAGTCCTTCAACTTTTATAAAATTACTTTCCAAACTCTAAACACTTGGATTTTTGGAATACACTTAAAATATGTTATTTCCAGTCCCTTAAGAGTTAAAATTTCAAATTTCAAAATTAGGGTCTGGTATAATTTCGAAATTTGCAAAATAGCCCCTAAACTTCTCAAATTTTACAATCTAGTCCTTGGGCTTTCAAGGGTTGATTTTATTTATCTAAAAACTCTTAAAACTTTATTAAAATATCAAAACATAATTTTTGAACCTGAGTTCAGTCCCAAAAATCGAAAATTACAGAGGGGTCCCTTAAATTTTATTTTTCTTGCAATTAAGTCCACCAACTTTCCATTTTTGCATTTTAAGTCCAAAAGTTGAAATTTAATCAATTATGCTCGACTTGTCCAGGTTATAAATCATTCAAAACATAGATTTCAAGAGTCATACACATACATATCCTTCTCATACAAAATTTCATCAAGTATAACAATAAAATGTGCATGTATGCCCTATTTTTCGATAAATCACATTTTTTAGCAACACTTGAGAATTTTTCCAACTTGATACAAGAAATAGCATGCAATACATAATATATATCTCAAGTGCTCAATAACAAAATACTACATGCATATTTTCAATTTAAAACACCTAGAAGTTGAAAGAATTTTTCCACCCACCTCGTAGTAGTTTCTCGGGTTGATCTAAAATGTGGTCTTCTTCCTTGAATCAACTTCTTGACTAAAACTCTTGAAGATCAGCCCCTAAATGGTATCCAAACCATATTTTGGTGTTAAAATTAAAGTCTCAAGTCTAAAGAAAATATACTAGTACCAAATGGTTACTACTCACCTTAATATCTTCAAGTAGTCTCAAAAATGGAAATTTTCCTTCAAGCCTCTAACCTCCACTTGAGATGATGTAGGTCAGCCCCTAAACTCCAAAAATTTATATTCTTGAGTCAAATTAATTCTTCATGTTGTCAAGAGAAAATACTAAAACCATAATTTTCTCACCTTAATAATATGTAATCTTGAATTTCCTCTTCAAGCTTGTAGTCAAATCTAGGTCTCTAATTCTTCAAGAATTTTCTCTAGGAGTACCTCAACAAGAAGGATTCAACATCATTAAATGGTGAAGGTATAAGGTTGAGGATTGGAGAAGAAAAATAGAGTTGGGAGAAATGAAGATATTCTTACCTTATGCTTGAAGAATTTGATCCTTTAGAGAGGAAAATGGAAGCAAGTCTTGTGTTTTTATGATAATTATGAAATGAATAATATTGGTAGATAAAGAAAAAAATAACAAAAATGATTGATTCCCTAAGACAAGGAGCCAAAAGTTGGAGGGAATAATAATCATGGTGTTGGTATTTTTATTTATTAGAATTTGGTGGAAAGAAAAGTTTGTCCATCCTTTAAGCATGTGACCAAAAGTTGAGAAAAAAAATATATATATATATGTAAATATATATATATATACATATATAATTGTAGGTCTTGAAAAGAATATGAAACAACCTCCCCATTTATGGTAATTTTCGAAATTTTTAAAAATATAAAAAAAATATTTTTTTTTTTAAAAAAAAAAATTGATTGGGAAATTGGTTGGGATGAGTTATAGAATAAGATGAAATATTAGGATAAGGATTGGAATGTACTCCTAAATTGTTGGAGGTCTAATATTCCTAAAGTAGTAGTCATTCGATCAAGTATTAATACTAGAGGAAGAATATAAAATTGCTAAGCTCTAAAAATGCGAAATGCGTAATTGACGTTGGAAGAAATAAATAAAAATAGAGTCGAGTTTCATTAAAAATAGGTTTGTGATACATAGCCAAATAAATAATCACTACATAACACCGAATCTCACGTTAAAATTCGGGGTCTCACATACGCACTGGCCAGTGTTATGTAGGGGTGTAAACGAGTCAAGTCGAGTCGAACATACAACTATTCAAGTTTGTCTGAATTTTAATCGAGCTTTAAAAATTGTGTTTGAGCTTGGTTTAATTATTAATTGAATCGAGCTCGAACGAGCTTTAGTCAAGCCAAACACGAATCGATCTCGAGTAGCTTGATTATTTTTACACATACTTTAATCTTTTTCTACTAATCGAGCTCGAGCTCGAGTTTGAGCCGATCTTTACATCTTATCGAACGAAAAAATGTGTTCATATTTGGTTCGTTATGTTAGGGAACCTTTAATGATCGATCTTGAATCGAATATCGAGTAACTTTGTTCGTTTTTCAGCTCTAGTGTTATGGCAGGATATGCTGACGTACAACTAGATACTCCCAGGTAAAGAGAACAATTATGCTCGACCCACAAATTCTAATAATAGTTGATATCTCCCCGAATCGAACTCACACGAATGTTATTCAGTATAAACTCCCATTAAATCTTCACCAGCTCGCATATGCCCTGAAGAACAATTTGTATTTGTTAGTTTTGTTTTACATTTATAATTTGTATTTATCTTATACATATATATACACATATATTTACATATGTACGAGTCAACTGGTTTTTTAAGAACGATTTAATCGGTTAAACTAGTGACTCAATGACCCAGTTATTAGTCTGGTTTGATGTCTGATCCGGTTTAAAAACATTGACCTCTACACTATATGTCTTGAGAATGACAAACTAGCCCCCGGGGCATAGCTCAACTGATAAAGGACCTGAGTGACGTGTTGTCTGCTTACTGGCACCCACATCGTGGAGTTTCAAATCCTCCTCGTAATATAGTGGAGGAAGATTTCTTGTTTGATGATTCAATCTATAAAGCAGCAGACCCCGACTTATCGGCGACATCCCGCGATTCACCTTCTTCACAAAAGCCTCTGGTGACAGCGCAGAGAGAGCTTGGACAGGGATGAGGTTCACACTTCTTTGAGAATGACAAACTAGAATCCTTGGGGAGAGGGCCCACATGGCATCATACTCCCTCATTTCGTGTACCGAGGTGGTCTCCTGAAAATGTAAAAATTGACTAGTCACCGTCTGCCACGTTGGAAACGCTGCCAGCATGTAGTCCAGTGTTGCCAGCTGGAAATCAGTATTTGTAAGCTGGACCTATAGAGTAGGACCTCATATTTTGCAAGCAAACCCATGTTCTTTACACCTCAAAAAAAAAAAAAAAAAAACAAAACCCATGTTCTTTAAGTTTTTGTCTTGACTTGAGAGTAGAAACGCTTGTACATAGAATGGGTTTTATTTAGAAGTAATAAAATGAACAAAATGAAAACAAATAGCTAGATTCATTTAACAAAAGTTTTACGAGGTAATGAAATGCTACCGATCACTACCCAAGTACTTTGTGATTTTAGGATATGTGTCAAGACATGATATGTAAATTTTTTGTTTTAAATAAAAATAAAAATAGGACACACATCAAAATCAAAATGGATTTTAGTAATATCTCATTGGATAGTATCTATTTTTTTTTTTTTGAGAAAATAGGAAATATATTAATATTCAAACAGTTCTCTCATCCTCCGGGAGGAGATGATTGAGTTCAACAGGAAAAGGACCACAATACAATTGATTGTTCGGAAGAGAAAAAGCAAATCTAGCTAGCAAGTGCGTCATCTTATTAGCCGACCGAGGGATGTAGCGGAGTGTGAACAAAGTGAAGGATGTTTTGAGCTCCCTAATGTCGTCAATCACCCTGCCCAAGTAGGTAAGGTTAGGATCATTGTTCAGGTATGCTTGTGCAAGAGTTTGGCAGTCAGTCTCCACCTCCACACGATCAAGGTGAAGTTCTTTTGCTTTTTAAGGCCTTCGCGACATGCAATCGCTTCTACGATGTCCATGGCAAATTCTTGACTAAATCTTCGTGAGAGTGCCCTGGTTACTACACCATCGTACGTGCGAATCGCCACCCCAATGCTAGCACCGACACCCTTCGATATCGAGGCGTCCGAGTTAATCTTGTACACGCCCTCAGCTGGTTGTTGCCATTTTAATAATTTGGAAGATATTTGTCCAGACTTTTGATCCATACCACTGGACCTATATTCATGAAGACACCTCGAAGCCATAGCAAAACATTCATAATGGGTTAGTTCAATACCTTTAAAAGTTCTCGCATTTCTTGCATTCCAGAGTGCCCAAAGTAACATAGCAAAAAGGGAACCCGCATCTTCATTATTAAAATCAGCCACAGCGTGAACCATGTCTGTCAGTGACGCTGTCGGGTTAGTGAGAGTCCGGTCGAGGCGGAGCGGGGAAGCACGCCAATAGAAATCACTCCACGGACAATCTCGAAGAACGTGTTCGATTGTTTCCATGCATTGCCCACATCGTTCGCAAAAAGGGTTTGGGGTCGCTTTTTGTAAATACAATGCAGATTTAACGGGGAGCGCTCGTTGAATTACCTTCCACGTAAAGACTTGCACCTTAGGGGGGATATTGAGTTTCCAGAGCCATTTCCATAATACACTCGGACTCCTCGATGATGAAGGGCAGTTAAAAATCTACTGTCCAAAGTCAAGCCCACCGTATACCCAGATTTCACACTAAATTGTCCATTTGTTGTGCGATGCCACGTCCAGCGATCCTCGCATTCGTAATTACGCAAAGGGATGCCGAGAATAGTTTTGGCCTTTTCGTGCGAAAAAAGATGGGACACCATTTCCGCATTCCATTCCGCTTGCCCGTCACGAAACAATTGTCTAACCACCAAATTCTCATTAATTCCTCCCTGAGGTTTGTTGGGACAAAAATTAAGATCAGAAGGGAGCCAAGGATCTTTCCACACAAATGTGTTATTTCCGTTACCTACTAGTTTTTGAGAGCCCTTACGGATGATTTCTCTTCCCGCTAAAATGCTTCTCCAAGTAAAACTAGGGTTATGGCCAATTGTGGCGATAAAAAAATCCCCATTCGGGAAATATCGAGCTTTTAGGGTACGGGCTAGAAGGGTGTTATCGTCTTGGATTAGGCGTCAACCCTGTTTAACTAGCATGGACTTGTTGAAGGTGGATAAATCTCTGAATCCCAGGCCCCCATGCTCCTTCGATTTGCATAAGGATTTCCATTTGAGCCAATGGATTTTCTTTTCATTTTCCTTTTGCCCCCACCAAAAGTTGGCCATCAGAGAGTTGAGACGTTGACAAATATCAATCGGTATTTGGAAACAGCTCATGATGTACGTGGGAATTGCTTGTGCGACACTTTTCAATAGGGTCATCTTCCCGGCTATTGATAGCGTAATAGCTTTAATTGGATAGTATCTAATTAGCCAGTTCTACAATAGTATAATTTTTACTTTAAACAACTCTAGAAATTTCAAAGGATAGTGAAAAAGGAAAAAAAAAAATATATATATATATATATATATATATATATGTGTGTGTATATATAAGAGACAGAAAAAACCACACCACTTATTAATTGTTGGCCTCATTTGCATTTCACCGAATAATAAAGGGCTTTATAGCAAATCACCAAAGAATTATGGCAAATATCGTAAACCAGTTAAAATTGAAACCTTTTTTCCAAGAATTCGTTCTGTCTTGTAGACCATCACTATAAAACTCGGACAAACAAAACACACCTTCTCTGACTATCCCAAATTTATTTAATCAGCCAATACGAAACAACGGGCAAACGCGTAACAATCGGTTTTCGTGTTCCCGCCGCCCACATTTTTTCTCTAGACCAACCCACCCTCTCCTCTGTCCTAAAATCTTTTCCAGAAAGCTCCATGAAATTGCAGCAGCAACGCTAATACTATTAAAACATTTAAACAACTGCCCCCATTTTTTTGACTTTCTAGTTTCTTGTTTGAGTCTGTTCCAATGTGTGAAATGGCTGTGTCGAAGAGCAACAAGAAGAAGCATCAGAGCTACATTTCCGTTCCATCACTGATTATCAACTCCATCTCACAATCATCCCTCGATTCTTTGCTACAATCTCCCAAGAAAAAGCAGTCTTTTAATTCAAAGCTCAGGGTTTTTCTCAAGAGTCCAAGATTTTTCATTTCCTTGATTTTTGTATTCGGTTTTCTTTGTATGCTGAAATTGTGGTTCAATTTAGATCCCACAATACCTTTTTCACAAAACCCTTGTTCTGTTTCTCAAGAAAAGGAATCAATATCAAGTGGGTTCTTAAGTTCTCAGCTAACTGTTGATGAAGATGATGGTGAGGATGAGTTTTGGAAGCAGCCTGATGGGATGGGGTATAGGCCTTGTCTGGATTTCAGCGAAAAATACAGAAAAGAGAGTAGTGAAATTTTGAAGGACAGGACCAAGTATTTGATGGTGGTTGTTTCTGGAGGGATGAATCAACAGAGGAATCAGATTGTTGATGCAGTGGTGATTGCAAGAATTCTTGGAGCAGCTTTGGTTGTGCCCATTTTGCAAGTTAATGTTATTTGGGGTGATGAAAGGTTTGTTCTTATCAAATTCTCGATTTTTGCAGCTGTTTTGGTTTTCGGATTTTGATGAGAATGATTGCTTAGTCCCCAAAACTTTATTTTTCTTTTTCAATTAAAGCTCCCAAGTTATGGAGTAAGTCAATTAGAACTCAAATTGAGGGTGTGTTTGCAAACACATTTATTTTTAGAAGAAGTGATTTATTGTAGAGAAGCGGAAAGAAAAGTGGTTGATAATGAAAAATTGATAGTGTTTGCACAAGCTAAAAGTTGAATAAGTTAAAAAATGGTGTATAGTCAATCAAGACTCAATAGCAGTTTAGAAATCTATAGCACCACCCAGTCCCTCTTTTGGATTCTGATTAAATTATGCAGAATGAGAATCAGAAGTTTGCATTTGAAAACACTAAAAACTATTTTTTGTTCAAGCTAAAAGCTAACAATCACTTTTGTTAGGTGTGTACAAACACTCCCTAACACTATTGCGGGTGTTATAAGTTTCCATTTGATATGTACTATGTAATAAGGTAGATTGCATTTCTGTCAGTCATAGTAATGTCTAAAATTGTTGGCTCTTTGTTTTGGAGGAAAAAATAACTAAAAATGTATATTTCTATTGATTGTTGCAGTGAATTTGTTGATATATTTGATTTGGATCATTTCAAGAATGTCTTGGCAAATGATGTAAGAATAGTTTCATCTCTGCCCTCGACACATTTGATGACAAGGCCAGTGGAGGAGAAGAGGACTCCCCTTCATGCGTCTCCGGAGTGGATACGCTCACATTACTCTAGAAGGGTAAGTAAAAATAGGTTTCAATTCGGTGTTTCCATGTAATTAATCCGGCGTGACACTTTGTTTCTTGGTCTTGATATTACTAGAAGTAGAAAATATTTAATGAAGCCATATATGCTTAGAGACACTCATTTTAGTAGCACATTTCTTACATGAATTGAGGCAATCATAATATTTGTTAGATTTTTGTTATTTGGGTAACTCCTCATTGTTTAATACATTAAAATGATAATTGATGAAAAAAGAAGGGAAATCTTTTACATTGTTGTCCTTTTCAAAAAATTAATCGGTGAGAGAATTTTAATTGAAATTAACTGTATTTATTTCCTGCAGATTAGGAGGGATGGCGTATTACTTTTACGTGGTCTTGACTCAAGGCTTTCGAAGGATCTTCCTTCTGATCTCCAAAGGCTTCGCTGCAAGGTATCTTCGTCACCTCTTTCTTTATACTTCCATAGTTATGTCAGGTGCTATGCATTCCTAAAACCACTAAAAAGTTAGCTTACTCCTTTTCGAATAGCTATACACTACAAATTTTTACTCATCCAATTTATCATGTAGGTGGCTTTTCAAGCTTTGCGGTTCGCCCCACATATCTTGGAACTCGGTAACAAACTTACGGAGAGAATGAGGAGCAAGGGACATTATCTTGCTCTTCATCTGAGAATGGAAAAGGATGTCTGGGTTAGGACAGGGTGTCTTCCTGGTCTAACCCATGAATACGACGAGATGATAAATAACGAAAGAAAGGCTCGTCCGGAGCTCTTGACTTCAAGATCTAACATGACATACCATGACAGAAAACTGGCTGGCCTCTGCCCCTTAAACGCCTTGGAAGTTTTAAGGTAAGTTCTCCAAATTGCTAAAGGTTTTTACTAATGGTATTATGAGGATTAGGGTAAATTACAAAAACTATACCTGAGGTTTAGCGTACTAACAAGAAAACTCCAGTTATCTTTCAAAATTACAAATACCCCCTTTTGAGGGTGCAATTTGTGAAATACATAAAAATGTTGGGGGGTATCTGTAATTTTGAAAGATGTTTTTTTTGTAATTAGGCTGAACCTCAAGGGTATTTTTTGTACTTAAACCTGAGGATTATTCTTCAAAGCTATTATTTTCTAAAGCTATTATTTTGTTGTGTGGTTAGGTTGCTTAAGGCTTTGGGAGCCCAAAAGAGTGCAAGAATATATTGGGCTGGAGGGGTTCCATTGGGAGGAAAAGAAGCCTTGTTGCCACTGACTAAAGAATTTCCTCATTTCTACAACAAGGTAGACCTCGCTTTGCCTGGAGAACTTGAACCATTTGCAAACAAGGCTTCTCTATTGGCTGCTATTGATTACATAGTTTCTGAAAATAGTGATGTATTCATGGCATCTCATGGTGGGAATATGGGCCATGCCATCCAGGTACCAAGTTTATACAATCAAGTTTAATTACAAATACCCATTCGCGCATGTTTCTATTTTACAAATTGCAACTATTCAAGGAGGGTGATTTTGTAAAACAATTACGAACCTCTAGGGGGTACTTATAATTTTAAAAGATCACTGGATTTTCTTGCAATTAGGCTAAATCTGAGTAGTAGTATTTGTAATTATTCATATAATGAACTATGTTAAATGTTACCCTTAGTCCGATATTTGGTTAGTGTTTCTGGTAACTTTATAATGTACCTGTTAGAGCTGTGTTTGTTTGAAGTGTTAATTGACCAATGTATTCTTTTTTTCTGAAACAGGGGCACAGGGCTTATGCAGGGCACAAAAAGACCATCATTCCAAACAAAAGACAGATGCTTCCATACTTTATGGACTCTTCTCTGCCTCAAGAAGAGTTCAATAAAATCATACTGGACTTGCACCAAGATTCCTTAGGACAGCCAGAACTTAGGACAAGCAAAGTCGGGAGGGACGTTACAAAGTATCCTATCCCAGAATGCATGTGCAATAATACAATGAAACATACCCCTGTCTAACTCTATGGTATAAACACAAAATCTGGCATCTGTTCGATGAGTTATAATCTTTTGCAACAAACAAGCAAGAAGATGACTTGACAAAAAGGTCACATTTCTCGATAGTCCTCCCAAGATTTTAGCATCGACATTTTTTAACGGGCTGAGCTGCAAATATGAGAATTTTTTTGGCAGCAGTAAAGGATTTTTGAAACTGCATATATGACAATTGGCCGAGTTTGCTGCTCTGTTTATGTATTTACAATCCGAATCAAGGTGAAGAATGTTATACCGTAAAGGGGTCTGTTTAAGTAGGTAATATGTTTTATTCTTTCATTCGATTTATTCTTTATTGTGTACCAAGAGGTCACATTGTATACATGTACATACACACAGATTACTTTAAATTGTGATAGATTTTTTAAGTGATAAAGGGAGGGAGATCTTGTGCCTAATACATGTTATTACTCTGTTCTCTTTTCCTTTTCTGTGCTCTCTCCTATGAAACTTTGAATTTGAAAGCCTTCAGATGGATTTAAATCCTCATTTTTTTTTTTTTATCATGGGAGTGATGTGAAGTGAAGACAAAATTGATATAATGTTATTGAATTTCACCAATTTTCACAACATAGGTTTATCAATTATAATTAGTATTCACAACAAGACATGATTCACTTAAAACATTTTTGGCCATGTTAGATCTCCAAAACATTCTTCGAAATATCGAGGACAAAGAATAAACATCAAAGTGAAGCTCAAACAAGTATCATCTGAAGAGGGGAAAATATAATAAGGGTTAATTACAAATACTACCCCTGCAGTTCAGCCTAATTACAAAAACACCCAGTTATCTTTCATAATTAAGAATGCCCCATTGCCATTTGTTTCTCTTTTACAAATTGCACCCTTAAGAGGGGAATATTTGTTAGGTAAATACATGCCTAGGAAGTGTGTAATGCTTTAAGGGGGGTGGGTATTTGTAATTTTCAAAGATAATTGTATTTTTTTTGTAAATAGACTAAACCTCAGGGCTATATTTTGTAAAAAGGTGACAATTTTCAGTTACCACAAGTTATCAAAGAACTTCTGAACATTACCATCCAAATATTACAAACAAAATGTTTCAATTCTCTAATAATCAACCCACTATTTCTTGAAGAATGTGGTATCAAATGGCATGTTTAAGAGTTAAAAAGAGAAACTACTAAATGGGTTGGAGGGTTCTAGTCATATCTTATCAGAAGGATTTGCTCAAGGATATGAGTAAATGTAAGAAAAAGACAATGAAAAGACCAAAGAACCTCCGAAAAAATTTCAATAACATTCTTAATTTTGCTTAAAATACAGAAACATCCATGTCATTCCACAATGGTTTTCCATAAGACCCAAATATTAGCAAAAAAGACAACAAAAATCTATAAGGCACAATGTACAATAATTGAATCAGCTCCAACTAGTTCGAGCCCTCTTTTTACACCGGCCATGTAATAAAAACACGCAAAATAAAAGAGAAGACAAAAGAAAGCAAGTCGGCAAGTCCCCTTATGCACTTACAGCATTGCTTGAACGTAGCTCTATCAAATAAATTAATCAGTGATCACTCGTACTAAATCTTTCGCCTACTCTTAGGAAACGAGTCTGTGTTGGCAAGTACATGATGGTTGAGAGATTCATTTAATCTATATCCGCCATCCAATCAAAAAAATGAACGAGATGCTTGCACGTACCCATGCTCCGCATGGGTTTATACTCCAAAATCTTTGATACAAGGGGGAAAAAAGATATTCTCTTCCATCCAGCTGCTATCTCGATTCTACTAATGTGGAAGTCTCTTTCATGGCACCAGGCCATAACGGTGAAAGAGCAACAACTTTTCCGATGATGATTAAAGTTGGTGATGCGAGTTGATTTGATGCGATTTCATCAGCGAGGTCCTTCAATTCAGCAAACACCTAACATTGTCGCAAAATAAAGTTACAATCGGATATTAACTAGAACAAACAGGGAGGAGGAACTAGTGTGTCGAAAAAAGAATTAAGAGTTCGAGGGACATTGAGGCAGACATAACGACTATTGGTGAAATGCAACTATGCAATTATGATTTATCTAAGGGATAATTACAAAACTACCCCTGAGGTTTGGGGTGATTACAGAAAACCCAGAGAAGTTTCAAAATTTGAATGAACCCTCTTCACGTTTAATTTCGTCTTATATTTTACCCCAACCGTTAGTTGACCGGAAGGAATTTGATAACGTTATCAAATATCTTATAATTACAATCCTCAACTTTTCCAAATATTACAACTACTAGCTAATTGTAATATTCAAAAAAAGTTTGAAGAAAGTATTTGTAAAATGTAAGACAACAAAGTTTGGGCTATGTGTAATATTTATAAATGTTGAGTGATATAATTATAAAATATTTGATGAAGTGAGCGAATTCCGTCAGTTCAACTAACGATTCTTGGTAAAAATGTAAGACAGAAGCAAACCTCAAGGGGGTTCTGTAATTCTAAAATTCTTTGTTTTTTTTTTTTTTTTTGTAACTACTCCAAACCTCAGGGGTGATTTTTGTAACTAACCCTTCATCTAATTATAAAATTTGGGTTTATATCGATGTAAACTGAATATATAAAAACTTGATTAAGTTGCTTACTATGCGCTGCTGAGGAGTAGTTCCTCGCTCAACGGCTGCGGCTGGTGTGTCATCTGGCAAGCCATGATACATGAGTTTCGAAGCAAGAGAAGGGAGAGTTGATAAGCCCATATAGACGACAAGTGTAGAGTCAGGATCGGCCGCATTCTCCGCCACAAATAGAGGATCCGTTCCTCCCTTTCTTGAATGGCCTGTCAGAAATCTAACACTATTTGCGACCCCACGGTGTGTCAATGGGATCCCTAATTCGGCAGCTATTCCAGAAGCAGCTGTTATGCCTGTCAACAAATTGACATCAGTTATTTATAGGGCGAACCTATTCATGCTAAGGCAACCTCTATCTTAGCAAATATATCAGATCATATTTTGTTATGCTATGTTTTCTGATTATTATTTATGATTAGAAGCGACGACAAACTATTGGCGCTGAATTTTATCATATAAATATCAGGAAGAAAACAAGTTTATTTTGTAATTTTATAGGGTTTATCAATAAAGAGTCCTACAAGAAACATGTCATCTCAATTGCAGAATAGCCTTGTAATTTTTTTTTAAAATTGATTTTAGTCCTTTAGTCGCCAAAATTGAAAAATTGTAATCCCAGACATGGTAAAACGCCATCTTAATTGCTCCAGAAATATACCCACACCTCTATTCATGGATTGACCTTAAGACCTCACAATCCATATCATCTCTTTAGTTAGGCTAAAATGTGGATTTTTTTATGGTAAAGAAATAAAAGGTAATCTCTAAAACTCTGAAAATCCCACAAGGAATTAGTACAGATAAACCTGCATTTTGTGGTTGAGTTTGATCTTGGAAACTTCTAGGCTCCATTTGGATTGATGGAATTGGAGCTAACGATTTCAAATTCATAATACAAGTCCACTGGGTTGTTTGGATGAAGTCATTCTATAATTGATTTGAAATCCTTGGAAGCTATTTTTTGGAGTCATTTTGGAGAATTTCAAATCCATCTTATATGGAGTCACTGAAATCCTTCCCTCAAATCCTCTCCCCAAATCCAAATGCAACCTTACTACCTTAGGTAACTTCGAATCTTCCCACTCCGACAATTGAATTTTCAGGCTGTAGACAATGTTGTTCCTCACTATATTATAAAGCCTGAACGTTATTATGCCTGATTCGAGTCCTCTTAGGTGGTCCTGACCTAGGTTACTTATACGACCTACTTAAGGAAGTCCCACTCTATGAACAAAAGTACATATTAAATAAAGGGCGACTTGTGGAACCCGTTAAAGAAACAACACGAAACAAATGGGAATTTCAAGAAATAATTCTGAAAATCATCGTACCTGGAATGACCTTCACCTCAATTCCTTGTTGTTGTAGAAAGTCCATCTCTTCTCCACCCCTTCCAAATACCTAAAACCAACAGTTTTAGTATCATTATCCAATTCATAACTTCTTCACTGGCAACAAGTAATGGAATTCATCCAAGAAAATCTGTGCTGGTTATGTGTTTTTGGCTTTAAAAAAAAGAAGCATAGACGTTGTACCAGCAAACTTACCAATGGGTCGCCACCTTTAAGCCGCACAACACTTGCTCCCGCTTCAGCAAAGCATAAAAGCAATTCATGAATTTCCTCCTGCCAAAACCCTCAACAATAAGTACATTTTTTTCCCAACAAGACGACAAAGCATTTTATAAATGTAAAAGAAGATGCAATTGAATTGTACGTGTATATTTCAATCAATCATATACATTTTGGTTTTTGAAAAAATGCCAATTTTAAAACAGCAACAGTTCATCAATTGTTGACTATGTACTTCACGACCAGAAACACACTAAAGCAACTTAATAGCACGAGATGCTTTTATTCATAGCCAAGTTCAATTTTTTTCATCTTACGTAACCATAAGTACATGAAATTCATCATTTGTTTACGCTTTGGTAGGACAAAAGAAAATGAATTTGGATATCAGTGAACAAACTCCTTTTCAAAACGAACATTACAATCTTAAGTCAAATCTTAAGTCACAGCATACGTACTATCAGCAAACAATTCATATCTATTCGTTGCAAGTTTAATTACGGACGATTTACAGCCGATTCATCATTCAGTTACAGTTTGGCAGGACTAAGATTGCCATTTTGGAATAAAATGACGGGTTAATTGCAATTTGCCCTCCAACTATAGCTTTTTTTTTTTTGCACAATGAACTTTGAAAAATCCATATTTTACCTTCTGAACTATATGATTGTTGCATTTTACCCGTTGAACCAACCAAATTTTCAAAGTTAGGCATGCAAAGGAGAAAATTCCAAAATTTAGTAGGCAAAGTGCAAAACTCACGATAGTGCGAACAACAGGATTGATACAACAGAAGAATTCAATTAAAATTGTCCAATTTTTGGTTCCATCACTTTGGTCACTACAGCATCCAAATTATATATCCATAATCAACTAATCATTCAAAAATTCTATCCTCAATAACATGAACAACAAAGGAAAAAAAATCTTTTCTTTTCTCAGTCCAATTTTAAAGTATCAGAATCACTTGAAACTCAAAGAAGCTATAACAAGAAATGAAGGTCATATTCATAAGCATAAATATAACAAGCCAAATTTCACAAACATCAAATTTTCAGTATAGTACTCAATGATTTTTCATTTTTCCACATTAAATTCATTAGAGCACCAAAACTCAAAATGAACATCCATAAATGAAATTGAATAACCAACAGAAAAACCAACCTGAGTTCTGCTATGGTACCCAGCAGTCTTTCCAACATACAGAAGCTTAGCATTGGGCCCCACCAAACTCAACACATCATTAGATACCAGTCTATCATACAACAACAAATCAGCACTCTCAATCACTCTCAATGCCTTGAGCGTTAGCAATTGTGGGTCCCCAGGCCCTGTCCCCACCAAGAACACATTTCCAGGCCCTCTTTTTTCAGACCCATTTTCATTTTCCCTTTTTTCTCTCAAAACTTGAAGCAATTTCTTCAGCTCTGGCAATTGCAAAGCTATATCATAGTCTCTGACAAATTCTTCATCAGATGGGAGTGGGCAGGAAGATGAAGACTGCTGCAGCTGGTTCTTGTACACCCAGCTGTCTCTGTCGTACCTCTCAATTGAATGCTTTTCAGTGAAAGGTGATATGTTTTGTGAATTTGATGCACAATTGATGGTAAAAACTGGTTTGAGCCCAAAAGACTTGGTTTTTGTAGATTGAATTGGTGGTGTTGAAGAAGATGGGAGTCTGCTTAGAAGGGCCATTATTAAAATTGCCAAGAATTTAGCTAAGTGTTGTTAGCGAAGGAAATTTATTTTTCACACACAAAAGATTAGGCCTTTATATACATTTGTGTATGTGTCTGTGATGAGGGGAAAATACAGAAGGGCAGTTTGAGTTGGATTCTTGAAAAGCCCTTTTTTTTTTAGGCTTTAGGGTGTGGGGAGAAGGCATTTTTGGTTAGCTTTTAGGACGCTGATAAGGACAGACTCTATCTTTTGGTGACCTTCGGTGGACTTCTGATTTTAAATAGTATTCTTTTTGGCCTTTTTTTGTTTTGTTTTTGACATTTATTGAAATTCTCAGGTTCTTGTGCCTCATGTAGTCATGTTATAGCCTTATAGGTAAGGTGAGGTAAAGAATGGCGGCTTTGAAGTTGGGCCAACAAGTGGGCATGTTATGTGGGTTCTTGACATGAGCCTTCTTTTGTGGGCTCAGATTTTGGTCACATATTCTTGCTTAGGACCGTAGAAGTGGGCATGTTATGTGGGTTCTTGACATGGGCCTTCTTTTGTGGGCTCAGATTTTGGTCACATATTCTTGCTATAGGACCGTAGTTGATAAATGAAAGAACAGATTTGATGGTGCTATAATCCGGACAGCACACTCCAAGTTAGAGTAATCCAAGTTAAGATATCTGACTTCGACCCAAAGTCAATCCACGTGTAGAGAACCAGCCTGCAACATGCAAACAAATTAGAAAAATCCTAGGAGTTGTCCCGAGGAAGCACCTCTGATGCTTAAGTCAGCACGGTGTAGGAGAAAGATCCATAGCGTATGAAGTAATCTGCAGTAAAATGTACTTAATGAAAAATAATGGAAGATGGGCTATTTATGCCTGGTCCTATGGGCTGAATATAATGAATTAGGCCTCTAGGGTCTGATATTATGTGTTGAGCCTCGTGGGCCTGATGTGATGAGTTATGCCTCGTGGGCTTTTTTTGTTGATTTGGCCCAATTGATAACTTTTATGGGCTAATAATTAATTAAAGAGAGTTAAATAAATAAAATAGAAAATAATCAATTTTACCACCAATATTCATGATGCATTCCTTGTTTGATGCATGAAACGAGTGATGAAGCCATAAATGTTGTGCATTTATTATAAGTTGAATGGAGTTAAGGGGAGGGGATCAAAGAAACAGATAGACTCGAGGCTCTAACCCTGATCAACATTCTTATAACCACTTGAGCTGCAAGGCTCGTGGTGGCCCAACTAACATTAATATAAAAATACAATACAATACATTAATTTTAAAAATAAAGCTATAATAATTACCAGTTTTAATAATGATGAAGATTAGTCAATCATTAATAAACTAACTCTACTCGATAATGATGAAAAAAATTAGTTATCATTTCGATTCTATGCCTTGATGATGAACCTTAAGAACATTATTTTTCCTATTTTGTGCAATTTCTATTTTTTGTAAGGTTATAAGATTAATTATCAAAATACCCTAGTTTTTTTCAAGAATTTTAGGGGAGGCCACGGACCCCTTAGCCTAATAATGTAGCTTTGTCCCCGCATGGAACGAAAAACAGACAAAAGAATTGGTGCACGGTTTCTTATTTATTTGAATCAATTTCCACTTAAATTAACATGGAGTGAGTTTTTTTTTTCTTTCTTTAAGAAAACCAAACCATTTTATTAAGAATGATGATTCTCGTTACAAATGTCAACAAGAGAAGAGCTAATACAATCTAGGAGCACATAGAGTGAGTTTTTCGGAATTGGAAATAATCAAATGTGGAAATGGGTCAAAATGACCCATTCCATAATGTAAAAGTGAAAAATAGCCATTTTTTGTAAATACATGTTTTTTTTAGCTATTTTGGCCAAGCAAATGACATTAATACTCTTTAAGCATATTACATCATGTCACCTTCCTCTCTTTCTCATTATCACTTTCTCTCTCTCGCTTTCGGTTCTAGCAGTAAATTTTCCGGCGGCCATTTATTTTAGACGGAATCTCAAAATAATGTAAGCATTTTTTTCTCTAGCTCATCCTTTATTCATTTCAGTATCGTAGTTAGTTTGGGGTTGGGTATAGACTTCAAAAATCAGATCGAAATAAGCTCAAACACCAGTCGACAGCGTAACTCGATATCTAACTCGATGTCAAGTCATATGTAACTCGATGTCGAGTCACATGTGTCTGGACATCGAGTTAGATGCTTTTCGAGTTACTTATAACTCGATGTCGAGTTACATGTCAGCCTTTATATATATACATATATATATATATATATTCTGTTATTTTATTTGATAATCTGTTGATGTTGGTGTTGGATTCAGATAGAGGATGATAAAGTCATAATTGTCCATAGTGATTTTTGGGATGATAGTTTCTATAGAAATGGTGAAGAAGTGCTTGTTTTTACGTCGTTGTGGATAATATTATATAGTGAGTGTTGGGAAATTTATTATTTAGATTTTGATGAATGCCATGTAAAACTTAGAATAGGAAGTTGGCACCCCATTTTCGTTGTAAACGCATTGTAATAAATAGAAATGGTCAAGTGAGTTAAGTCGGTATGCCTAAACATGCAAGAAGACAACCGAGACTAGAAGGAAGACTCATTGCAAGACAAATTTGAGTATGGAAAAGAAGAGAAGAAGGCGGAACTCGATGAAAGAGCAAATGAGATGCGGTGAGTAGAGTATCGATCAAGTCAACTCAAGATAACCAAGTCTCAAGTTGAAGTGACGAGAAGAGTCATCCATAATTAGAAGGCGACTCTAAAGTCACCTGGGGAAAGCAAGGAAATGCGGTCAAAGTCGAGATAATCGGAAGAGATCCGTTGCCGCAATCAAGGGAATTACTTAAACAAGTAATACCTCCATACTACCTTTCTCGAAGTGCTCGATCCCGAGCGTGCAAAAGGAATAAACCAATGGGAAGCACTGCACCATGTCGAACTCTAAAAAGTCAAGAACAATTCATACGAGGAAGTGGCAATTCCAAGGATCGCAACAAGACAAGCCAACAACAAGTGACTTTAAAAAATAAGCTATCTCTTCAACGGGCGATTTTTGAAAGATCACTATAAAAGGCCGAGGAATGACTACGAGATAAGGTTACTCAACCACGAACATTCAAGCAAACATTTGAATCAACCTAAGATATTCTCAAATCATTCAAGATTAATCTTCAAACCTACATTACGAAGAAAATCAATCCAACACTCACCGTGAAGGAAAGATAACTTCAATCGGTTGAAGAGGAAATTGTTGAAGAATCAAGGGGTCTACATTCCACGGAGGATTGTAGGAAGGTTCAAGGTCGAACCGTCTCAAGTTTTTGGAGGGCTTCGTGATCAAATCCAAAGAGCTTGAGCAAGTGGGCAGAGTAGCAAGGCAAATTGCCTGCCTGAAGAAGGCTTCGAGTCGTCGAGAAGCCGGTGCGTGACCAAGGCATCTCGGTCGAGTCCCAAAGGATCAAGTCACCGTGTGATCAAGACTTACGGGTATTACCACTACCACTCAGATATCTTGATCAATACCTAGTGGATTCCTCCGGGAGTTGGAGAAGAGAGGAGTAGAAGAATTACCCCATCTTCGAACCTCTATAAAAACTTATCGTGTCATTTACATTTCAAAGACACTTTAATTCCTGCATCTTATTTATTTAACTCTGATAAATTTGCTATCCACTTGATAATCTCTAAGTACTAAACCAAATTTAAGGGTGTAAAGTCTTCCAATAAAAACAAATCACAATCGAGTTAAGTCTTTAGTCAAAACAATGAGTTATTCTATCAACGGCTCGGTCAGTGTCATTGAGTAACTAACTCTATTGATTAACTAACTTAGTCCCATCAAGGACTCACCAGAAGTATTAACTCGAATATTTAAAAGGACTAAATCGAAAAGTTGGTAAGGTTTATTCAACCTTCTAAACCTTACACTCACACCCCTTGGGACCTACAAGTGGTATCGGAGCGGTTAGTTCATTGAGCCTTCCGCAGACCGGTTCTTGAACTAGATCTCCAAATTTTTCAAAGTCTGTTTTAGTACTTAAGTTTTTCAAAACTCTTTTTATCATTAAAAGTTATTATCATGGAAGCAAATCGACACGCATCCCTATGTTCACAATTGAAGAATTTGATGATTGGAAAATTCGCATGCGAGCTCATCTATCAACATTACATGATGAGATGTGGATAGTGATAGAGGATGGGCCACCGCAAATTTTAAAAGTGAACACAAACAGTAAGGAGAGCTGCGGTGAAGGTGAAGAGGATGTTGCTCCCACTACCATGGTTGAAAAACCAAGAGTGAATGGACAAATGATGACAGAAAAAGATATAACCTGGACAATGTGGCCAAGGACATTCTTTACAAAACCTTGGACAAAGCCATGTTCAATAAAGTCAAATCATGCAAAACGGCTAAAGAAATCAGGACAAGCTAACATTGATTTGTGAAGGCTCGAGCAAATCAAGGAAAATAAATTATCGGTGGTTGTCTGAGAAATTTGAAAATTTCAAAATGATCGCAGAGAGACCCTGAATCAACTGGATGCTCGGTTCACGTAAATTACCAACGAGCTATCTCGCACTGGAAAAGAATATACACGAAGAAATGTGTATGAATATTCTAAGAAGTCTCCCAACCGAGTGGGATATGAAAGTCATGGCCATGAGACACTCCATGGACCTATCCAAGACATCCAACCATGAGCTATTCTCGGATCTCAAAGCCTACGAATTTGAGTGAGAAGAAAAAGACCAGGAAGAGACAATTTGTACCCAAAACAATTTGCTCTAATTGTTAAGGATGGCAAGAGAGCCGAGGTCAAAGAAGTCATTGACCAAGAGGAAATAGCCCGATGGTTAAAAGGTTTAACAAGTTCTTCAATAAGAACTACAAGAGAGGCAAGGGCGAATCCTCCGGAAGACACTCATCTCCTCCAAGTCAAGGGAAGATAGGCCAACCAAGAGAACATAGCATAAAAAAGTCAATATCAAAGGGTGACAATCCAAGAATGGAAAGAAGCGGATCAAAAGGTTGAAAATCTATCTTTGGAACCGTAGGCAACCAGGTCACTATGCCATTGATTGCCCATATCCTGTAGTCAACAAATACGGGAATGAAGAAGAAAAAAAGGTCTTGAGAGAAAGAAGACAAGAAAAGAAAAAGGCAATGTTGGCTGCAGAGATCACTGAAAAATTGACCCAGTCAAGAGACACAACCGACTACTCAAGTGACTCTGAAGAAGAAGCCTTGATCTGTTTGATGGCCAAGGAACAAGACCAACCCGACCAAGAAGATGAGGTACACTCTAACTCATCACACTCGGTTCTAGTGATAGTGATCGTGACACACACACTTCATCACCCACTGATCTTTATGATTCATTAGGCAAAATGATGAAAGATTTTGAACACATTAAATCCTCACACACACTATTAAGTGAGGAAAACAAACCTTCTCAAAAGCGAAAACTCAAATTGACTAAGGAGCCGAGTACTCAAGTCAAATAGGCGATGAGAATGAAAGTTTAAAGACGAAAATGCTAAGCTAATAGCGAGAAATAGCTGCTATAGAAAAGAGGAAAATGACCTCAAAAATGTGATTGCCTCATTCACTAAGGCATCTAAATCATTGGATGATCTTATTATGAGTCAAAGAGAATGTGGAGACAAGACAGGCTTAGGATTTAATTCCTCTCGTGCTATGTCAAGCTCCAAAAGTGATTTTGGAAAAAGGATCTTCTAGCAATGAAGTATCTCAAAAATCCAAAACTCCAAATGGTGCACACACATTTATCCCAAAGCACAATTACAAACAAACTGGCCTTGGTTATAAAGGAAAAGGAAAACGGCCGATTGAGTGTCTTTGAGAGGACAAGCGAGAAGAAATCCAATGAGTTCCTCAAAGAACTCCAAACAGAAATACTCAGTAAAGAAGAAACAGAGCTACCAAAAACCCCGAAGTTCTATAAAAGAAATACATATGAAGGAATGGTAGAAAATACCCAATCCAAGTGATTGGAATAATGTGAACTATCGGAAAGACCTGTGGAATATAAGCCAAAATGGCAAAGGCCTAGAACTCAAAAAGGCCATTCCAAAGGTATAAGAGCTTTCATCAACACACATATGCACCTAGCACTACACTCGGAGATATCACAACTACCCAAAGAAGGCAATTGCTAAAACACATATACAGCATACTGAGACAAAAGAGACAATTTGTATGAACCTAGAATCCCCAAGCAATTTGCCAAAATTAATTATGATTATGGCACGATAGATGGCAACCCCTTAGAGTCAAACCATTTGGCTATAGGTTGGTTGGATCATCTTACAATACTAACCCCTCGGGACCCGCACAAGTATGGGTACCTAAAACTTAATTTCCTTGTTTGTAGGTTCAAGGAACAAACGAGTGCAAGGAACCTGGTACATGGATAGTGGTCATTCCGGACATATGACAGAAACAAGAAAAATCTGTCAAAATTCAAGGAAGTCGAGGGTGCAAAAGTCATATTTGGAGGAAATGAAGCTCCAGGAGAAATAAGAGGCATTGGATCCATCAAGAAAATGGATTAAAAATCACGATGTTGCATATGTTGAAGGACTCAACTTCAACTTGCTAAGCATCACCAACTCGCGTGACAAGGGTTATAATGTTGGATTTAACATGGGTATATGTCAAATCAAGGATACTAAATCAAATGAAGTTGTGTTGCAAGGATGCGGACAAAAGAACATGTATGTCGTGGATTGGTCAACTGCAACACCCGAAAGACTGTCTATTAGCAAAGAAAGCACAATTTGAATCAAGTTGGGTAGTCAGGCACAAGAAGGTTTAGTCACCCAATTTCAAAACGATTAACAAGCTTGCCGGAAAGCAATCTTGTGGAAGGACTTCCGGACTCGATTATACAAGAAGGAGAGTATATGTGATGCATGTCGAAAGGAAAACAAATCAAATCATCATTCAAAGAAAAGACATGTCCATCTTCAACAAGAATATTGCATCTCACTACATATGGATCTATTTGGTCCATTGAACCAACTAGCATAAGTGGGAAGAAATACACTTTGGTGGTAGTAGATGACTACTCAAGATATACATGGACAATATTCATGTGTAAGAAGAAAAAGAAACTCTCTGAAAACTACCACAAATTGATGAAGAGGATTCAAAATGAGAAGAGCCAAACCATTATCAAAATAAGATCTCGACAGGGAACCGAGTTTGTCAATGGTATAATAACTCAATATTGTATAGAAAATGGTATTGGTCATGAACTGCACAAAGGACTCCACAAAGAGAATGGAGTTGCGAGAAAGAAGGAATAGAACTCTCAAAGAAGCAACAAGGACCATGTTAGCAACGGGGCTACCTAAAAGATTTTGGGTGAAGTAGTAAACACAAAGATGCTACACTCAAAATAGATGCATGATAAACAGACAAAATGACAAAGACTCCTATGAGATTTGGGCAGGGAGAAAACCAAATGTTGCTTATTTTAGAATATTTGGATGTAAATGCTTCATCCATAACAATGGCAAAGATAATTTGAAGGCTTTTGATGCTAAAGTCGATGAAGGTATCTTCTTGGGATACTCAAATGAAAGCAAAGCCTACAGAGTACTCAACAAGAGGACTATGGTTACAGAGAGAATCCATTCATGTGGTGTTTGATGAGCCAAATGTAAATGGAGAAGACATTGAAGAGTCACCGATAAGAATCAACCAACCATGCGAAAAGTCCCTCTTTCAAGTTTGAAGTCGAATTATAAACCCGGATGAAGATGAGAGCCGAGTCTCAAAAACAAATGGAAAATCTGCGGCTAAGTGATGACGAGAGAGTGATCAAAGCAACATAGTCCGCAAGACGATCAATCCACCAACTTACTCCAACCTTGATGTAAGATGGCCGAGAGACCATCCACCGAGAACTAGTCATTGGAGATATAAGAGAAGGTGTCAAAACAAGATCCAGAACTCAACAAGAAGCTATGTTCACATGCTTTATCTCACAAATGGAGCCTAAAGATGTGTCACAAGCATTGGATGACACACATTGGATTCAAGCTATGCAAGAAGAGTTGAATCAGTTTGAAAGAAATAAAGTATGGGAATTAGTTCAAAGACCCACCCATCAAAATGTTATTGACACTAAATGGGTATTCAGAAACAAGATGAACGAGAAAGGTTCTGTGGTAAGAAACAAAGCAAGATTAGTAGCCAAAGGATATTGCCAAGAAGAAGGGATAGATTTTGATGAAACATTTGCCCCTGTAGCAAGATTAGAAGCTATAAGAATTTTATTGTATATCAGATGGATGTAAAGAGTGCATTCCTTAATGGTTTATTGGAAGAAGAAGTGTATGTTGAACAACCTCCAGGATTTGAGCGAAGACTCTTGGAGATAAGGTATACAAACTCAAGAAAGCTCTATATGGATTGAAACAGGCACCCGAGCATGGTATGATACTTTGTCACAATTCCCGATCGAGAACGGATTCACAAAAGGCAAAGTGGATAGAACACTCTTGAGAATTCAAGATGCGAAGAGTATATTGCTTGTTCAAATATATGTGGATGACATTATTTTTGGATCCACAAACAAAGAGTCATGTGATAAATTTTCAAACCTCATGCAAATCAAATTCGAAATGAGCATGATGGGAGAGTGACATTCTTCCTTGGACTCCAAGTGAAATAGGCAAGGATGGAACCTTCATAAGTCGGACAAAATACACCGAGATTTCTCAAGAAATTTGGTATGGAAGAGAAGTCTTCGTGAAAATACCAATGAATACATCATCAAAATGGATATGGATGCGGATGGCGGGGCCTGTAGAGATCAAACAAGATACAAAGCACTTATTGGATCATTGCTCTATCTCACAAAGAAGCGAGGCGGACATCACCTTTCTCAGAGGTGTATGTGCAAGATTTCAATCTGCTCCAAAAGAAAGCCACATGACTCGCAAAACCCAAGAGAATCTTGAGATATTTGAAAGGAAACCAAGAAGTTGGCTTATGGTATCCAAAGGAAGGTGGATTCAAGCTAATTGGCTATTCGACTCTGACTATCTTTGGATGTAGAGTTGATAGGAAGAGCACCTCGAGCACATGTCAAATGCTTGAAACAAAGGCTAATTTCCTGGTTTAGCAAAAAAGCAAAATTCAATAGCCACCTCTACAATCGAAGCAGAATACATAGCTGCGGGCAAACACAGCCCAAGTCCTATGGATGAGACAAAGAAATGAGAGACTATGAAGTTGAAGAAAAGGAAATTCCAATCATGTGTGATAACACAAGTGCAATTGCAATCACTCAAAATCCTGTGTTGCACTCAAGAACAAAGCATATCGATGTCGATATCACTTCATAAGAGATCATGTTGAAAAGAAGGACATCACCTTGGAATATATTTCAACCGATAAATAGTTGGTCGACATATTCACAAAACCATTATGTGAGTCAAGATTTGAAGAATTCAAACATGAGTTAGGGTTAATTGAGTGAAATGACACTTAGAAGACTCAAAGAAAAGAAATGAAACACGAAAAGGGAAAAAGAGTCAACTTTCAAATCAATTAAGTGAATAACCAATCGAAAAGACAGGTTGTACCGAGTTAGTCGACAATTTGAGTCACTAGGAGAACTCGTGAGAAGAAGAGTTAAATCGGCTAAGGGATAAGCCGAGTCATTTATGAGCAAAGGGACAAAAACGCAATCGTTTTTACTAAGCGGGAATGTTTTTAAGAATGACGTCGGCATAATTATGATGTGTACATGCAAAAGTCAGACACCAAGCTTATGATTGGATATAAATCTTTGCCGCATTAAATACGAGACATTAAATGCTAATCGGCGTGCAAAATCTAAGCCGTTGATTTCGATCACATTTCAAAAACCACTCGCACGTCCTTTCAGGAACCATACTTAAACCATTTTTGTCCGTTTCTCTCACACATTACCAAAAACTGTTCACTTCTCTCTCTCACAAGCAAAGGCAAAAACTCTCTCAAAAACCCTATCAATTTTCAAATCACTTTCTAAGTTTCATTCGGTGAAATACTGAAAAATGGCATCCACTCATGATTTTGTCAAGCTAGGAAAGCAAATCCACACCGGGTCTACTGTGGATTTCGAGGGTATGGTCAAACAAGGGTCCGATGACGCCCTCATAAAGAAGATCGCTGAAAAACTCGAAACGACTGGGCTAAAACCATTTCTGACAATGGACATTCCGATGACCTATGTAGAAGAGGTCGCACAGTTCCACGTGAATGCTGAGATTCACGATGAGGGGATCAAATCCTCTGTTCACGGGAAGGAGTTCATCATCACTGCCAAGGATTTGGCGTAACACCGCCGTTACGGCGGAAGGAGCATCGAAATCAATGAAGTGATGTTGACTTGGTCAGCCGCTGCTTGGAAGGAAGTAGCCAAGACCGACTATCTTTGAAAAGATAGTCTACACATGACTAACAAGAGGTCAGCTGAATGAGGACTACCACAAATTGTTGGACATCGTTGCCAAATGCATATACATCAAATTTGGCGGCTTTGACCAACCGTCAGCGAAATTGATCGTAATGGCCGCGATCATTGAAGAAAAGAAAGTGAACTGGGAAGAGTTTGTCTACAAAGCAGACTCTGCGCTGAATGTAGGAACAAATCCTTCAAGGAGAATGGAGCATTTGGAGGATCCCCGGGATACGGTGCAGTGATTGGCGGGCCGATGGAGGTAAAAGGAGTCCCCTGTTCGACATGGAAAGACGTTCCATGTAAACAAGAGAATGTTCGAGATCAAACCTCTCTCGGCGCACGAAGAGAGCCTACGCTAAGAGAGGCGATACGAGTGAGGGGGAATCACCACTCAAGATACAACCTGTCTCCTCTCCACCAAAGAAGAAGGCGCCCTGCGCAGCTAAGAAGATGCAGCTCCTGCAAAGAAAGAAAAAGAAATCGCTTCTCGCCCTTTACAAAAGTCACCACGCCCCGCAGCGTGTCTCTCCCCCTACACCTTGTGAGAAAGGAATCCCAAATACCTTCTCCGGTCATTAAGAAGAGAGAACTGATAAGCCAAGATGGCCAGCTCCTCGAAGAAAACAACAACACCAACCCCGCGCCCAAGACTCGGAAGAAACCTTGTCGAACCAAATCCCTCTGGTTCAAACAAGAAGAAGGAGAAGAATTTTCAAGCGTTAGCCCGAGCTTGAGAAGCCACCGAGTCTGTCACTCACCGGAGAAGATACCCAAGACTGGTGAAATAGAGTCTCCGTAAGTGATTGATGAAATGACCAAGTCTGCTGAGGCCGATCAGTGAGAGGCAACTTGAAGACCAAATGTAGTCGAAAAGCCGAGGAACAAAGAATGGCCGAGACAACCGAGTCACCTGTTGACGGGGTTGTTTCTCCACCGTAATGAGAGGCTGCTGAAGGTGTCGGCAAATGGGTCTCGCTACCTTCAATACCTGGAAACGAGGGCCAGCAAGAGAGGATGATGAAGACGATTTAATCATGCACTCTCCATTGTATCCATACATCCAAAATCGTCTGCGCGAGTGGAGAAAATGGAAGCCGAGCCTATCCAGTGCGGTTTCAATATCCGAGTTCATTCTTTGAGGAAGAAGAACTCTTCGATTTCTTGAGGTGGACACAATCTTTGCAAGCCCTTGACGAGGATAATTGCATAAATATACTGGAAATTCGAAAAGAAAATGAACGGGCTAAAGCGGTGAGACGCAGAGGCACGTGAGAAGGCCAAAGATCCGCCTATCACCGCACCACGAACATACACATCCTCACTTTGACGTCCTATCGAGAAAGTGATGAGGATCTGGACCTGCTGCCGCCCGCGAAAGAGTTGCAAATGCAAAGAAGCAATGGAAGAATCGAGAATCCTTCATGAGCAAAGAATGATGGAGGGACCGGAGAGTCCTCCAAAACACACCGAGATAGACCCAATGGGAGTGGTGCGGATATTGCCACCGTTGTTGCTTTGCCACCACTTCCCACTCACTCGGAAGAAGGAACTAAGGAATCAAGGCGATGAAACCGGGATAATGGGGACCCCAATCGAGCCAACCCCTAATGAAGGTGTCTTACCACCGCCCCAACTACTAATACTCAATGGGAACAATGAGTCCGGGACGAGTGACCCCATTCCAAGTCACTCACTCGGTGGTGTGCCGGGGGGAAACTCCCTCCACCGCGGCAAGGTCGGAGGATGCTTTGCAATGACTCCACAATGAATCTAGGAGGCGAAGTGGAGAAGGAACAAACACAAAGTACACAACAAGTTGTCATCGACGAGTCTCGCATTGAGACTCGGTGAGGTGCCAATCGCTCAAGGCTAATGACCCTACCGATGTAGTCGAGGCACATGAAGGAATGTACCCGGGAGTTAACACTGGGCGACAAAGTGCAATCCATGGAGTTGAGACTCCAATGGATGCCACCGCAGAAGACCCTAAGACATACCGACACCGCACAAAATGTATGTCCAAGGCCTCGCCGCTTGAGACTGCAGGAGGTAATGAAGGCCAACGGGAGGTTGAGACTTCCTGGGTAAAGAAGTCAAGTACGAACATCCCTCCTACTATCATTGATCCATCGAAAAAGGAGATAAGTGCGCTTCACGATTCCCGGATAATCCTGATGTAACCTTTCTCGGATCGGAAGAAGACGATGAAGCCGAGTCATCCCGGTGGCGATCCAAAAGACTCAAATGAGGTGTTCCAACCACGAGTAAGTCGACCTCAAGACTACTTGTCAAACTTTCAACTTTGATGAGCCACCTATGGAAATCTCATCATCATCCGATGACGCTTCGATAAGGCCGAGGACCGATCAACTCACGTGGAAAACCAAACAGACCAACGGTTGTTGAGACAAATGAGGATCGACAAGTCGGGTCAATTTCACAAAAGACCCCGGATGAAATAGTGTCCACTGCGCAGTTCCCCAAGTCGCAGCAGTTCGACTCCACAAGGAACTTCACGAGCACCACTCATCATTGAACAAATTCCGCTTGCATGTGATGATCCCTTTGTAGAATCATTTCCCTTCTCTCTCGGAGGTACCCGACCTCCCGAAGAGTCGAAAAAGAGATCTCGAGCGCTTCCACGCACTGATCCTGTCATTCCATCGATACCATCGTTCGGTGACTATGATTTTGACGCCATTTGGCCGCGTCACCGCAAACACAGGGAACAATTGAAGTTCGGGAGGTGTTCAAAGCATTATTTGCGTAAATTGAACGGATGGAGAGGCACCAGGCCTCGATGGACATGAGATCGATAACAGAGATGCCAACCTTATCAACTGAATTTAGAGGCATAATAGTCGAATCCGGAGTGGTGGCAACAAAGAAGAAAACAATGCGTGTGGAACAAGCTAGATATTTCGAACATTGTTCAACAAGCTTGTTGGTATGGCGAAATGAGAATGCCGATGCGAAGACAAAATTGAGAGAACACATTGAGCACATGCATGAATCTCACACTCACCGAGATAAAGTCGCTGCATGAGCAAAATAAGAATGAGCTCCTCGCGTATGGAAGAAAACATGGATCAAAAAATCAACCTTCTCATGGCTAAGATGAAGTTAATTAAAGTCAATCCAACGCTACTCGCTCCGAGTTTCACGCCGCATACTCCGCAGCCAGCACTCGGCGAAACTTGGCTATCGCCAGACTCGACTTCCTCGCCGCTAGTTTGTTTCGGGGGTTCTCTCTCCTTTGATGATGCCAAAAAGGGGGAAGAGGAATACCTAAAAGCGCTGAAGGGATCTCAAGTTGAGAAGGAGGAGCAAATTGTGAAGGGAAAGACAAATGAGGAAGTTTCAAGAGAAAAGAAAGGGAAGTCTGTTGAGGGGGAAGGATCGAGAGATGTGACCTTGATGATTGCACAAACCCCCAACAAGGTCTTGTCACAACCGATATTATCAAAGAAACTCCCAATGACTCGCCACTCCAACACGCCGTTGTACCTATGGCCGACAAGAGAAAGACAATTGAAGCGAGGGATGGAGGAAGTGGAAGGAAAGATGAATGCCCGAGTTATGGATATTTTGAAACAACATGGAGGCATTCCAAAGAGATGAGAGACACTTATGCCATCTCGTATGCCGAATCGAGCCAAGATCGCTTGATGAATTTAAAACACTCGCATCCGAAGGATACTTCGCAAACATGTCCATGGCTCAAGCCGGACTTGTATCTTTGAAAAAGGGTCTCACACTATGTGAAGAAGGCGACAGTGCGGCGACTACCGACAACACTCTGGGTCACTCGCTAGTCACTCAACCGGGAAGAAGAAGACCCCAAAGACAATACACGCCCGAGAGGAAGAGGTAGAGGAAGAAGCGTGGTGGAGGAAGAGGTTTGACCTAGACCTCTGCCCAAAAAATTGAGTACATAGATCCGGCAAGAAAGGAGGGATCTACTCAATGGTTTTTGACGAAGTAGCCAATGGCAAGTGGCTAAGAACAATGCCGAGTATGTGAAAATAATTGAAGAAGAAAATAAAAGACAAACTCAATGCTATGGGAGGAGAGACAAGAGAGAATAAGAAGAGATGAAGCTGCCGGAAGGCGTATGAAAAGAAGAAGAAGAAAGAACAAGATGAGAAAAAGAAAAGAAGACCGAAAGATGACAGAGAAAGAAGAAGAAAGAAGGAGGAAGCGAAGGAGATGAAGTGTTGTTTGTCCACCCCTTCATGTATTTTACTATGTAAATACATTTTATGTAAGTCTTCTCTGTAATAAATCAGAAAATTCTCTATTTTTGCGTAGACATAGATGTTTGCTCTAATACACTTTGTAAACAAATTGTGTAAAGAACAAGAATGCTATGATCAATAAAAGGATTGATTCTACGCATACATTCTCCGTGAATGCACTATCTCGTATGTATCTTTTGCTATTTACATTTTGAATGTTTTAAGTTTTGGCATCATCAAAAAGGGGGAAATTGTTGGGAAATTTATTGTTTAGATTTTGATGAATGCCATGTAAAACTTAGAATAGGAAGTTGGCACCCCATTTTCGTTGTAAACCGCATTGTAATAAATAGGGGGTGGTCATGCCGAGTTAAGTCGGCTATGCCTAAACATGCAAGAAGACAACCGGAGACTAGAAGGAAGACTCCGCAAGACAAGGCAGTGAGTATGGCAAAGAAGAGAAGACGGAACTCGATCGAAAGAGCAAATGAGATGCACTGAGTAGAGTATCGATCAAGTCAACTCAAGATAGCCATGTCTCAAGTTGAAGTGACAAGAGTCATCCAATGATTGGAAGTCGACTCTAAGTCACCTGGGGAAAACAAGGAAATGCAATCAAGTCGAAATAATCGGAAGAGATTCGTTGCCGCAAATCAAGGGAATTACTTAAACAAGTAATACCTCCATACCACCTTTCTCGAAGTGCTCACCCCAGAAGCGTGCAAAAGGAATAAACCAATGGGAAGCACTGCACCATGTCGTCGAACTCAAAAGTCAAGAACAATTCATACGAGGAAGTGGCAATTCCAAGGATCGCAACAAGACAAGCCAACGACCACAAGTGACTTTAAAAAATAAGCTATCTCTTCAACGGGCGATTTTTGAAAGATCACTATAAAATGCCGAGGAATGACTCGAGAGAAGGTTACTTACGAACCACAAACATTCAAGCAAACATTTGAATCAGTAACCTAAGATATTCTCAAATCATTCAAGATTAATCCTCAAGCCTACATTACGAAGAAAATCAATCCAACACTCACCGTGAAGGAAAGATAACTTCAATCGGTTGAAGAGGAAATTGTTGAAGAATCAAGGGTCTACATTCCACGGAGGATTGTAGAAAGGTTCAAGGTCGAACCAGTCTCATGTTTTTGGAGGGCTTCGTGATCAAATCCAAAGAGCTTGAGCAAGTGGGCTGTAGTAGCAAAAAGCAACGCCCTGTGAAGAAGCCGAGTCGTCACGAGAAGCCACCGCGTGACCAAGGCATCTCCGATCGAGTCCCAAAGGATCAAGTCACCGTGTGATCAAGACTTGTATCCGGACTGTTACCACTCGTATCTTGATCAATACCTAGTGGATTCCTCCAGGAGTTGGAGAAGAGAGGAGTAGAAGAATTACCCCATCTTCGAACCTCTATAAAAACTTATCGTGTCATTTACATTTCAGCACTTTAATTCCTCGCATCTTATTTATTTAACTCTGTGATAGATTTGCTATCCACTTGATAATCTCTAAGTACTAAACCAAATTTAAGGGTGTAAAGTCTTCCAATAAAACAAATCACAATCGAGTTATGTCTTTAGTCAAAACAATGAGTTATTCTATCAACAACTCGGTCAGTCTCATGAGTAACTAACTCACGATTAACTAACTTAGCTGTCCAAAAGGACTAAATCGAAAAGTTGGTAAGGCTTATTCAACCCCCCCTTCTAAACCTTACACTCACACCCCTTGGGACCTACAATGAGTTTGTGGATATTGTTCATAACATTGTAAATGGTGATCGACGATTATGTGAATACAAATTACATTATTTAATGACAACTGGGAGTAGTTATGAGGTTAAGTCTTTGATTATGTGTGAACGAGATCTTCGATTAGTAGCTCAAATTTTCAAAGATCCTCGAATATTTGTGACCCTGCAACCAAAAGATCATGGGATAGTGGATCATCACTATGCTCGATAATTGTCCAAGTAAATCTCAGACCTTGGAGCCTAAAATAACGTCTATGCAACATGTAGTGCCTGATAATTGTCCAAGTAAGTCTCCTATTTTGGAGCATCAACCGAGAATCGATATTAGTGGTCATGTGGATGGTGACGATGATAATGGTGGTGGTGGTGGTGATGGATTTGATGATGATTTTGGGCGGTATGATAATTTTGGGGGCGGTGGCCATTATGATGACCAAGATGACCAGAATGTTGTTGGTGATGAACATAACCAACAAGATATATAATTTTTCTATCGGGGACAATGATGGTGACACATCCAAGAAAGAAGATGATGATCCGTACGATATCGACGATCAACTAGTCCATCGATTAATTTATGATCACTTTGGATAGGAAAAAGATGATTGTTTTGTTCTGGATGACTGTGAAGAGAATGATGTGAACAATGAAATCATAATAGGATATAATGACGAACATGTTCTTCGGAATAGATGATTTCCAATCTATAAAGTACCTCTTGTTGATGCCAACGAAGTAGATAGTGAGAACGCTGAACATACGAAGCTCCTAATGGTTAGGTCGAAATATGCTTGGATGATCCTGGAATATCATATCAGTATCCCAACCCTATTTCCATTCCACAAGAACCACCTAACATTGAGTGTGACTTATTTAAAAGGTGTAGTGTTTGAAAGCAAGGAAGAGTTGGTAATAGAGTTGGGCTTCTACCATCTACACCATCCTGTGGACTATAGAACAATACGGTCTTCGACTTCAAGTTATGAGGCGCTTTACAAACATAAAAGATGCACCTTCTTACTTTGTGCAAATGTTATCCAAGAAGGAAGGCGGAAGGTAACTAAATTGGAACAACCTCATACATATGAAGCAAACCTAAGTAGACATGCTCCTCGATAATTGCCTTCGAAGATTATTGGAGACTGTTTGCGTCAAGACTACTAAAGGAGGGACGATCCCTTAAACCTAGGGATATTATTGATGATTTGTCTGCTTAACACGGGATAGACATTTTGTATGACAAAATAATAAAATCACAACATCATGCTTACATCTACATACATGGTGACCACTTACAGTCTTGGGGGATGTTGCATGCATTCTTGTACATGTTGAAAAAAGAGAGCCCTGGTAAAATTGCGCTACACGAGACTAATGATGATGAGGGATTCAAGTATGTTTATATTACCTTACATGCACCAATTAAAGGATTCAATGAGTGCTGTAGACCTATAATTGTTGTTGATGGCACATACCTAAAGGGCAAGTTTAAAGGTGTGTTGTTTGTTGCGGTTACGAAAGACGGCAATGAACAAGTGTTTCCATTAGCATTTGGTGTGGGCGATAAGGAGAAGGACGAATAATGGGAATGGTTTATGAAGCAAGTACGCAACACGTACATATGTCTTGAAAATATGCTCATTATATCTGATCGTCACAAAAGTATTAAGAATGCAGTTGGCAGTGTATACCTTGACGATGCGCATGGTATATGCACATACCACTTGAGGTAAAATAATAGAAATTATCGAGGTCAAGTGGTGAGCTTATACCAAAAGGCTGCATACACTTATTCTCCTGAAAGATTCAAGAAGATTATGGGCCTGATTCAAAATACAAACGAAAAGGCCTACGAGGAGTTGGTTAGTGCTGGAACAAAAAGGTGGGCACATGCACGTTGTCTAGTTAGACGCGATGGGTTCATGACATCGAATGCATCAGAGGTTCTCAATTCTAGACTTGTCTGGTCGAGAAAATTTCCAATTTGTTCGTTGCTCGATTCTATTCAAATCGTCATTCAGGAGTGGTTCCAGGAACGACAAATTGCAGCCCAAAACATGAACAATGAAGTCACCACAGCTACAGTCAAGAGATTGATGGAAGCAATTGCGTTGGCTGAAAAGATGCACATGTCACCTGTTAGTAGCCTAATTTACTCTGTGAAGGATGGGGTGCGTTCTTTTGTTGTTGATTTGGCCAAGAGAACGTGTACTTATCGAGCGTTTCAGCTTGATCTATTGTTGTGTCCACATGCGATTAAGGCAATCATGTATATTTAAACTTTTTCTTTTTTATTATGAATTATTTCACGTCTACGATATCCTCAAATTATATTTTTTGCTATTTATTTTAGTAAGGCAAATCAATCAGTCTACAGTTACGTGCACAACTACTATAAAATAGATACATCATGCAAATTTTACGCTCCAATCGGCATGCCCATTGCACATCCTAAAGACTGGAATGTGCCGGAAATGATACGACTTTTGATTTTCAAGGCACCTCTAAATTCTCGACAAGCTGGCGACCAAGGACTTGACGGATTCCGTCTAGTGGTCCATCTAGTAGCTCACAGAAATCCGCGTTATGCTCTAGATGTCGTCAAGAGGGTCACAATCGTTCTACATGTAATGTGGTGCTCCTTATTTGCCATGATGCAACGAGTGCGAGTGGAAGCAACACGATTGATCAACCAGCTAGAAGAATTCCAAGAAAATGTGGCATTTGTAAGAAGGAAGGACACACTAGAAGACTTTGTCTTGATAGAGCTTCTGAAGTCAATCAATAAATTGAACATGTAATCCATGAAGTTTGTAATTTAGTTGTACCACTTATATGACTCGATACCCAAGTAGTATGACTGGATATCCAAGTAATATAACTCGATATTGTGTGTTATCTCGTGATAAAGTACAGTACTTTGTTTCAGCTTTCCACTGATATTTCTTGTCTTATGAGCTTTTGTTTCAGATTTTCATTGATGTTTCTTGTCCTACAGTACTTTGTTTCAACTTTTCATTGATGTTTCTTATCCTACAGTACTTTGTTTCAGCTTTTCATTGATGTTTCTTGTCCTACAATACTATGTTTTTGTAAGTCCAAGCGGCTACGATAATCTAGAGGGGGGGTGAATAGATTATCTCCATCTTTTTGATTTCGCCCTCTTTTTACAACCGAATGCTCAAATACAATAATAAAGGTGCGGAATATAAACAACACACGTCGATTTAAAGAGGTTCAACCCACCTAGGGCCTAATCCTCTACCACCCCCAAAGATATCCGGGATGGATTTCGAAAAGAAAAAGAATTTTACTAATTACCAAAATTAATACAAATTCAACTTACAACAACTTGAAGAGCACCACACTCTTCTTCAACACCACCTTTGGAGATTACCACAATCTCCCTTTGAAGATTACCACAATCTTCCTTCAACGGCACCTTGTGAAGATTACCACAATCTTCAACCTTGAAGAATACCAAATTCTTCAACACCTCAATAAGAAGATTACCACAATCTTCTTCACCTATCACCTAGATCATCCAAGTATGTTCTTACCACAAGAACACTCACAAGGATATCTTGTGTTTGAATGATAACCAAAAATCAAGATTACAACTCAATAATGAATAATACAATTTGAGTGCGAAGTGTAATCAAGAAAAGCCTAGACCTCAAAGATGTGAAAGTGATAAGGTAGGCAATTTTACAACAAGAATAATAACAATGAAAGACCAAGTGTTTGCTTGAAGTGTATCTTGTTGTGTTGTATCTCAATTCTTATTTAGGTTGCTCCAAAACTTCCTCTATTTATAGGAGATGATTGATCAAGCATAGGCTCCTCTTGGGGATTGAAAATCTAGAAAAATACAATTAAGATCAAGAATATAGTCATTAGAAATCAATCCCACAATTTAAGGAAAAGTGTCTCATTTGTCAAACGGTCGAAATTTCTTTGTCAAAAGATAGAGCGACCGTCGCACGAAATAGACGTTAGAAGAATACACAAAAAATAACACGGGCGGGCCGACGTATACCTCGGCCGACATCATCACCCCAACCGGTCCCCTCATGGATTTTGCAAAGATCAAGTGTTCTGCTTTGAAACACACTTTGCGAGCACCGTCGCACCCTGGGCGACCGGTCGTCTGACTGCCGACGCCTGAGCGGCGGTCGACCTGCCCTTTTACACTCCGTGCTCAACTTTTGGGTTCAACGTACTCTTGGTGCGGGTTGCCCAATAGGGCGACCGGTTGGCCTCAAAACCAAAGTGTTGTCCAATATTTAATCGAAGATAAACAACAAGAAATACTCCGAAAAATAGTAAAAACATTTTAGACCGATCGGGAGTATTGGGACAACATTTAGAAACATCGTTTGAGAGTGAAAACCCAATAACGTAAAATCATTAAAAGCGTTGTCCAATTTAGACGAAAATAAACTTGAAGAAATACTCCGGAAAATATTAAAACCATTTTAAATCATTTAGGAGTATTTGGACAACAATAAAAAACATTGTTTTGGTGCAAAACAAAATCATCAAAATTAAGATAAAAACATGTATCAAACAATCTCCCCTTTTTGATGATTACAAACCAAAACAATTTTAACACAAACTAAGAGAGCAATGATTTTCCTAAAAAACATTTGACCGCTTGGAAGCAACCAAAATTTCCAAAAATATTAAAGCAACCAAGTAGGGAGTAGATATTTTCAATAATAAGCACAAGCTCCCCCTATCAACAAGCATATCAAGAATAATGTAAAAGCAATTATCCATAAGCTAAAAACTTTTAGCTTTTACAATTTGTTCAAGAGCTTATAAGCTCCCCCTGTCATAAAACATCATTATATAAGTCCATCAAGCAACAATTGGACTAAAAATAAATCACAACTTATGGCTTTTATGAGCCATAGCTTATAGCTTTTATTTCGAGCTTTTTATTAGCTTCTTTGAGCTAACGAGCCATTTTCCTGTTTCTCCCCCTTTGGAATCATCAAAAAGAATGTTAGGATGATAAAAACATCATACAAGTATATCAAAGTGCGCCAAAGAGACAATTTATCAACCATTCGAGGAGATAAGCTTATAATCCGAAAAAAATGGGAGAAATGTATCAATTGATATCCATAAGCTCGTTTAAGTGTCAAGACATGATCTCAATGAGTATATAAGACATATGAAAGCATAAGAGTAAAAGTCGAACAATTCATTGCGACAATTCATCGAACACCTTGAGTGCATAAAAAATAAAAAAGGTTGTATATAGTCCTTGTAAAAGGTTCAAGCCAAAAATTATCATATCAATAGTCAACCTCATTCCAAAGCTCAATAAGATCATATGCAACATACACAACATTTGTTCATCAAATAAGAAGCTCAAAGTAGATTCTCAAGGGTTCAACCCAATTGAGATAAGCTAAGAAGGATCAAGGCATTACAAATGCCAAAAATTAGAGCAACCATCAAGTAATATAAATCATGCCTTAAACAATACATGTATGATATATCAAATGTCTCAATGCATATGCAACTAAGCATAATGATCAAAGCATTTAAAAGAAGCACTTTTACCATCAAGTACTTCATACCAATTATCAAACAATGCTTAAATTAGAGTATTTTTACCATCAAATACTCTATCAATATCATGAACACCCACAAGTCATTATCAACTTGCAATATTAACCCTTTTAAGAAAAACAAGCAAATATCATTAGTACAAATGAGTTTTACAAAAGTTCATAAAAGTACAAAGCAACTTAAATGAAAATGCTAGAAAGTAAAGGGGTGGGGTAACATCATTCCTCATCCGAGGAGAAGCAAGATCCGGAATTAAGTCCTTGATGAATTTCTTTAACTTGCCGATAGACTTTTGCATTTTGGAGGTCTTTTGCTCCAAAGCCTCATACCTCGTCTCATGAAAAGCCCTCATCTCATCAAATTCGGCTTGAGTATACCTCCTAGGCGGTTGAGCACCGGTATTACCCTCCGTATTGCTCGGTTCGCCCTCTTCCGCCAATCTTGCAGCCTCGATGTCATCAAAAAAATCATTAGGATCGGGAGACTCTTGACCTCTTCCTCTCGCCATTTTGGTTGGTCGGATTTCCATGTTCTTGCGCATAGTGACCATTTGGGCGATGTTATCAATGTCAAAGTCGTTTTGAAATACCTCCGAGTTACACTCCGACGAAGGTAGTCCCGATTGAATAAGAAGTTTACAAATCCAATTTCCCATAACCAACTTCTTATTACCTTGAGTAATGGACTCGATTAGACATTGAATAAGTATGGCACCAAAGTTAAGTGGTTCTCTCCTAGCAATCTTATAAGTCAAAAAATAATCCATATTGCTAGGCATCTTTCCCGACTTACCACAAATGCAATATGCGACAATGACCGATAAAATACGATGCTCAAGTGTCATTGCCAACAAAGAATACTTTGGCCATACTCCCAAATACGTCTTAACTTCTTTCATCGACACCCCCAACATTTCATCATTCCAAATACTTTGGCCATCTAAAATGACGACCCTTTATAAGCGAATTAACGGCAATCGGCTTTCTTTCATTATCATATTCGACCCACATATTGGCATAAAAGAGTTGGATAATATCATCATCATACAACACATAAGCATGCTCCCATAAATACATCCAACCTTGCTCCTCAAAAAATCCTCTTATAGTAGGATACTCATTTGTAAATGAACTAAAACGACACATTTTAGTCCGAGCAATAGATTTACCTCCCATCCCCGAATCCTCATAGTACCATTCCGCATACTTATTGATGAAATTAATAGCATTGCGGGAATTAGAGCTTGAGTAACAAAAGATTTTTTACCTTTCGCCCAACGGCAATTTTCGAGCGAAATTGTTCCGCGGAGCTCGGTGATTTGGGCCCGAGAGAGAATGGGATTTTGAACATCATCACCTTCTTGAGCCACATTTCTTTGAGCGGCTCGAATATCCCTTTGTTCGGCTTCGTCTCGCCGATTTCTCGAAGTACCCTCTCCACCCTTTCTTCTCTTAGAAGTGGGATTTTGATCGGTGGAATTTCTAGGAGGAGCCATATATGTAAGATTCTAGTGAAAATAAGAAGATTAGCAACAAGAATCGTGAAAAATGATGAAGAATAGAAGATTTTAAAGAAAAGGGGTGAAATACGCTGAACAAGGGTTTGGAGAAATGTTTGTTCTGTTTCTGAAAGTGAAGAACAGACCCGTTATAATCTTGAAAAATAACCCTGGGCAACCGGTCGGGGTGGGGTGCGACCGACGACGTGCGGGCGACCGGCCGCCTGCTTGACCGTCCCAGTGTAATTTTTCATTCTCCGTTTTTTACAAAAATCAATTTTGCACCCCAAAAGTTTTAAAACTATCCAAAAAGATAATCATGGACTAAATCCAACAAATACGAGTAACGAGAATAAAATAAACTCGAGATAAACGGGATTTAACGAGTAGTGCCTTTTAGAGAAAAATTCACAAAATCATTTAGAGGCACTTAAGGGGTTGAAATGAAATATCTTGAAAGATATGTGCATAAGCATAATATCGAGTTTCTAAGGGAAATACGAGTAAACATACCTCGATAGTTTAAGAAACTTTGATGACGAAATAGCCAATGAAGGTGAGATATATATCCTACACAATTCTTAGACAAAATTTGCACAAAAACACAAGTGTAGGCAAGTAATATCAAGAAAAGAGCTTATGCTATAAAAATACATAAGAGATAATAAACCACAAAAAGTTTAATTAAATGCACAAGAGTTTTAAAAACATTATATAAGGTCTTCTTTTTCACAAATACTTTAAAAGCACAAATATATATTGAAGACCTCAATTTTAAAAACTAAATACTTGAAAACTCATTTTGCAATTAAGACAAAAATAAAAACAGTCATAAAATAAAATGCATATTTAAATGGGGAGATACGGTTTACCAATTACTCCGTTTCCATGGGTTGTGTCTTTCCCATTGTTGATGATATCTTTCCCTTGAGAAGTCACTTTGTTGATGATGGCCCTTTTGATTACTCCATTTCCAAGGTTTGTTGCCTTCCCTTTGTTGAGAGTCTCTTCTTCTTTGAAAATCATCTTGTTGATGATGTCTTTGCCATTTCCAAGGATTATGTTTTTCCCAATTTTGATTATATCCTCTTCTTGAAAATTGGCTTTGTCGAAAATAGTTTCTCCTTCTTTGATCAAATGAAACGGTCATTTGATGTCTTCTTGGCGGTATGAATTTTCTTCGATCATTATTTCGCCGGGTACCTAATAACACATTATTTTGTGGTACCCTTATGTGTTTGGGTCCTTTAGGATTAGTCTTGAGACTTTTAGGTCTCCAACAATAATTAGAGCTATTTCTAGCCCGACAAGTGTTTACCATATGACCCTTTTTACCGCAATAAAAGCATGTAATAATTCTAGGAGCATAATGACTAACATGCTTATAGACTTGATTCCTTTTCATATGATTAACAACATTAGGCTTATGATCAAGTCCTTGTTTCATTTTATCACAATTATGAACATCAACAATATTAGGCATTTTGTTGGTACTTAAGTTGGATTTTAATAAATCCTTTTTCATGCCTTCAATATTCTCAACAAGAGTACTATTTTCTATTTCAAGGTTTCTAACCTTATCAAGAGTGGTGGTGTGAGCACATGATAGTGATTCATAGGAACTAAATAAACTATCCTTATCATTTTTCAAAATATTGAATTCCTTTTTCAAATTTTTGTACTTAACAAGCAAGCTTTGGAATTCATCTTGAAGATCATCAAAATCATTTTGCAAATCACTATAATCATTTTGAATAACAATATCATAAGAAGTAGAGGGCTTAAGACATACCTCATTTTCTTCTTCAATGCCCATAAAGCAATGTTCAACTTCTTCATAGTTGGAAGTTGTAAGAGGCTTGTTCCTTAGATTTGACATTGTATCCCTTTGAGAAGTAGATGCTTTTGTTTGACTCCTTTCATTTGCAAATACTCCATAGATGGCTTCTAATTTTTGCCATACTTCATGTGCCGATGGAATTCCTATAATATGTTCATATTCCAAATTAGTAAATGAACAATACAAAATATTAAGGGCTTTACCATTTAAGGAGATGAATTTCTTCTCTTCATCATTGAGCTCTTTGGTGTGTGGTGTATCTTTCATCGGAATGGACTCTCCATTTATGACGGTGTTCCAAATGTCGAACCCGCAACCTTGTAAATAACATTCCATTCTTTCTTTCCAAAAAATAAAATTTTTGGAATCAAATAGTGGTGGCTTGGTGGTGGAGGTGCCGGATAGATGAGCTTCATTCGTAGCCGACGATCGTTCCTCTTCACTCGCGATGTGAAACGAGCTTGCCAAAGAGTTTGGCTTTGATACCACTTGTAAGTCCAAGCGGCTACGATAATCTAGAGGGGGGGTGAATAGATTATCTCCATCTTTTTGATTTCGCCCTCTTTTTACAACCGAATGCTCAAATACAATAATAAAGGTGCGGAATATAAACAACACACGTCGATTTAAAGAGGTTCAACCCACCTAGGGCCTAATCCTCTACCACCCCAGTATATCCGGGATGGATTTCGAAAAGAAAAAGAATTTTAATAATTACCAAAATTAATACAAATTCAACTTACAACAACTTGAAGAGCACCACACTCTTCTTCAACACCACCTTTGGAGATTACCACAATCTCCCTTTGAAGATTACCACAATCTTCCTTCAACGGCACCTTGTGAAGATTACCACAATCTTCAACCTTGAAGAATACCAAATTCTTCAACACCTCAATAAGAAGATTACCACAATCTTCTTCACCTATCACCTAGATCATCCAAGTATGTTCTTACCACAAGAACACTCACAAGGATATCTTGTGTTTGAATGATAACCAAAAATCAAGATTACAACTCAATAATGAATAATACAATTTGAGTGCGAAGTGTAATCAAGAAAAGCCTAGACCTCAAAGATGTGAAAGTGATAAGCTAGGCAATTTTACAACAAGAATAATAACAATGAAAGACCAAGTGTTTGCTTGAAGTGTATCTTGTTGTGTTGTATCTCAATTCTTATTTAGGTTGCTCCAAAACTTCCTCTATTTATAGGAGATGATTGATCAAGCATAGGCTCCTCTTGGGGATTGAAAATCTACAGAAAAATACAATTAAGATCAAGAATATAGCTGTTAGAAATCAATCCCACAATTTAAGGAAAAGTGTCTGCTGTCAAACGGTCGAAATTTCTTTGTCAAAAAGATAGAGGCGACCGGCCGCACGCAAAATAGACGTTAGAAGAATACATAGCAAAATAACACAGGCGACCGGCGACGATACCTCGGCCGGTCGACCATCACCCCAACCGTCCCCTCATGGATTTTGCAAAGATCAAGTGTTCTGTTTCAGAAACACACTTGCAGGCACCGGTCGCACCCTGGGCGACCGGTCGTCCTGACCGGTCGACGCCCAGGGCGACCGGTCGACCTGCCCTTTTACACTCCAGGCTCAACTTTTGGGTTCAACGTACTCTTCAGGTACGGGTTGCCCAATAGGGCGACCGGTTGGCCTCAAAACCAAAGTGTTGTCCAATATTTAATCGAAGATAAACAACAAGAAATACTCCGAAAAATAGTAAAAACATTTTAGACCGATCGGGAGTATTAGGACAACATTTAGAAACATCGTTTGAGAGTGAAAACCCAATAACGTAAAATCATTAAAAGCGTTGTCCAATTTAGACGAAAATAAACTTGAAGAAATACTCCGGAAAATATTAAAACCATTTTAAATCATTTAGGAGTATTTGGACAACAATAAAAAACATTGTTTTGGTGCAAAACAAAATCATCAAAATTAAGATAAAAACATGTATCAAACAGTTTTAACTTTTTATTGATGTTTCTTGTCTTATGAGCTTTTGTTTCAGCTTTTCATTGATGTTTCTTGTCCTATGAGATTTTCATTGATGAGTATGAAGCTCGATGTGCAATATAAATACCCCATCAATGTAGAATACATCTATATTTATCATCCATCTACTTAAAAGGAACACAGACGACCTTGATTTCTCTCCTCTTCCACCCCCGGGGAAACTCAGAAATTATTTCCTTAATGTGCTCTACAATGAAAAAAAACAACGTGGACACTTCCGATGGATATTCTACTTGTTGATTCCTTGTGAGCGAGTTGAATAAAGACAATTGGGAAATCGGTGGGTTTAACAACACTTCTGTGTTAGTTGCTAAGGCTCTTCTAAAGTCACAATGTGAGTGTACTTTCACATTTTCTAAGGTCAATCAACGCGTTAAGCATCTTCAAGCTCGCTACAACTTTTTTGCTAATATGCTTGCCACTCCAGGCATTGTTTGGGATCACAAGCTCGATTTTGTCCATTCTACTCATTAGAATAGGCTTGACTGAGGCAGGGTAATTTTTATACATATTTCAAGCACTTTTGTTTACTTCCAATTTTTGTTAATTTTCTGTTCTGTAGGTTAATCCAACCCTCGCAACCACCTACGAGTTAGAAAGGGAACCCCTGTTCGACAAACTCGCCCTGTTATTAAAGACTAAGCCTTGGAAGAATGACGATGTCAACACTTGGTCAGATCGTGTCCCTCGATATTTGCCTAAACGTCCCAATTTTGGGGAAGGAACTTCATCAATGTCCAAACATGTGTAGTTTAGTTCGATGATGTATTCTAATTTGTTTCGGTTGTTGTCTGCTTTAAATTCCTGCACTGTTGTCTTAGTATCTACGAAGTCACTTCAAATTTGAAGTGCTCTTGGATTCCGCTAGATGTAGTCTGTTTAAATTCTAGTACTATATAATTTTTATTAATTTTTACTCGACATCGAGTTACTAAGACTCGATGTTCAGGTTTTTTTACTCGATATCGAGCTATATAACTCAATATCGAGTTACTGTACTCGATGTCGAGTCAAATAACACGATATCAAGTTATGTATGCTTCAAGCAAGTATGACTGCTCTGTTACCTGCACAAACCAGCCTGTAATACAAACCAACCAGCAAAGAATACCAACACAACCATCAAGAATACCAACTATATCCAATAAACCAACTACAACAAAAATACCAAAATAAGATACAAACTATATCGAACAACAAATATATACAACTGAATCTAGTGGTCAATATATACAGTCGATCATAAATATGCAGTCATACATCAGTAGAAAAATAAAATACAAACTAACTATGAAGGTAATATCTCTCTACTGTGAGCAAAAATTGCCAGGGCCATCTTCTGTCGATACTCGCGGACTGTATCTATAGTCTGCTCCATTAGGATGGACTCACCCAACAAACGCTCAACATACATGCAGGCGAATGCGCCACAACTATGGCTATCCATTTGTATGCACAGCTGGTTCGCCGGCATCATTGTAATGGGCAGCATATCGCATCTAGGCAGAATCCCGCGCCTCTCAAAATAACCACCGACAGTGAGCAATCGGGGAAGAAGGCATCGAAGCAAGAGCAACTGGTGGTGATGGTGATAAAAGATGTCCAGGTTAGAAGGATCGTCCACCTGATGCGACAATGGGTCATACAGCTGAATATCCCACTCGATTAGCCAAACTCGACATACGACCCAATGTGATACGCATAGACATACGATGATCTAAAAGTAACAAACATGAAACATTATTAAGTGGATAATATGACTAATACGATCTACAAGTCAAACAGAATTATAATAAAGCTATAATATGACTAATACGTACATCCGGGACCTCGAATCAAGGTTGGCCCCACTCTGGACTTGTACCATGTACATACTTCAGCAACTGTCACCATACGGGCTACTGTAGGTATGGGTAGCTTCCCCCATAGGCACCCAGACACTCTGTGTCATCAGGATGGAGGTCATCCCATGCCTTCTTCATGTACGTCTGTGGATAATTTTCATTTTAAATCATTAGTATCAACAAAAGAAAGTATGTATATCGAACGTAAACTGAAATTACAAACTTACAAAAATGAACAATCCTAGATATTCAGAGTATCTGCTCCGACACCAGGATAAAAGCGAACCCCAACGTGCAACCTCCGAACCAGGACCTCGAGATAAGGCTCCATATGATGCACCAATTTAAACAACATGTGATTAAAACAACAATAACAATTATTGAAATGAAATAATTTCTTAAAAAAACTACTTACATTATTGGCTAGATCCTCCTCTATGTCCTTAATCTCGCGAAAGTAGTTGGGGTCCTGATACCAAGCCGGTACTAGCCCTATATCTCGGGTGCATAAAAGAGCAATTGAATATCTATCAGTTTAATGAGTAATGAAATGAAGTATCATTAATGACACAAATAAAATGTGAATCATACAACGGGCGGTCAAGTGTCTCCAAAAATTGAGCATATTGTTGTCGTGTCTGTCGTTGTCTCCTTTGCTCGTCTAAGTCTATCAATGGAGACTGTAGATACCTCGACGATAGACAGACTCGATGGGCAGGACGTAATGGGGCATCGGGAGTAATGTCACCCGTCTTGGTCCCTGCAGCCCCCCTCCCCCACTGTCTGACCCCCCGTAAAATCACCTGCGGGAGAGGTCTCTCCGCAATGCTCAAGGACTATGGCGGGTGGAAGCTGTGGGGTAGGGGTGTTCCACGTGGAGCACCACCAGGCACTGTCTGCGAAAAACCCTCCCCCGCTGTGGGTAGCCTAATGTCCTGACAAATTAAATTAAAATATAACAGTAACATAATATTCATACAAAGTACTAATTTAATATAAAATTGAATGGATAACGTATACATACCCCGTATACAAAGTCTGACGTTTGTACAGTATATGTATCCTCTTGGTCTCGACCAATCCCATGGCTGCTGCGTAAAGATGGATCATCCATCCCCGGCTCTGAATCGTCATGGTGGTGACTCGGCTCTGCAGCCTGCTCACGCAGTATCTAACGAAGAAAATCAGGAAGCTGGGTATCTATATATGAGTGAATATCATCTCGTACCAAAGCCATCATGATCTGTCTCTGATGCTCTAGTGCATGATCAACCGTCCTACCTACGGCGTTCTCCACCAACTATAGGAAAACGCGAAAGAATGGCTCACTATGGAGTCAACCGTAAAAATCCGGTAGAGGTGAAGGCGGTGCACTGATCTGTGCAGAGGATCGAGGAGCCCTCACTATAGATATGGAAGGATGGGACTCGGATATATACGGAGGTAGAGATGGAAGGGACGAACATCGAGGTGGAGGCGGAGGTGACGAATGTGAGGCAGAGGTGAAGGACGAGGCAAAGTAGAGTGTGTCTGAGAAGGACGAATCGGACCCATAATATCTGCTCAATCATACTCAGCCTCAATATCATCGTCATCAAGGTGTGTAGGCTGGGTATGGGTCCTCTGCCTTGAGCTCTTCGGACGCCGAGACATAGATAGTCCTGATCTGGCAGTACGTCCCAGCTTTAAAACAAGCCTGCTACCAACAGTAGCAAGGTCAAGTGGAGTAACCCGAACCGGGAATATATCCATATGGACATACCATAATCCATGCGATATGCAATGCCCTGAATATAGAGGAGTCATAACTACTCTTCAGTGGGCTGAATAGGTGTGCATATCGTTTGTCAAAAAACAAGAAACTTTACTTAATTATGGAAAAAATGGAATAAATACCACAATTACACATGATTATTTAAAGAAAATGAAATTTACCTGGGGCTATCAAATAAGGCTACCGGAGCGAAGCCCCTCTTGGGGCATCTAAACTGTATGCCCCTAGGATAGCCCTTTGACCCAAATGACAGGGCAAGGACCTGACCGAATGCAGGAATAGTCTCATATGCCAATAACTGTATCAAACAAAAAATAAATAAGTAACCAACCCAATTACAATATGAGATGCTCCTGCTAAAAGTGATACGTGTTTAATATAATATATATACCTGTAGAGGGTACAAATAGGCATAGATGTGGAACTGGACGGATCTATCAGGATCATCAGGGGCTCAGAATCGAGTGTCAATATAATGAAGGAAATGCCCATACACGTAGGAGCCCCATGGGAATGCCCTAAACCCCAGACATCTTTAACTAAGGTCCATAGCCATAATGGGACAGGGGTCCGTGGATCAAATCCCAATAGGTACATAGTGACAAACAACACATACACAATCTTCAGATCATTATCTGGTCGCGCTCTAAAATGGCCCTTCGTGAAAAGCGGTAATATCTTGACCGCTATCACAGACTCCCTATCAAAATACCGACGGTAAAATCCTCATGTCAGTGGGAGATGCTGAGAGGAACATGAGTCAAGTGCCGATGGGCCAAAGCGTAGCCCTATCATCATCCAGAACTCCCGTCGATCAAATCTAAGGTTCTGCCCACCAACATGGAACCACAACTCACCCCGATCCATCAATTGTGATCTCTCTACCGAGCAATCGCAACATCCCCTTGCTCATGTAGTATGCATCTGAGTCAAAGTCCAGAAATGCAACAAATGGACCATCCCTAAACTGATATAAAATCCCAGGAGTCGTCAACTCGTTCCTGATATCCAATATCAGCGAGAACTTGGAATAGGAATTCAACTTTCCATTCCAGTTTTAAGTTGCTCCCCATCTCCATGCCCAATTCTGTCAAAAACACAGCAAGCATTTCATGTTAACTGTGTAGGAAATGAAAAAAAGATGATGTCAATAAGTAACTCGATATCAAGTTACATGTAACTCGATAACGAGTTACATAAAAAATATAACTGGATATCGAGTTACATGTAACTTGATACATGTAACTCGAAATGTGACTCGATATCCAATTACTTATTAAATATGTGACCGGATATCGAGTCACATGTAACTCGCCATCCACGTGTAACTTGATGGCGAGTTACACCTAACTTGATATCAAGTTAGACTAACTCGATATCGAGTTAGTTTGCGGATGGCAAGTTACATTCGGAAACCCTCGTCGTCTTCATCTCCACTCCCAAATCTCAATTAATGAAGTTCAATCTTTTCAATTTCAATCCCTAATTTATCTAAAACCTAGAATTTCTACAAAATCTACAACAAATCCTAACCTAAAACAACTATAGACTAACTAATTCAACAATAAACATGAAATTAGAGGAAATAGATGAGTTCGAATCCAACCTGGTTAGAAGTAGACTGTGCGGCGGCGGTGGAAGGCTCCATTTTTGCAGATCTCCGATTTCGTAAGTTTGAATAGTTGTTTCGAGTTATGGCACAATTTTCACTCGAAGAGGAGTAAAGAGGGCTAAAGGGCAATTGTGGAATTTCACGTGTCAAAATAGCTAAAAACATATGTTTGAAAAAGATGGCTAAAAATCTTTTTTCTTTGGCCAAAAGGGCTAAAAAACCAGCCCACTGTAATCAAACTCATCCATGTTGTTCATACATTCAAATTCCAAAAAACATAATTTCAGGTATTGAGTGCAAAATGAAGTCGTAGACAACGAGAGAGCCAGCACCAAAAAGTGCGGTGAGCCAACATATGAAAGTAGGGTGAGCTGATGAAATACTAAAAAAATCATATAAGCTCTAACTATTTTTTTTTTAGCACTACTAGATCGGAGACAAGGTTGGTCGAGACCCAATACAACCCTTTTGTCTCCACCACTCGTTGCTAGACCTCTCAAGTTGTCAATATGGAGATGGAAAAAAGCCAAAGAGAGAAAAGGAGAAAGGGTTATTTCTTGAAATTAAGTACTCCACAATCATATTTTTGACCAATATTGTCCATGGTTTTTTATTTTAATTTTTTTAAAAAGGAACTATAGACCGACATTTCTTTCATCTTTTTGTGATTGCCATTTTATTTCGGAACCATTCCTTTTGCATTTTGAGTTCAAGATCAAGAAATCATAATATTGGGACTATGTTCAGGATATAATTTCAAAAATCATTAGCAAGGGTAGGAATATATAGTAATTCCATTCTTCCCATTGATGAGAGAAATTAAGTTATCGGTGGCTACGATATGGCTGATGGCTGGCTACTATCGGATTTTGTCTGATTGGAACAAGTTTAAGGCTTTTGCTTTGAGAACTTGGGCTACATGGCTATCCAAACTTGACATTATTCTCAAATCTGGAGAAAGATTCCATACTCTAAGTAGTGATTTGTGGAACAACGTCCCCGTTTTTTAATTGCTTCTGACAGATATTCTTGTTGTCTTGTCCTCTGACAAGTGTGTCTATATCTTTTTCTATTAACAAGGAAAAAGTTCTCTTTTGTCTTCTTATCCACGATTAATTTGTGCCCTAGTTTTTTTATGTTCTTTAATATGTCGGAAAATCAAGTATTCATTGATGAATTATGTTGTCGCATGCAATTACAAGAAGAGGAGGAGGGTGGTGTTTGTCTGGATTAGTCTGATGATGCCATGCAGACCCAAGAGATTCAGTGGTGTTTGGTTGGTCGTTTCTTAACGGAATGTCAATTAAACTTCCCGGCTATGAAGAATACTCTGGCTTCGATTTGGCGTCCAGTCAAAGGAGTTTTCATAAAAGAGTTAGGGCCTAATCTCTTTTTATTTCAGTTTTTTCATGAGTTGGATATTTTACGTGTTCAATCTAATGGTCCGTGGACGTTTGATAATTCTTTAATGCTCACCAAACATTTGAACATAGGAGAACAACATGCTAGACTACAACTTTTTCATACAGAACTTTGAGTTTAGGTCTACGATTTGCCATTTGGTTTTATGACGAAAAAGGTTGGAAAGTGCATAGGTAATTTTATTGGAAATTTTCTAGATGCTGAACAATTTAGTTTTAATGGAGTATGGCAAAATTATATGAAAATTTGTGTCGCAGTTGACGTCCGCATTCCAATTAAGCGTCGTATGAGACTCAAGAAGCCTGATGGAGAATGTATTTGGGTTAACTTCAAATATGAATGACTTTCGACTTTTTGCTTTTTCTGTGGATTATTAGGACACTCCAAAAAGTTTTGTGCAAAACTTTTCGATGATCCAGCCGCCAGTGAGGATCGAGCCTATGGATCATGGTTAAGGGCGCCTTCTCGGAAATTTCAAAATGTTGCCAAATCACAGTGGTTGCGGACTTCTTTTCCGAGCAAAAAATCTAGAAGCTTGCATGGGGGTTCAGACGGTTATTATTCAGATAATTCAACTGCTCATGATGTTCCTATTTTCAAGGAAGATAATGTAACTGTCAAAGGTTCAAGTAGCAGTTACGGGGCGGTTAATGTGGATTTTTCAGCAAATGTTGGAGAGGCTGAATTAACTGGTAAAGAATTGGTAGTTTCTTCTAAAATAACTACTGATTTGATTTCAAAAATGGAAGGAAAAGGCTCTGAGACTATTAAAACAAATAATAAAAGGAGGAAATTGGATGTTCTTTCCATCACTGAAACTAAGGGGTTGGATGAAGGGAGTAGTTTGTTTGGGCTGACAGAGGTTATGGACGAAAGGAACAAGAACCAAAAAAACTTGAATGCGGTGGGCTCTGGTTCCCAGGACCACCGAGAATTATGAGTACCTTAAGATGGAACTGTCATGGGCTTGGCAACCCACGAATAGTTCAAGTTTTATTGGACCTAGTCCAACTGAAAAAGTCGTCTTTTATTTTTTTAATGGAAACGATGATTCATAAAAATAAGTTGGAGCATATCAGAATCAAGTTAGGCTATGAAGGGCTATTTGCGGTTAGTAGTGATGGAAATAGTGGAGGTCTGGCATTGTTTAGGAGGAAACGACAAATGGGGAATTTGATTAGTTTCTCTTCTAATCATATTGATATTGAGGTGCATGTTGAGAATCTCCCTATATTTCGGCTCACAGGATTCTATGGATTTCCCGAAAGAACGCGTAGAAGGTAATCTTGGGATTTTCTACGTCAGTTAGCATCCCAGTCCACACTCTTGTGGTGTTGTTTAAAATCGGTGTTGTTTAGGTGATTTTAATGATCTCATGTCTAATTCGGAAAAACGCGGAAATGTAGATTATCCTACCTGGCTTCTCATGGGCTTTCGTACTGCTATTAGTGACTGTCATCTTATCAATTTGGGGTGGCTGGGATATCTACTTGGGAAAGGGGGAGAGGTACAAATCATTGGGTGGAGGAACGATTGGATAGAGGACTAATTAATCACAGTTGGGTCTCTTTTTTTCGTTATAATAAAGTATGGAATTTGTAAGCTTCTATGTCGGATCATTCGCCTATTGTTTTTGATGTGGGGAAGCAGTTTCGTATTAGAAGAGTGCGTAAATTCTGGTTTGAGAATGTGTGGCTTAGGGAAAAAGATTGTAAGAAGACTGTGGTAAATGGTTGGAATAAAGGTGTGCAAGGAAACCTGGTGGGAAGGATTGAAGCATGTGGAGAGAAATTGTTTAAATGGGGTGATATTTTGAAAAATTCTTTCCATACCAAAATTAAACAAGCAAAAAAGAATATGCATGAGTTTCGAGGTGGTCGAGATTCTCATTCTATAGAGGAATTTGACAGAGCTCCGAAGCAATACAATTTATTACTTGCTCAACAAGAAGATTTTTGGATGCAACGAGCTAAACTATATTGGCTAAAAGGCGGAGATGAGAATACTTAAATATTTTCATACGGTAGCGCCTATGCGAAAGAGACATAATACGATTTCACAGCTTAAAGATAAGAATGGTTCTTGGCTCAATTGGGAATATGGTTTAGGGCAGCACATTGTTAATCATTTTAATGAAATTTTTGCTTCTGCAGCTTGTATATGCGATCCTATAACTGAATGAATGTGTTGAGTCCAGAGTTTCATAATCTCAAAACTTGGATCTTCTAGCACCTTTCACTGGATTGGATATTAAGTATGCATTATTTTCGATGCACTCGAATAAATTCTCGGGTCCGAATGGAATGAATACGACTTTCTTTCAGAAGTTCTGGGATGTTACTGGCCCTAAAGTGGTATCTGCTTGTCTCTCTTTTATAAACACTTGTTCTTGCGGGTTTTAATGATACTAATATTTTTCTTATTCCCAATAAGAACAATCCTGAAGTTGTGTCGGACTTAAGGCCATTTGCTTTGTGCAATGTGATTTATAAAATTATATCAAAGGCTTTGGCTAATCGTTTGAAAAAAATTCTCCCCGGAATTATTTCAGATTCTAAGAGTGCTTTTGTGCCTAAGAGATTGATTTTGGATAACATTTTGATTACTTTTGAAATTAATCATTTTCTTAAACGTAAGAGGCAAGGCAAAAACAGAGTGGGTAGCTCTTAAAATAGATATGAGTAAAGCTTACGACCGCATTGAATGGGCTTTTCTCAAAGCTATGTTGCTTAAACTTGGTTTTCATGTACGTTGGGTTGACCTTATGATGTTGTGTGTTTCGACGGTTTGGTATAAAATCATACATGGAGATTTTGAGTCAAAATTGTTTTTTCCGGAACACAGTCTTCGTCAAGGAGATCCCTTATCTCCATGTCTCTTTATCCTTTGTGCGGAGGGGATGTCGTAGGAGTGGCCAAATGGAACTGAAATCGGGTTCTAAACTAGAACCGAAACTATGGTCAACGGTTCCTAAACCGTAACCATGGTCAACAGTTCCAAAATCGGAACCAGAACCACGTAGGCCAGTTCTGGTTTTGGTTCCTAGGTCTCAAAAACCATGGAACCAACGGTTTTAACCGTCGGTGGAACCATGATGGAACCATTTTTTTAAGGTTAAAACCAACAATTTTGTTTTGGTAAATACATGCTAGAAGAAATGTTAAATGTTTATTATAATGTTTTATTTTCGTAACTACATGAGACATATTTTAGACCAAATGTTATAAGCGAACTACGTGAACTTTGATTTTTCTATCCTCTAATAGTATATATAGATAATTTAATAATATTATTAATATTAAGTATTAAACTTTATTGAATATTAAGTCCAAGTCTTTTTCTTTATTTTCCTTCTTTTTTTAACTAAAATTGATAAACTATTTTAAGAAATGAAAAAATTATCAAAAGATAAACAAATAGTTTCAGTTAAAATCAGAACCGGAACCATGGAGGAACCGGGTTCCGAATCGGATCGGAGCCATCGATGCAGATTTTGGAATCAGAACCGTGAGGCAACAGTTCCAGTTCTGGTTCCTCCAAAATGAGGAACTGGAACCAGTGGTTTTGGAATCGGAACCGACAATTTTGGAATCAGAACCGGCGATTTTGGAATCAGAATTGGCGGTTCCAGAACCGCGGCCACCCCTAGGCTGTCAGCACTTATTCAGAAATTTGAACGACGACGGTGGATTCATGGTTGTAAGATTGAAGAAATGCGCCTAGTATTTCTCATCTATTTATTGCAGATGATATCTTCTTCTTTTTTAGAGCCAATTGTGAGGAATGCTTAAGAATCCAGTCGTGTTTGGATGTTTATGTTAGAGCTTTAGGCCAAATAATCAACTTCCAGAAGTCTGCTATTTCCTTTAGCAAAAACACTGATGTTGATGAGATTGAAGGAAATTGTAGCCTTCTTAATGTTGTTTTGATTGGGCGTAATAAAAAAGAAATTTTTGCCTTCATTAAAGAGAAGGTGTGGAGCAGATTGCAAGGCTGAAGAGGCAAGATTCTTTCACGGCCAGGTAAAGAAATGCTCTTAAAAACAATTGCACAAGTTGTACCTATTTATGCCATGAGTATTTTTCTGTTACCTAATGATTTGTGTTCTGAATTGGAAAGGATGATGAATGCATTTTGGTGGGGAAAAGGAGATATTTTCTCAAGAGGTATAAAATGGTTATCCTGGGATAAACATTGCACTCATAAAAATCAAGGGGGATTGAGTTTTAGAAGGTTGCACGAGTTTAATATAGCTTTGTTGGGCAAACAAGTGTGGAGACTCTTATATAATCAGTATTCGTTGGTTGCTAGCTGATCAAGGCTAAATATTACCCTGCTACTAGTCTTTTTAATGCCTTTGTTGGTTCAAATGCTTTTATTTCTTCTTCTACCTTACACATACCTTACACATGGGGCCTATATCTGTTAATAGTTTGTTGAAGGTGGATTCTTTGCAATGGGATGAGGATATAGTAAAAGACTTATTCAATATTAGGGATCAAAATCTTATTATGAGTATTCCTCTTAATGAAGGGCATGCAGGGGATAGATGGCAATGGAATAGTTGTAAAAAGGGTATATATTCATCAAGTCCGGTATTGCATTTCGTGTGAAAACTCAACATATAGCGACCTGTTAGCCAAATTGTTGGATTAGAATAATTTCTGGAAGTTGAAGGTCCCTGCTAAGGTGAAGAATCTTGTTTGGAGAGCAATCCACAATGTGTTGCCTGTCAAGGAACGACTCATAGCTAAACATGTTCAGGTCTCTGCTCTTTGTCCTGTATGCAACATTGGTAATGAGATACTTTCACGTGTTTTTTTCTACTGCTCATTTGCAAGGAGATGCTGGGAGTTACTGTCAAATTTCCCCTTGTCAATTGATGTCTCTTCTTTTTTGTCATGTTTTGACTTGGTCTGGAAAGAGGCTTCCAATGAACAAAAGTAACAGGTAGTAATGCTGATGTGGTCCATGTGGAAGAATCGTAATGACATTATATGGAATCAGAAATTCAAGTCTCCTACTCAGGTGTTAAACTTTGCAAATGCTATTTTGTTTATATGGCAAATAGCAGAGATGGCAGAGGTTGGGGATTGGCACATTAATACTTTTGATGGGGCTGTTAAGTGGCAAAAACCAAAGATGGGATGGATAAAGTGCAACATTGATGCTGCAGTTTTGCTGATTCAGGTAGGATGGGGTTTAGGTGTGTGCTACGAGATTCTGAAGGAAGTTTCTTGGCAGCACTTCAAGGTGGAAAGCAAGATTTGTTGGCTCTAGAATTAGCAGAGGCTATTGGTATAAGAGAGGCTCTAAGTAGGTTAAAAAATGGTTGGAGAAATGCATCAGTAATCATCGAGTCAGATTCTCTTCTTGGGATCAAGGCATTGAGGAGAAAAATTTATGTGAATTCTTACTTTGTTGATATTATATCTGAATGTAGAGATCCTATTTTATAATTGCAAAATGTAAAGTCTGTGTTTGTTAGGAGATCGGCGAATAATGTTGCCCACGTATTAGCTCGTGCAACTTATTCTATGTCTGATGTGGTTGAGTGGAGAGATATACCTCCTATCTTTATTTGTAAAGACTTGCAGTTCGATCTGCTTAGTTAATGATATTACCCCTTTTGGTTTTCAAAAAAAAAAGTTATCGGTGGCAGTAGAAATATCGGTGGACCATGAATAGGTCCTACCGGACTCTATTACATGTGACATTTCGTAGTAGTATTTGTTTGTTAATTGGACATTTGAAACTTATTTTTCTTTGAAAAACATTAAATTGGTTAGTTTTCCAAATAATAGTTTTGCATAATTTTAACAATTATTCAGGTTGTTAGGCCTTGTATGGTTGTGTTTCTAACACCATTTTTCCAGTTTTCAACTATTCCGGAAAATGGGTTTATGTTTGTTTCAAAAGTTTTCAGTATAAATGAAGTCATTTCCAGTTTTTACTTTTTTATGGAAAATATTCTTTTGAAAACACAACCAAACAATTTTTCATTCTAATTACGCAAACCTAGGTAAAAATACACTACAATCACGCAAATCTATGTCAAAAATACATTTGAAAAACTATAACTAAACATATTCTCATTTTCAAACAGAAATTCAGACAACAAACCAAACATATTCCCAATTCTCACACAAAAACCAATAAAGTTTGAAAATTCATTTTCCAACACTAGAAATTGGAAATTGGACTTGGAGATACATCCATACAAGCCCTTAATTTCTCCAGTAACCGGTGCATACTGTGCCTTAGGCCCTTATTCCCCGTTAAATTTAATGGATTGCTTTTTGTTTTGTTTTGATGCACATATTGAATATTATTGATCGCATGCTTTAAGTGCTAATGCCGCATTTTGAAATCTTTAGTTCCTAAATTCAAAAAAAGTGAGAGCATGTTTAAATCTTGAATTTTATTCATATGATACTAAAATAATTATTTCTCAACTAAAATGTTGTAAATTTTGTGCTTATATATTAGGCATTTTATTGTAGGGAAAATTAGAAAATTCGTCCTGTAACTTTGACCATTTAGACATTTAGTCCTCTATATTGTCCTATTCCGAAATTAATACACTAATTTCATAATTTTTTGAGATTAAGTCCTATTTTGGCCGGAGCTCTTCAAAATTGCCAAAAATTACTGACTGTTCACCTTATTTTTAGCTTCACCGCAAGTGTACGGTGTAGTTTATAGAATAGGGTAAGCAAGGTCGTATCCACGGAGACTAATAAATTAGTGCGCTAAGTATTGAACTAAGATAGATTTATTTTTTTTAGACGATCGTAATTTGATGATTATTGGGGAAGTAAAGACAAGAATAACCACAAGATACAAGATGAAAATAAATATGGAATTATCAAGAGAATGAAATGGATTCCCGGGTTATGGTTTCAATTAATGTTCCTCTTGTTGTTCCATTTAATCAAAGCCAAAGTTATTATCAATATTCCTATAAGACGATCATAATGGTATTTTATCCCCCCTCTTGAGATGTATATAAAGTGTAGATTGAAATATCTATGCTAGCATCTCTACTCAACATAAGATACACAACTCCCAAAAGCACAAAAGATCAATTGTCCTCACAAATATTCACAAACCTCTCGATTATGCAACCATTCATGTCAAGTACTCAAGATCTAATATTGAAACTCATCTCTCGAATTATGAATCAATATATCAAACATGCTAAATCATTGGCCAAGTGATAAAACAAGAATAAGAACAAAGTACTCAAATAGGCTTCAAGACAATAACTTCAACTAAGATTAAAATACTCAACAAGAGTTCAATTAATCTACTTCCAAAACCCGGAAATCGCAAGAAGTTTAGCTACTCATTACAAATAAACAACTCATAGACAAATTGTTCATATTCATGACAGGCTAAAATGAACGATTAAAGCACAAAGAATGAGAAAACTTAGGGAAATGGATAATCTCGATTAATCTTCAATCCTCAAGCTCCGATTCGACCCGATTCTTCCCTTGATTCTTCTTGATGAAGTTGAGCTATTTCTTGTGTTCTTGGGTCTTTTCCAGACCTTTCTCTCTTGTGTGCGCACCCTAAGATGTGTTTATATAGTGTTTGGGCCAAAACTAAGTCAATGTGCTGTCAAAATTGGACATTTCCGCACAGATGCACGGGTCGTGCGCCTCACGCACGACCAGGTCGTGTGTGGTGCCGTAGGGAGGCTCAAAGTCTTCAGGCACACACGGGCCATGTGTCCACGCACGGGCTACACGTGCTCGAAGCCGTAGACATGCTCAAAACCTTCAGGTGCCTTCAGGTGCGCACGGGTCGTGCGTCTACGCACGGGTTGCCCGTGCGCCAACCAAACTTCCGAATTTTCTTGCGGGGTTTTCATAAAAGTTGTAGCCCTCTCTCTTAGCTTTCCATAGCCACTTGAATCAGCTTACTGTCAATTTTGTAGAGAGAGTTATGGCCAAAATACTAAACCCTGCCAGTGTTGGAAATTCCATACACGTTTGGACGTCCTTGAGATAAATCTCCTTGTTGATTGATCATCCATGCTTCTTTTGACACACGACTCGTCACTATGACTCTAAATTCAATATAGTGGGCTCTCAATTGGGTGTTATCGCTCGATTCTTGATGATTTTAGGTGGCAATGCTCGTATTTGTCACAAAATCACTCCAAATATCGTTAAATTCCTACAAAACAAGCAAAGCGTAATACCTTTTCCACAAAGAGCGAATATATACCATTTCATATGTGTTATTGCATGTTTATAAACAATTATAGCCATAAATGCCCTAAAACACATGCAAAACGCATACTAATCAAACCCCAAACTTAAACTATTGGCCGTCCCGGTCAACGCTTTTAAAAATAAGACAAAACATGATTGGGAGTAATGAAAAGTAGAACGCACAACAACTCCATAAAATTCGCATTGTTCATCATAGGTGTCAAGCAACGAATCAACCAAGCCTCAAACATCTAACATAGAACATACATCAAAGAAACCATGGTAAATTGTACGAATCACGCCTCTCAAAGAACAAGTGTATACTCTCATCTCGAATGAATATACTGCGTATTTACGCTCAATTCAATTCAATATTGTAGAATTACCATAGGCTTGCAAATCGTCTCATATCTCCACCACTAGAATGTATGCAATTTGTAAATAAAAAAGGACTTTCTCTCTTTGGTTGTAATGAAGGCTTTTTGGTTAGGGTAGGAAAATATAGATAGAGTGACTCAAACTCGAGCGTATAGACCGATGATCATATAAATCATCTACATTAAAGCTCAATATGCTACTCAAATCATCTCTCATTTTCACCAACTCTTCTTATCTACATCCCTTTCTTTTGTAAACTCAACCATTCACATTACAATTCTTAACCTCCAAGTTCACTCAAAGAAAACTCATTCATAAAGCCAATTTTGTTTTTTGACTCTTTTGTGAGTTTTCAACATTCTTTTCTTCTCCTTTTCTTCCCCTTTTTTTCCATCAACCAATTTTTTAACACCACCTTCTAAAATTTTGATTTCACCCATTCACCCTCATTCATTCCCTTTACTCGAATGTTATACGCTCAAATGCAGGGTAACATATATATCAATGATAAAGCTTGAATTTTGGCTATCACAAAAGATTAGGCAATAGGCTCAAATTGGCTAACTAGGGATTTCAACATCATCGTAAGGTAAGCAAAAAGGCTTGAAGGGCTAACAAAAATGGCCTTTAATCATTTTCACAATTCGCATACAACATGTGACTTTGATAGAGATACCAGAGCAAGTTCTAGAATTCTAACAACATAACTGATACACTCAAATCACAAACAAGACTGCATATGATGAAAGTAGTAAAGGCTCAAAAGCTCACAGGCTTGCAAATATGCAATTCAAAGCATCAAACCATGTTCTCAATATCCACATGCTCAATATCATCTATTCATGACTCAATCGACTCATATTCAACATCCAATCCAAACAATACAAAATTTTCAAAATATAGCATGAGTCTCATCACGGTCAACTCACTCTCTAAAATCTATGAAAGCAATAAACGTGCTAAAGCTATAAACGTGCTTCTAATGCAATGCAACCTAAAATGCTCTATATGCAACTATATGAAAACACACAAAAATGCAAATATATAATTTTTTCTTTCTATATCAAAATAACTATCTCTCCCCCCAAACTTAAATGAAATTATATCGCATGTAAGAGAAGATAGAATTTCAATATAAAACTGTGTGGATTTACCTGATTCACTATGGAGGTGGTGGTGGAAAGTGGCCCCAACGTCTACCTGACGCTGTGGTCACCTTATGAGCGATCTCTATAGCATTCTCCTGCACTTCTCCCTGATGTCTCAGTGCGTGGTGCCGTAGCAACATCTCCAATTCCTCAATCATGCACGAGTCGTGCGTTCACGCACGCCCTGCCCGTGCATGGCTGCGAAGTAAAATCAGGTAATTTTCTCTTTCTTTTTTTAGGGAAACAAACAAAAACAAAAATCACACCACAAACCGTTGGGTTGCCTCCCAACAAGAGCTATATTTAACGTCTTTAGCTCGACACCTGTTAATTTCAATTCGTACCACCTTTGAATGCATATATTAGCTGCTTTGGGTCGTGGTCGAGAACCATTTTTGCATTGTTTGCATTTTGTAATGCATAATTAGGATTTCCAAGCAAGTAGTGGAGTCCTGATGTTGGAACACTTTGATTTGAATTATGCTCATGTTGTCCGTGCGCGTATGTACCACCAGTGTTCGTTTCGTTGTGGAATAGCTTTCTTATGATATCACGCACGAACTGTCCGGGCATCCATGCACGGTTCATGTGTTCCTTGTCCTGTTTCTGCTCCTTTTCGACACCACACACGGGTTGAAAGTGCATAGACACATAGTCCGTGTTTGGTTCCGAACTTTCTTACTTTTCCAGGATCTTGGGCTCCTCGTATTCGGTACCACCCCTTTGATGAATGGCACTACATTGTTCCTTTGAGTTGGCTTCAGTGGTGCTTGAATATTGGCTCTTTTGTTGTTGCCCACCAACAATTGTAACTAATTGGCCCATTTGAGTCTCAAGATTTTTCATCGTGCTGGCCAACTGTGTCAATTGTAGCTCCATCTTGTCCATCCTCGCGTCTTGCATTGTGAAGCGGCTCCTAGTATCACTCATGAATGCATTGGATTGATTTATGAATAAGGTGATGGCTTCTTCTAAAGATGGCTTATTTGCTTCATCGCGAGTAAGCGGTCCCTCGACTCGCTCATGAACAAACTTGTTTCACTCATTGTAGGAGTAGGATTATTCCAATAACTATAAGAATTCCAGTTATTGAAGTAATTGACTTTCTCCATTCGAGCGAGTGTTCGTGTACTACCTGCACCAACTCAAAGAAACAAATCAAACATTGTAGAGATAGAATTTACAAAAGAAAAATGAAATAAAATAAAAAATATCTAAATTAAAAATAATTCTATCTATCGCAATATTAGCACCAAAAGTTGTATTAGTCCCCGACAACGGCTCCAAAAAATTGTTCGCCTTATTTTTAGCTTCGCCGCAAGTGTACGGTGTAGTTTATAGAATAGGTTAAGCAAGGTCGTATCCACGGAGACTAATAAATTAGTGCGCTAAATATTGAACTAAGATAGATTTATTTTTATTTAGACGATCGTAATTTGATGATTGTTGGGGAAGTAAAGACAAGAATAACCACAAGATATAAGATGAAAATAAATATGGAATTATCAAGAGAATGAAATGGATTCCCGGGTTATGGTTTCAATTAATGTTCCTCTTGTTGTCCCATTTAATCAAAGCCAAAGTTATTATCAATATTCCTATAAGACGATCACAATGGTATTTTATCCCCCCTCTCGAGATGTATATAAAGTGTAGATTGAAATATCTATGCTAGCATCTCTACTCAACATAAGATACACAACTCCCAAAAGCACAAAAGATCAATTATCCTCACAAATATTCACAAACCTCTCGATTATGCAAACATTCATGTCAAGTACTCAAGATCTAATATTGAAACTCATCTCTCGAATTATGAATCAATATATCAAACATGCTAAATCATTGGCCAAGTGATAAAACAAGAATAAGAACAAAGTACTCAAATAGGCTTCAAGACAATAACTTCAAATAAGATTAAAACACTCAACAAGAGTTCAATTAATCTACTTCCAAAACCCGGAAATCACAAGAAGTTTAGCTACTCATTACAAATAAACAACTCATAGACAAATTGTTCATATTCATGACAAGCTAAAATGAACGATTAAAGCACAAAGAATGAGAAAACTTAGGGAAATGGATAATCTCTCGATTAATCTTCAATCCTCTAGCTCCGATTCGACCCGATTCTTCCCTTGATTCTTCTTGATGAAGTTGAGCTATTTCTTGTGTTCTTGGGTCTTTTCCAGACCTTTTCTCCGTTGTGTGACCCCAAGATGTGTTTATATAGTGTTTGGGCCAAAATTAGGTCAATGTGCTGTCAAAATTGGACATTTCCGCATAGACGCACGGGTCGTGCGCCCCTCGCACGACCAGGTCGTGTGTGGTGCCGTAGGCAGGCTCAAAGTCTTCAGGCACGCACGGGCCATGTGTCCACGCACGGGCTACACGTGCTCGAAGCCGTAGACATGCTCAAAACCTTCAAGTGCCTTCAGGTGCGCACGGGTCGTGCGTCCACGCATGGGTTGCCCGTGCGCCACCCAAACTTTCGAATATTCTTGCGGGGTCTTCATAAGAGTTGTAGCCCACTCTCTTAGCTTTCCATAGCCACTTGAATCAGCTCAATATCAATTTTGTAGAGAGAGTTATGGCCAAAATACTAAATCCTGCCAGTGTTGGAAATTCCATACGCGTTTGGATGTTCCTTGAGATAAATCTCCTTGTTGTTTGATCATCCATGTTTCTTTTGACCCACGACTCGTCACTATGACTCTAGACTCAATATAGTTGGCTCTCAATTGGGTGTAATCGCTCGATTCTTGATGATTCTAGGTAGCAATGCTCGTATTTGTCACAAAATCACTCCAAATATCGTTAAATTCCTACAAAACAAGCCACGCGTAATACCTTTTCCACAAAGAAATGAACATATACCATTTCATATGTGTTATTGCATGTTTATAAACAATTATAGCCATAAATATGCCCTAAAATACATGTAAAACTCATACTAACCACTGACATGTCAATTAATTTGGAGATTTGGTCGATTTTGAAGGGAAAATTGCTTACATGGAATTTTACAGCAAAATGAGGAAAAAAAATAAATTCCAAATTAGTAAATTATACTAACCAAATCACATCTTAACCCTAACTAAACTAAACTAACCACACTCCAACCCCAAGTTAAAAACCCAAACCCAAAAACCCATTGTGTGAAAAATGAAAACAGAAATCAAAAACCCTAATCTCCCAAGTGAACATACAATGCGAAATGGCTCCTTGAATTCCATCCTGCAACAGCGAGTCGTCGCGGCGGTTGTAGGCCGCCATCTTTCCCGGCGGCGACACCACAGCCGCGACGGGAGTTGACCGGCTTTTCCCCAAGTGCTTATGCACTACTTTCAGCCCTGCTTGCAGATTAATATTATTATTCCCCTGCTTCAGAACAGCCTTCACATTGCCCGCCACCGCCGTACACGGCGGCGAAACTGCACCACCGCCAGCTGGAAAGCTCACCCCATCGGAAAACTTCATTTTCTCAACATAACGACTCGAAACTCGAATATACAAGGGCTTAAGCATTTTCAAATACTTCTGCATCAATTTTTTTTCATCCGAATCTTGTATTCTCTGTCTCAAAAATTTGCCATGGTTTGCTAAATTGGAGGTGTTATCTCTTGCAAACAATGAAACAAGCGGCCCTTTAAATTCCCCAACTGCAAACTTATAAACAATAAAACATCTTATCATCATCAAAATCCTCATTTTTCTCGGATTTCTCTGTTTTTTCAAGAACCCCATTTGGGATTTCTACCGATTTACCATTCAAAATAGTGCTTGAAGGCTCGATCGGAAATAAATTTCCATTAAAGAAAAGCTCGTCGTCTGAAGGAGAGAGAGTCACATTACTGTAATCGATTTTAGAAAATTCTTTGCCGCCGGATTTGGAGCTTTCCGATGTATGGTCGGTGATTGTTGAGGGAGTTTGACAATAAAAAGGATGCGTTTTTTCTTTTTTGGGTTTGGGTTTTTAACTTGGGGTTGAGTGTGGTTAGTTTAGTTTAGTTAGGGTTAAGATGTGGTTTGGTTAGTATAATTTGCTGATTTGGAATTTATTTCTTTCCTCATTTTGCTGTAAAATTCTATGTAACCAATTTTCCCTCCAAAATCGGCCAAATCCCCAAATTAATTGACATGTCAGCAATTTTCGGCAATTTTGAAGAGCTCCGGCCAAAATAGGACTTAATCTCAAAAAATTATGAAATTAGTGGACTAATTTCGGAATAGGACAATATAGAGGACTAAATGTCTAAATGGCCAAAGTTACATGACGAATTTTCTAATTTTCCCTTTTATTATAATTTTGAATTTTTTTTCTCCCTAAATCCAAAGCATAAACATAGCACAGTTCTAACTTTATTACTACTTTAATAAGAGATTTTGGCATAGTCAGTTCTCTACAAGACCTACATTTGATATATTATCCACCAATGCAATATCACTACTGCAGCTAGGGCTTTTGTCGTCACAAAAGACATCAAGTCGTCCAAATGAATTATTTAAAATATTAGTGTGAAAATCGGGATGAAATTTCATGTTTCACGTCTTGTTGCACTTCTTATTCCACTCTATTGGATGATGGACATGTGTATATACATCTTAAAAATCGACAGCACATATTTATATATTAGCACATGTCAACCATCTAATGTAATGGAACACGAAGTGGAACAAAAAAAATGAAACATGAAATCTGTTCTCATGAAAACCTTGCCAAAAAGATCACCAAAATTATTAGCGACGATATATTATCTCTAATACATCATCGTCTATCTGTCAAAATCTTTGTCGGGCTGACGTGTCAGAATTATTTTGTCGTCGTAAAACACTAATGTTGGTAAAAATAAATAGCGACAACAATCGTCAATAAAAATCTTTTTTAATTTATTATCATGTATTCACCCAACAACAATATAAATATTTACCCAAATATCAACACAATAATAGATTCATTCAACCAACAATATCAACATAATATTAAATATCAAACTAACTAAATGTAGTACACAAATGTGTTCAATAATACAAGTATAGCAAAAGTGACATTGTCTCAACTAAACTTAATTTCCTAATAAAATTCTCGACTTGATCATCCCCATCTTGTTGCTTGAACTCGATGATGACGGAGCACTACAAGTTGTGGCGGAGGCGGGACATCTAGTAGAGGTATGTCCAAATGCAACTGTGTGAAACATCTCTCTCATATGCACTATCAAGTCAACCAGCTGGTGGTAGCGATAGGCGGCATAAGTGGTGGTGGCGACGGATGGCATAAGTTGGAGGGGAAATTAAAGTGCGGATGCTATAAGGTTGCTCAAGTTATTAGCAACGAATTGTCATCACAAAAAATTTAATTTTGCGATGACACTTTATCATCGCTAATACTTTCATCACAAAAGAACCTCTTTGTTGCACAACCAAATTCGCAAAAAGGGAATATTTATGTGTGTGTATATATATATAGGGAGATAGGGAGATATATATATATATATATATATATATATATATATATATAGATAGATAGATAGATAGATAGATAGATAGAGAGGATTACAATAAATACAAGATTACCCTTAGGAAACCCATCAACAGCCAAAGAAATCTAATTGCAATTCCATCCTTGTTAACTAATGAGGCAAGGGTATAAGCGAGAAAATTGAATGCAACACCAAGATCAATATGGTCGTCCTACAATCGCAACAGCTGAGATTTTGTTGGGAAATGAGGAACTATAATTGGAGCTGCTGATGCTAATTTTGTTCCGCTATCAGAATTCTGATGGTGATCATGAGATTTTTCTGAAGAAGAAGAAGAAGAAGACGATGACGAAGAAAAAGACTTAAACCAGCTCATTATAAACCCTAAACAGATCATTTTAGGGTTGATAGAGAATCAATGCGCTGTAATTTCTTAATTTGGAGATTAATATATATGTAGGAATAAATGGCTAGTAATTATTGCTTAATTATTTTGATCTCTTATTTATATAATATAGGCATGAAATTAATTGGCTTCTTCGGATCAGCTTGTTGAGCAAGAATAAATAATATAAATAGTAGAGAGGAGAATAAATAAGGGTAATTTAAGTTGAATGTTTTCGTTTGAAAATGGCAGCTTGGTGAGCAAGGAAGAAAATCTCAAGTGGTGGACCATAATTCACACTTCCTCCCATCTGTTTCGCAGCTTTGACTAACGTTGCAAAGAGCCAAAACCTCATAAAGTGATCGATTCAAACAATGATTCTTCTATTTGTGGTCGATTTCACCAAAGATATATATACACACACACACATACTCGTTACAAATTAGGTTTAGTCTATAATTCTCCCGGGGCACCGTCTAACAAATCTAATTCGTTAGATGGATCCAAAAACCCCTACCCCAAGTCCGAGGGACGGATCGAGAATTTTTCATGATGGGGTACACACTATAAGAAAAAATCGGTTTACCTACGAAAAAATATGTAGGTAAGTATAATGAAAATTGTAAAGAGTATGTAAAATTGTTGTAGGTAAAATCATTGCGGTAAAATCTTTGCCTACAAAATCTAAAATTGTTGGTAAATATCTACAATCATCGGTAAATTGAAAAATTATCGGTAATTTGTCGGTATAATTTAGGAAAAAATAATATTTTTTCACCTGTAGGTATTCTCAGAGGTAATCGTAAAATTTAGTGACAAAATCATTTTTGTCGGTAAACTGAAATTTTCTTGTAGTGACAAAATAAATGTAATTATAAACTATGTCAAAATAATTGATGGAGACAAACTTTGTTTTTTTTAATTTAATTAATACATTTTAAAAATAAATAATGAAGAATAAAATAAATTATATTAAAAATAACTAGTGGCCACATTTTTTAAACATAACTAATATATAATTAAAAACAATTACTACACAATAAAAAGACAAAAAAAAAAGAAGAAAATATTATGGGGCACGTGACCCCACAAAAGAGCATGTGCATCCGTCTATGCCGTAGTCAATTCACATATTGACCCGCACAACTACTAACACAATAACAACAACATTTGTTGGCCATTGCTAATACTTTTTAGGAGGGATACTGATACGTTTGGGATGACTACTAATACTTTTTAAGGAGAAACACTAAAATACTTTTAATAAAAAAATGTAATACTTTTCAATAAGATTATTAATACGTTTTAGGTGGAATACCAATACTTTTGTGGGAAAAAACCAATACTTTTCATGAGGATTACTAAAAAAATTGCTAAAGGGGTTACTAATGCTTTTTCAGAGGATTGATAATACTTTTCAAGGGAAAAACTAATAATTTTGAGGGTTGTTTAATATTACGTTACTGGCTAATACTTTTCAATGGGACAATCAATACATTTTGGGTGAAATACTAATACTTTTGAGGAAAAAAATATAATACTTTTCATGAGGCTACTAAAAATATTGTTCAAGGGGATTATTAATATTTTTCAGATGTACTATGTATTAATACTTTTCAGATGTACTACTAATACTTTTCAAGGGAAAAACTAATACTTTTAGCTGCCCCTAATATTACAAAAATGCTATCGGTTAGGATTTATAGCGAGGAATGTAGTTGTTGTTTTATACAATTGGGGAAAAGTAGAGAAGGAAACACACGCACTCACATGGAATTGAACTGAGGTCAATGAGTCTGATATTACAAGCCTCTACCACTAAAGCACAAGATTAATTCCTTTTTTTAGCACAGAATTGTTGGTTTTACTAATAAGCTTGACAAGCAAGAAAAAAGACTTGGGAGTCACTTAGGTGTATACATCAATATTTGTTTCCTTTGTCAGTGTCATGGACTCATTGAGAGGATTAATTTCTTGAACTTTCGTGCTTTGACTGAATTTGATTTTTAAATTCATGAATGTCGCCGCATATGGTACGAAATATAATTTGTTAAATGTGATAATATTCATTAGGCGACATCATTCCTTAAAATCACATTTTTGTGGGTCCTACACTGCAACATCATTCCTCACTTTTTTTTCTACTATCCAAAAAACTCTCAACAACTTTCTATGACCGATACACTCAAATCACGTTTATTTACTTTTAATTTTTCAAAAAAAAAAAAATTGCTTGCACAAATCGATTTTTATCCACATACCTCAAAACTACTGTTTTCAATTGTTTGAGGTTTTTTTTTTCAAGTTTGTATCTCCAAATACACCCCAAAAAAATTAGTTGAGGATGCTCTAGGGTATTTGTGGAGTTTTTGGCAAATGTAACTTCACAGGATAAAGGCTCATTTGTTTCGATGCATAACGGTGGATAAGACAAGCTATCATATATAATCCCTTGTTTTAGTTTAGGGGTTACCAGCCCAAGACCAGGGCCGGACCTGTGATTCATAGGACCCTAGGCGAGATTCTAAAAATGAGCCATATAAAATCGGATGAGATCTTCTATTCCAAGATGGTGTTTCATCTTCTATTCCACCGCACGGATGATTGCCACGTGTATACAAGTTACCATATTAATTTTGGAGCATAAATCGCGCCTAAATTGTGGGGTTTTAATATGGTAATTTGTATACACGCGACAATCATCCGTGCGGTGGAATAGGAGATGAAACACTATCTTGAAATAGGAGATCCTATCCGATGTGAAGCACAACACGAGTTTTAGAGGCAAAAACACCAACAAGGCTACAATGTTTCAACTAATAATCTAATCAAAAGTAGTTCATAATAGAAAAAAAAAAAAATCTCTCTTTCATCTAAATACAACACGTCTTGCGGCTTTAGAGACAAAAATATTTATGAAGTTTGTGTAATCTAATTGATCAACCATTTTTCTTTCGATTGATGGACTAACACAAAAAAAAAAAAAAAAAACTGAAAATTGGCCTATTAAAAAGTAAAAAAAAAAAAAAATTGGGGGCTTATTTGGATTTGGTGGGCTAAGGCAAAAAAAACTGAAAATGGGCCTAATAAAATGTAAAAAAAATAAAAAAAAAAGAGGAAATACCACAAAATACCCTAATTTTTGAAAAAAGGACAAAAATACCACCCCATCCCAAATATACCCTATCCAGTCATAAACATGACAAATATACCCAATTATTGATCCTGTTACGGTAACCCCTCCCCCAATCACTCACCCGCTACCTTTCTTCCCATATTTCTCCTCTTCTCCTCTTCACTTCTTCCGTCTGTTTGTGCTTCGGTTTCCACACCTTCCCTCCGCTGCACCGGGCCACCCAGGTAAGATATGATCCATCCCTTTTCCACAAATTAGGACTTTTTATGCTTTTGATCATATTAGGGATTAGAATCGATTGTTTTGGCAATTTTGAACTTATATTATTACATATTACCGCTTTTTACGTAGCTTTCTTCATTTTTCATTTTTTTTTATTGAAAAAGAAAAAAAAACAGAGAAACAAATTTTGTGTGTTCTGAATTTTTTCTTATCTTCAGGGGAAAATGGAGTTTATGATTGCTTCATGTTTTTTTGTCCCTGTGAATTACGCAATATTGCTTTCATAAGCATCAGAAAAAGGGCTTTGAGTTGACTCTTTGCTGTTCTTTTTATTTATTTTATTTTATTTTTGGTCTGTAAATCTTTAGATCTCATATTTCATTTGGTGAGCTTCTTGTAGAAGTTGGAAATATAGCGAAGGTGAAAATTAATTTTGAGCTATTAAAAGATGATCTATTTTTTCTTGCATTCAATCTGAGGTGGCTCTGCTAGTTTTGACCTCACCAATTAACTTGTTCTTCTTATTTCTTGGTATTGGTTTAAAGCCATGTGGATTTCATTATTTTAGTAGATTTTTATGTTATGTAAATTCAGCTGTAAAAACTAATTTCGACGGTATGCTGAAGTGATTCATTCAATTAGAACAGTCAGTAAAGATATCCGTAATTAAGGAATTTTATCATCCTAATAGTATTAAGACATTCAACATTAATTATGGATTAGTATCGGAGTTGGTACGTATGATGATGAAATGTCAAGCGAAGACTCAGAGGTTAAACCCAATTTTATGTGTTCTTTTATTATTTTGTGATTTGAAGTTTTTCCTTTGTTTTGATGTTGTTTCGAAGTTGTTTCTTTTATGTTTCTTTTATTCTTTTATGTATATTCCATTTATTTTGTTCTTTTTTTATTGTTTTTGATTTGTTGTGTTATCTATCTGACTGTGTATCTTTTTTTATTTCTTTTGTAGTGAATGTGGGATTTTTTGTTGCTTGTTATGTCGTTGTTGGGAAGGTTATGGACGTTGAAGCGTTCGAGATAGAGAATGAACAAGCAAGACTCGATGTCTCGCTTCACAATCATGCTAAGTTGAAGCCAAAATGGTGATGACGATGACAACGACATTGAGTTTCTACCTCCACTTCCTAATGAATTTAGAGAATTGTTGTTACGTAAATCTTAATGATGGTGTAATCAGTTGAAACATTTAAGAAACATAAATGAAACATGTAAGAAACAATTGTGAAACAGGGGATCATGTGATAAAAGTTTGTAGTAAATTGCTTTTAAATTTAGAGAAATAATGTAGTTTTTCCCCATATACTCTTCAGCTTTTTTTTTTTTTTGTCATCTTTGTAAATGTTGATCTTTGATTCATTTCGATGTATGCATGTCTAATCTTGAACTAAAGATCTCACGTACTCTAGCAAAGTTGTTAATAGTAAGTCTTTCCCCGCTACAGTTGATGCATTCAATAATTCTACGATGTTGGAAGTCAATAGAAAGTATTTTTTGGTCTGACAGTGGAGTCGTGTCCATTTCTCGTAGCCGATGATGGACAAGTAAGCTCAAATTTTTTGAATTGAATTTGTTGTTCCAAGATTTCATTTAGGGTGTTGAATATGCAGTCCATTGGAATCAATATTCTTGTTATTTCAAAGTTGGTATACTCTCTATGTTCTTCCCATTGTTCATTGTGGCATACCACAACTGAGATTTTCTCTATGCAACTGTGGAATTCAATGAAAAGTTGGCTAAGTGAAACATATAAGAAACATAAATGAAACAGGTATGAAACAACAAAGAAACAACAAACATGTTTGAAACAATAAAGAAACAAAAAAGAAACCAACGCAAAAAAATCAGCGAAAAATGGGTATTTTTGTCAAAAATCAGCGGAAAATGGGTATTTTTGTCGAAATTCAGCGGAAAATTGTATTTTTGTCCAAAATCAGCGGAAAATGGATATTGTGCAGGGATTGAGTATGGAAAATGGGGTATTTATGTCCTTTTCCCAAAAAATAATTTGGGGCTAAGGTAAAAAAAACTTAAATGGGCCTAATAAAAAGTAAAAAAAAATTGGGCCCCCAAATTTTTGGGGACCCTAGGCTCAAGCCTCTTGAGCCTATAGCCAAGTCCGGCCCTGCCCAAGATTTGATGAGAGCGCCATGATCAAATCCTTCAAATGGCTGATACGATGTCCTGATATACCCCCATGATAATGTTATCCTGTCTTTTAGTTAGAAGTGATCTATCAATCTAATTCATACTCCCGAGAGGGAAATATATGAGAGGGGCATATATACATATCTATATATATATATATAGATATAAAGAGAAGTCGCTGGAAATAGTATGTTGAATTTTTCCCGTCCTTTGCAGTTATTATAAAAAGTAATAAAAATATGTGTAAAAATAAAAAATGACAAATATTTGGTATTTCATTATTTTTGGTATTCAACTTTATTTAAGAAATGTAAAATTAACTTTCCAAATATGTGTGTGTACTGCATTAATTATTATATTTATCTTTTTATTTTTTTAAAAATAAATTAATATTTTTTTATCCGTTTTTGACGTAAAATTTATCAAATTAATTATTTTTTATGATCTTCAGTTTGACACTCATATTACTTATATAAATAACAAATATATATATATAAATATTTACTCTTTATTTTGTAATATGTAATGGGCTTTAAAAATTATATATTCATGTTATTGGACATCAATTTGTATATTCATGTATTTTGGCTATTTTTGATATATGTATAGTTGTTATATGGACTTAACCCATTTTTTAATAATTATAAAGGATTGTAGTAAAATTGAATAAATTCAATTAAAAATACTTATTTTAATGGAAGAAAATATCATCAAAATATGTATCCAAATTTTATATATCATATATATTCATACATAACATTATATATATTTATGCAAAAAGAAGATTAATATTTATTTAATATGAAATTGTACCGATAATAGTATTTTGTATATATAAAATTAATATTTATATATTAACATACTTTTCATGTTAATAGAAAATATTTTTTATATGTGAACATATTTTAATATTCAAGGTTCAGAGTTGTGCATTTGGAATTAGATATGAATTTGCCTGTTTGATAATTTTTTGATAAATGTGTATATATAAAAATATTTTTTTGAAGTATTTCATTTGGATTTAAAATTGTGTTGCTAAATATAATGCATGGTTTTTGTTTAATTTCTTTATAATTTTGATAATTTCCTAGAGCTCAAAAAATATTGAAATTAGAAATGACTTTATTGTTGATTGTATTGAAAATACAATTTTTCTTAAATATTCAGCATTGACGTAGTAAAAACAATTCGATATTTGGAAGTTAAATTGTTTTTCAAACTTTTACTTTCTTATAGATAAACATGTAGATAAGTAGATACAATCATATTCACACAACCAAATATTTCATATTTAAAGAGATCTTTTATAGTTTATAATAGTTTATTTTTTATTATTTAATCATATTATTTATAATTAAATTAATTACTTTTTATTTTATTTATTTTTTGAAATTTTAATCTTTTTGCAATCAATGATGTTTTTAAAACATAGATAAATACGATATACATATTGGGGAAGGAGAGATAAATACGATATACATATTGGGGGAAGGAGAGATGTGGACGGAGAATCCCCATTTTATCTAATTGGAATAGGAAGGGGGACGGGGATATAAATATCGTCCATGTCTCATCCCCGATTCTACAGAAATAAAATAATCTACATTCCCGCTTCCACCCTCAAATTAACAGGGGATTTAATTTCCCATTCTATTCGGTAACCAACGAGAATGGTTTCCCGAGGGGATGTTGCCATCCCTAAATGCAAGAGGCATAATTCATAGAACTATTATAAAAATGTACATAGAAAGTACAGAACATAGGTCTAACAGTCATACATCCCATGAATCGTACGAGCAAAAGACTAGCAACCCAGATTTAACTTATTTATTAATTATGGGTTGCCTAAATAACAAATGATAAAGGTAAATTAGTCAAAAGTTGCATATCTATTGAAACACCAAAAAGGACGGTTACGCAACAGATATTTTTAGAAAATATCATTGTTAATTCTATTCCATCTCAATCAGGCGAAAATATAGAAGACTCATTCTTCTTTGTTCATATAATTCTCGAAATATTTTCAGGCTATCAAAATTAAAATGTGCTAAAACACGCAATAAATATAATTACATATTTAGTATATGATTGTTGCATGTATATTATATCATGATTGTATAGTTAGTATATTGTTATTGCATATCTAATAATTTATGATTGCATATTTAGTACTTTGTCACTGCAAAGATAGTATATTGTGTCATTGCATAGTTAGTATACTGTTAGTGGTCTCTTGTATCAGAGCCAAAGGGTAGTGTTTATTGTATTTTGTTTCCAGATCTGTAAAATTTGAGTCAAGAAAATTTTGTTCTTACGAGTGTTTTTGCCTGGGAAGGTCTAGGTTGTAAGTCCTCGGGTGCAGACCGTAAATCCACTTGAATTGTTCAGATTGTAGTAAGGATTCAGGTTTTAAAAACAAAAATTTTACAAAAATGGAGTCAATATTTTATAGATCTACTTCTTCGAACTCTGGTTCTACTTCTTCTAGAGATCCCGGAAGATAATAAATAGTGAAGAGATTATAATAGAAGATTTTAATAGATCGGTTGATAACTGGAAAATTCCCAAAGTTACTAAGGAACAAATTTTTTAAAATTCCAGATTTCTTTATTTTAAAACTGATTTTACTATTAAAACTGAATAAAGAGATATTCAACTTTCAAAACCTTTTGAACCAATCAATTTGCTCACTCCAAATTCTCTTCAATAACATAAAGACAAAAATTGTAAATACATTCATATATGATTAGTCCAAGTAGGAATTAAACCTCTTACTAAAGAAGGATTAAATATTTCAATTCTTACAATTCTTAGAGATGCTAGATTTACAAACTTTGAAGATTCCTTGTTAAGTTCTGTTGAATCCAGTCTTTCACAAGTCCAATTTTTTTTATTGTTATCCAAATCTAACAATTTCTTTAAATGATAAAAATATCTTAAAACTTTAGCATTACAAATAAAAACTCATAATTATAAAATTCTTGAAGGTTCAATTCCAGTAGCAATAAATTTTAGAATTCATTACAAAGCTATGATGTCAACCTTTGCTACAAGAGTTAGATTTCATTGTAAAAAATGAGAAACCCTCATACTTCAAACTGATATAACTAGATCTAATACCATAATTCCTAAATCTATACAATGAAAAGATATTACACTTCCAGAAGAATGGGTTCTCGAAGGTATTGTAAAACCAGAACCTTTAGAGTCTTTAAAACCAAATACCCAACTTAGATCTATTACTCAATATCAAGATGGTAAAGTTAGGCTTTCTTTTAGTAGAAGAAGAAGAAGCGCTTTAGCTTATCCGAAAATTCCTCCATTACGATACTATTGATTTAGGAAGAGTCTCACAAATACCTACAAATCATAGATACTTCTAATAAACCAAGATATTCTACTTGAATATTCCAAATTCTTCTTTTAAAAAATAGATTACTCTACAGAAATTCCTCGACCAGATTTATGCTAGCACTAGAATGCAAGAAATAGAACAAGAACATTCTAGTCCAACCTTTTCATCAATAACAGAAAATATAGTTAATGAATTAAATGTCATAGAAAAAGAATTCCAAGTTGATAAAAAATTCCACCATGATGATTTTTATTTAGAAAATAATTTAGAAAAAGAAATAGTGGTTTTTCAAAAGCTTTTAAAATATTAGAAAACAAATCCAAGAAAAATTCTATGAATTCGTGAATCAATATAGAATCCATATTTTATTCTTTGATTGGTTTGAATTATATGAATCTGAAAATTCCAATGATTATCCTTTTAATAAATCTGTTAATCCAGTTACCATTAGATATAAAACACCATAATGGAAAATCATAAGTGATTCTAGAAAAATTCAATCAAATCATCCTCTTTTTCAAAGTATAAAAATTAATATTCTAAGTCAGAGAATTGATGTTATTCCTATTAAAACTCTAGGAGATAGTGATAACACTAATATAAAAAATATAATTGTATAAAATAATTATACTAATACCAATTTAAATACCATAGGAAAACAACTTGATAGGTTAGAAAGACATATTCAAAAACAACCTTCTAAAACTATAGATTCATCAGATACTAAACTTAAAAATCCAATTTTTAAGCCTTATCAGATTTCTAAAAATATTCTTAAAAATATGCAAGATAATAAATCTAAATTTATGAAAGCTATACAAGAACAATTTAGTAATATAGGTCCTATGACTAATAGCTCCAACCAATCATTTGAGTCAATTGCTCCTGATACTCCAACTTCAAATCTTAAGATAAATACTATTAGCCAAGATTCTTATTTAAGTGATGCCTTGGAATAATTTCAAAAACCTTCTCCAAAAATTAATAAACTTGTTTGGAACCAACAACAAAATTTACAAATAGTTCCTTCTCCATATTTAAATATTGTAAAACCATTATCTCAATCCCGTTTTAATGCCTCTTCTGTTTATGATTGGAACATTGATGGAAAAAGCAGTATGAAATTCTTAGTATGCTCCAACAAATGACCATGGCAACAAATGCTTATAAAACACAAAATGGAACCCATGATAAAACCATAGCTGAAATTCTTATAGTAGGGTTCTCAGGTCAGTTAAAAGGATGGTGGGATTATTATCTCACAAGTCAACAACAAGAAGAACTTATAGATGTTATTAAAACTGATGAATATGACATACCAATTTTAGATGATGACGGAAACCTTCAACAAGATGTCATTGCTAGGTTAATTCTTACAGTTTCTTTACATTTCATAGGAGATCCCTCACATTTAAAAGATAAAAATGTTGAATTGCTTGAAAATCTTAGGTGTAGAAAACTTAGTGATTTTCAATATTATAAAAATACTTTTCTAACTAGAATAATGCTTAGAGAAGATTCTAATCAGCCATTTTGGAAAGAAAAATTTCTTGCAGGATTACCAACTCTCTTAGGAGAATAGGTTAGAAATAAAATTAGAGAAACAAGTAGAAAAAATAATACCTTATGATGAATATACTTATGGACAATTAGTTAGTCTGACTCAACAGGAAGGATTAAGAATATGCCAAGACTTAAAACTCTAAAAATATTTGAAATGGGAACTAAAGAAAACCAAATTAAAATTAGGCACTTTCTGTCAAGAATTTGATATTGATCCCAATAAACCATCTCCGGGTTGCTCAGGTACTTGTCATAAATCCTACACAGATTCTAATAAAGAACATTACAAATCCCATAAAGAACATCAAAAATCTCGTAGAAAATTCCATAAGAAAAGACATTTTTCTAAAGAAAATTATTATAAGAAACCAAGAAACTAAAGACCCAATAATCATAATAATCAAAATTCTAAAGAATTGTTTAAAAATGTTGAATGTTGGAAATGCCATAAAAAGGGTCACACTGCTAAATTTTGTAGATTAAATAAAAGAATACAAGAATTACAATTAGAAGATGAAATTGTGAATAAAATTACAAATCTCTTAGTAGAGTCCTCTGAGTCAAATCCCGATTCAGAACCTGGAAATTTCTCTTCAAGATCTAAAGTAGATCGTAAATCCCTTCAATCAGATAAAATGGTTTTGTCTAGTCCAAATTCTGATAATGAATCTGAAAATTATGTTAGTGTTCTGACTAAAGAACAACAATTCCATCTTGAAATACTAAAAAATATTAATGATTCCGATCTTCAAATAGATAATCTTAACAAAATATTAAATTCTTTTGATAATAAAAAGAAAGAAAAAACAAAAATACTATTTTACCAAGTACTTCAAAAAATACATATGATTTAACTAATATTCTTGGAAAGGCAAAAGGAGTTAAAATCAAAGATGTAACAATTCAAGATTTACAAAAGAAAATGAAAGAAGTAAAAATTGAATTAAGAGAATTAAAAGAAAAACAAAAACAAGATTCTGATGCTATAAAATATATGATAGAAAAATTAGGAAATGAGAGAGTATTGAAAAAGATGAAGTTAATGAAAATACCGAACTAAGGAACATAAAAAATATTAAAAAATTCCAGATGATTTTTTATTTGTTCTAAGAGAATTAACTTCAAGATAATAGATGATAAAAATTCTCAGATTCTCAGAAAAATTCAAAATAACTACAGTTGCTTTATTTGATACAGGTGCAGATTTAAATTGTATAAAATCCGGTATAGTTCCAAGAAAATTCCAAAAAAGAACTAATGAAAGGCTTTCAGCCGCGAACAATTCAAAACTTAGTGTCAATTCCAAAGCTGAAGCTTCAATTATAAATAATGGAATCTCTTTAAAATCTTTATTTATTCTTGTTAATGATATACATCATACAGTTATTTTAGGAACACCTTTTATAAATCTCATAACGCCATATACCATTGGTGAAAATGCTATCTCTTTTAAAACTAACCACAACCTTAATATGATAAAAGCTTATTCGATTCGTAAAAATACCATTAACAATCTCATACAAGAAAAGAGTTTTCATTTAGAAAATATTAAAATAATATTTCATTTAAAAGAATAGAAAAACAATTAGAAATACATGAGGTAAAAGAAAAAATATTAAAACTCCAAAATTTATTTGAAAAAGAAATTTGCGCTGAACTACCAATGCCTTTTGGAATAGAAAATAACATATTGTTGATCTACTTTATGAAGAAAATTTTAATGAAAGAGAAATCCCAACAAAAGCCAGACCGATTCAAATGAATCATGAATTTGAAGAACATTGTAAATTGGAAATAAAAGATTTAATGGATAAAAAACTAATTTCCGAATCCAGGTCCCCATGGAGTTGTTCAGCCTTCTATGTTAACAAAAATTCTGAAATAGAAAGAGGAACTCCTAGATTAGTTATTAATTATAAACCCTTAAACACAACTTTTAGATGGATTAGATATCCAATTCCTAACAAAAAAGATTTTTTACAAAAACTTTATTCTTCGTTTATATTCTCTAAATTTGATATGAAATCAGGTTTTTGGTAAATTCAAATTTCTGAAAAAGATAGATATAAAACTGCATTTACTGTTTCTTTTGGACAATACGAATGGAATGTAATGCCTTTTGGATTAAAAAATGCTCCTTCTGAATTCCAAAGAATCATGAATAAAATTTTCAATGATTATTCTAAATTTTGTATTGTTTATATTGACGATGAACTAATATTTTCGAATTCCGTAGAAGAACATTTTAAACAATTAATAATATTTCTTTATATTGTAAAACAAAATGGCTTAGTAGTCTATCTAAAATGAGTTTATTCCAAACCAAAATCAGATTCTTAGGACATTATATATCCCAGGGTACTATTACACCTATTGAATGATCCTTACAATTCGCTAATAAATTCCCTGATAAAATCCTTGATAAAACTTAATTACAAAGATTTTTAGGTAGTCTAAATTATGTCCTAGATTTGTGCTCAAACATCAATAGATTGGCAAAACCATTACATGATAGGCTTAAGAAAAATCATATTCTAAGTCGAGACTGATGCTTCGGAATTAGGATATGGTGGTATTCTATAACAAGATCAAGGGGGTAGAGAATATATTGTCCAGTTCACCTCATCACATTGGAATGATACCCAGAAAAATTATTCTACCATTAAAAAAGAAATACTAAGTATAGTTATGTGCATTCAAAAATTCCAAAGTGATCTCTTGAACCAAATTTTTTTACTTAGAATTGATTGTAAAAGTGCAAAAGAAGTCTTGCAAAAAGATGTTCAAAATCTTGCATCAAAACAGATTTCTGCACGACGGCAAGCCATACTCAGTATTTTTGATTTTGATATTGAATTTATTAAAGGAGATACAAATTATATACCAGATTTTCTTACTAGAGAATTCCTCCAAAACAGAGTCACTGCCGCCCAAAAAGGATAAAGGTAAAAAGTCTATTGATTCCGGTAAAGCAAAATCATGGTACTATTACATAGTCAAAGAACAAGAAGAATTGAGAGATACCGCCCAGTCAAAAATCCAGGCACAAAAACAAGGAACTACTGACATTGAAAGAAGACTTCAAATTCTTGAAGTTCTTCTTGAAACGCCAGAGGTCAAGAAGGCCTTAAGCAAAGTACAACTGAATAAATGCCCAGGTGAAACTTCTTCAAAACCAATTACTATTTCAAATACCTTTCAAGCTATATCTAAATATAATGATTCCACAAAAACCCTTTCCAACCCTATTTTCTCAAATTCTCAAATTTCATTGACGCAAGAATCTTTAAAACCTTCCTCAAACTTTTTCATAAAACCCCAATGACAAAATATCATAAATATAGAAAGATATTTCTATGAAAAAAGTCCTTTTCAAACCCTCCAAAAATACTTTGGAAAATGATGGTTTTACAAACCATGGGAAACCAACAAAACTCCTCAATACTATCAAGCCATTCTTGAAATTACAAATTTTGTCACTTACAAACACTTTTTCCTCCATGAAACACATGAACATCCTGCGTATTCTACCTGTAAAATTACCAAAGTCATCGCTCCAGCAGAGTGGGGACATAACCTTTCCAAATCCCTTTATTTTCCAGATGAATTTAAAACAAATCATTTCTTCAAATGCCCTTTCAACTATTGGGACTATCAATAGGCCTGGTACAATTCCTTCCTTATACAAAACCAAAAACTAAAACATACATGCTTTTTATTTTGATACTAGAGAATGTAACACCAAACTATTCCCAGCATGGTGGGCTTCATGGTGGGATTGTTTCGGATCATCACCTGAAATCCTGAAACCCTCAGTACAAAATTCCTTCAATATTTTCAAAACCCAATACAAACTCTTACCAGTAGAACAAAAATTTCAGCCATTATCCCTATTTTGTTCAAAATTTTATCTCCATGGGTTCTTTCACGGACAGTTGAATATACTGATCACAAAACTCCAATGATCCAACGATGATTCAGAATAAAATGGTGGGACAAGTTCAATACTCCACATAGCTTTTCTGCACCAAACGTCCAAAACTGGATTACAAGTCAAGGAAATACTCCTCGCAAATTCCAAAAATATTTCAAACACCACAACAATCAGAATTTCTAGCACATAAATCCCAAATGGCAGTTATGCTTGCATCAGCGAAAACTCCAGAACAAATGCAGGCCATCCTGTCAAAATACACTACATAGAAGTCAGAATCCTCTTCAACACCTGAAGATATTTTGATACATTTAGCAGATGATAATGAATCATTTTTTGGGAACAGTGGAATGTAAATAATAATTAAAAAAAGAGAGAAAATTATGCCGGCAGCAATGTAGCAGCACTGTAGCAACGTGGGATTGTAGCAGATATTGTTTAGTAATGTAGCAGTACAAGTTACTGTAGCAGAAACCTAAAAAATTCCCAAGAAATTCCTAGAAAATTCTATAAAAAGGGAGGATCCCCCACAAGGAAGGCAAGTTTTTTAGAAGCCAAAAGAAGCAAGAAAACTTCAGCAAAATCCTCCAAGTGAAAATCCTCTCCATCTCCCTTAGATTTTAGAAAATATTTTAAATTCCTAAATATTTTTAGAGAAGCTTTCAATTTTCTTTAGGCAAGCTTCATTTTCTAGTTTTTAGTTTTGAAGATCTACCTTCCATTTCCAAGGAAGTTTTGTATGAAGGTTTAATCAAAATTCTCATATATATAAAAGGTCTGATTTAATATTCTGTCTTTTAAATTCATATTCATGGTCGGTTTAACCGCCTAACCTTTTAAATTCCTTGTTCTTACTTAATCTGTGGAGACCCTTTTGCAAGTATCCTTGAGAAAATCAGGGGGTAACTCGATCAAGATATATATTTTATAATCTTGATCGAGTTACCCCTAGTTTCTCTCAAGGATACTTTTGCAAGGGTCTCCACAGGGGGGATAGTGTTTATTGTATTTTGCTTCCAGATCTGTAATTTGAGTCAAGAAACTTTTGTTCTTACGAGTGTTTTTGCCTGAGAAGGTCTAGGTTGTAAGTCCTCAGGTGTAGGCCATAAATCCACTTGAATTGCTCAGGATTGTAGTAAGGATTCAGGTTTTAAAAACAAAAATTTTGCAAAAATGGAGTCAATATTATGTCGATCTACTTCTTCTAGAGATCCCATGAAGAGAATAAATAGTGAAGAGATTATAATAGAAGATTTTAATAGATCGATGGATAACTGGAAAATTCCCAAAGTTACTAAGGAACAAATTTATAAAAATTTCAGATTTCTTTATTTAAAAACTGATACTATTAAAACTGAATAAAGAGATATTCAACTTTCAAAACCTTTTGAATCAATCAATTTGCTCACTCCAAATTCTCTTCAAAAACATAAAGACAAAAATTATAAATACATTCATATATGATTAGTCCAAGTAGGAATTAAACCCCTTACTAAAGAAGGATTAAATACTTCAATTCTTACAATTCTTAGAGATACTAGATTTACAAATGTTGAAGATTCTTTGTTAAGTTCTGTTGAATCTAGTCTTTGCACAGGTCCGATTATTTTGATTGTTATCCAAATTTAACAATTTCTTTAAATCATAAAAATATCTTAAAAATTTTAGTACTACAAATAAAAACTCATAATTATAGAATGTTTGACGGTTCAATTCCAAAGCAAAAATTTTTTAGAATTCATTACAAAGCTATGATGTCGGCCTTTTGCTACGAGTTAGATTTTACAAAAAAAAGGAGAAACCCTCTTACTTCAAACTGATATAACCAGATCTAATACCATAATTCCTAGATCTATACAATGGAAAGATATTACACTTCCAGAAGAATGGGTTCTCGAAGGTATTGTGAAACCAGAACCTTTAGAATCTTTAAAACCAAATACCCAACTTAGATCTATTACTCAATATCAAGATGGTAAAGTTATGATTTCTTTTAGTAGAAGAAGAAGCAGTTTTAGCTTACAGTCATAGATACTTCTAATAAACCAAGATATTCTACTTCTGATATTCCAAATTCTTCTTTTAAAAATGTAGATTACTCTACAGAAATTCCTCGACCAGTTTATGCTAGTACTAGAATGCAAGAAATAGAACAAGAACCTTCTAGTCCAACTATCTTGTCAATAACAGAAAATATAGTTAATGAATTAAATGTCATAGAAAAAGAATTCCAAGTTGATAAAAAATTCATCCATGATGATTTTTATTCTGAAAATAATTTAGAAAAAATATTGTGGTTTTTCAAAAGCTTTTCAAAATATTAGAAAACAAATCCAAGAAAAATTCTACGAATTCGTGAATGAATATAAAATCCATATTTTATTCTTTGATTGGTTTGAATTATATGCTTATGAAAATTCCATTGATTATCCTTTTAATAAATCTATTAATCCAGTTACCATTAGAAATAAAACACCAGAATGTCAAATCATCCTCCTTTTCAAGGTATAAAACATAATATTCTAAGTCAGCAAACTGATGCTATTCCTATTAAAACTCCAGGAGACAGTGATAACACTAATATAAAAAAATATAATTGTACAAAATAACTATACTAATACCAATTTAAATACCATAGGAAAATAACTTGATAGGTTAGAAAGACATATTCAAAAATAACCTTCTATAACTATAGACTCATCAGATACTAAACTTAAAAATCTAATTTTTAAGCCTTATCAGATTTCAAAAAAAAAATTGTCTTAAAAATATTCAAGATAATAAATCGGAATTTATTAAATCTATACAAGATCAATTTAATAAAATAGGTCATATGACTAGTAGCTCCAACCAACCATTTGAGCCAATTGCTCCTGATACTCCAACTTCAAATCTTAAACTATTAGCCAACATTCTGATTTAAGTGATGCCTTGGAACAATTTCAAAAACCTACTCCAAAAATTAATAAACTTGTTTGGAACCAACCACAAAATTTATAAATAGTTCTTCTCCTGATTTATATAATGTAAAACCATTATCTCAATCCCATTTTAATGGAGTATGAAATTCTTAATATGCTCCAACAAATAACCATGGCAGCTAATGCTTATAAAACACAAAACGGAACCCATCATAAAACCATAGTTGAAATTGTTATAGCAGGGTTCTAATGTCAGTTAAAAGGATGGTGGGATTATTATCTCACAAATCAACAACAAGAAAACATTATAGATGCTATTAAAACTGATGAATATGATACACCAATTTTAGATGATGAAGTAAACCCTCAACAAGATGTCGTTGCTAGGTTAATTCTTACAATTTTTTTACATTTCATAGGAGATCCCTCTCATTTGAAAGATAAAAATGCCGAATTACTTGCAAATCTTAGGTGTAGAAAACTTAGTGATTTTCAATATTATAAAAATATTTTTCTAACTAGAATAATGCTTAGAGAAGATTCTAATCAGCCGTTTTGGAAAGAAACATTCCTTGCAGGATTTCCAACTCTCTTAGGAGAAAAAGTTAGAAATAAAATTAGAGAAACTAGTGAAAACAAATATTACCTTATGATGAATATTCTTATGGCCAATTAGTTAGTCTAACTCAACAGGAAGGATTAAGAATATGCCAAGACTTAAAACTCCAAAAACATTTGAAATGGGAACTAAAGAAAACCAAATTAGAATTAGGTACTTTCGGTCAACAATTTGATATTTATCCCAATAAACCATCTCTAGGTTACTCAAGTATTTGTCATAAATCCTACAAAATTTCTAATAAACAACATTACAAATCCCATAAAGAACCTCATAAATTTCGTAGAACATTCCATAAGAAAAGACATTTTTCTAAAGAAGATTATTACAACAAACCAAGAAATTCAAGGCCCAATAATCATAATAATCAAAATTCTAAAGAATGGTTTAAAAATATTGAATGTTGGAAATGCCATAAAAAGGGTCACACTGCTAAATTTTGCAGATTAAATAAAAGAATACAAGAATTACAATTAGAAGATGAAATGATGAATAAAATTATAAATCACTTAGTAGAGTCCTCTTAGTCAAATCTCGATTCAGAACCTGGAAATTTCTCTTCAAGATCTAAAGAAGATCGTAAATCCCTTCAATCAGATGAAATAGTTTCGTCCAGCCCAAATTCTGATAATGAATCTGAAAAATATGTTAGTGTTCTGACCAAAGAACAACAATTCCATCTTGAAATATTAAAAAATATTAATGATCCCGATCTTCAAAAAGATTATCTTGACAAGATATTAAATTCTTTTGACAATAAAAAAAGAAAGAGAAAAGAAAAATACTATTTTACCAAGTACTTCAAAAAATACATATGATTTAACTAATATTCTTGGAAAGATAAAAAAACTTGTTAGGAAATTTATTTGATAGATTTTGAGGATACCATGTAAAACTTAAACTAGGAAGTTGGCACCCCATTTTCCTTGTAATTTGTATTGTAATAGATAGGGCTGAAAAAGTTGAGTCAAGTCAGCTATGTCAAAGATTACAAGAAGTCAATGCATGGATCGTGTGAAGACTATGTTGTGTGTCGATTGGATAAGGCCATGAAGGAAAACAAGGACTCGACTGAAGAAGAGTCACCGAGAGAACAATCTGTGAGAAGTGTCAGTCAAGTCAACTCAAGAAGCCAAGTCTACAAGTTGAAGTGACAGTTGAGTTATCCAATGATTGGAGCAGACTCAAGTCACTTGGGGTAAAGGTAGCAGTCAAGTCAAGACAACTGACTTAGATCCGTTAATTAAAGTCAAAAATATTACTTCATTTGGTAATATGACAAGCTTCCACGTCTAAAGTGTTTGGCCCTGAATTGTGCAAAAGGAATAAGCCAATGGGAAACACTGCACCTTGTGTCAGGCACCTGCAATTGCTTTGAAATGCCATTAATACGAGGAAAGGTCAACATCACCAAGGCTGCAGACCAAGAAACGACAAGCCAACGAACACAAGTGACATATGAAATTAGTCTATCTCTTCAACGGGCAAAATTTCAAATGTGCACTATAAAAGACTGAGGAAGCTATTGAGAAGAGGTTACCTGAACCACGAACAAGCAGGCAATATTTAAACATTTTAACCTGCAATACTCTCAAAGCTTATCAAGATATTCCTCAAGCCTGAAAATCGAAGAAACTTGATCCAACACTTACTGTGAAGGAAAGATAACTTCAAACTGTTAAAGAGGAAAACTTTTGAAGAAAACAAAAGGGGTCTACTTTCCAAGTCAGGATTGTAGAAGTGTTCAAGGTCGAACCATTATCAAGTTTATTGGAGGGCTTCGTGATCAAATCCAAGAACTTGAGAAGTGAGCTGAAGTAGCGAGGCAGCTGCCTTGTGAAAGATGTAAGAATTCAAGATTTACAAAAGGAAATGAAAGAAGTAAAAATTGAACTAAGAGAATTAAAAGAAAAACAAAAACAAGATTTTGATGCTATAAATTATATGATAGAAAAATTAGGAAATGATGAGAGTATTGAAAATGATGAAGTTAATGAAAATACCGAACTAAGGAACATAGAAGATACTGAAAAAATTCCAGATGATTTTTTATTTGTTCTAAGAGAAATAACTTCAAGAAAATACATGATAATAATAACTCTCAGATTCTCAGAAAAATTCAAAATAAATACGATTGCTTTATTTGATACAAAGTGTCATTTAAATTTTATAAAATGCGTTATAGTTCCAAGAAAATTCCAAAAAAGAACTAATGAAAGGCTTTCAGCCGCGAACAATTCAAAATTTAGTGTCAATTCCAAAGCTGAAGCTTCAATTATAAATAATGGAATCTCTTTAAAATCTTTATTTATTCTTGTTAATGATATACATCATACAGTTATTTTGGGAACATCTTTTATAAATCTCATAGCGCCATATACTGTTGGTAAAAATGCTATCTCTTTTAAAACTAACCACAAAAATTACACTTTGATTTTCTTGAAAAACCTAAAACTAGAAACCTTAATATGATAAAAGCTTATTCGATCATAAAAATACCATTAACAATCTCATACAAGAAAAGCGTTTTCATTTAGAAAATATTAAAAATGATAATTGTGACATTTACTTTTAGCACACTTACTGTCCTGCATATTTCTTTTATATCCGATGTTAGTATTATAATTGCTATCCAACTAATAAATAACTAAGTTCTAAAATCAAGTGTTAAAAACAAGCTTAAAACAAAACAAGGGTGTTAAGTCTTCCGTTGTTTAAAACCAAACCAACCAATTAAGCATTTGGCTTAAGTAGTCGAGTTATACTATCAACAGCCCTATCATTAGTTCTGTTGAGTGGGTAACTTAGCTGAACGGCCAACATAGTTGTCCCCCAAGGACACAGTTGTTTGAGTCAACTCTGCTGAATAATTTTAAAGGACTAAAATCGAAAATTTGGTAAGGTTTATTCAACCCCCCTTCTAAACCTTATTTCACACCCCTTGGGACCTACAAGTGGTATTGACTTTCCGGTATGGATGATTCACTCGACTGATGAGTGAAATTTGCTTTTTACTTAATTTTTCATCTTCTATCTCTTCTGATTGAGTCTTCTGAGTGTCAACTCGGCTCAATTAACCCTAGCTCATTCTTGAGCTCTTCAAATCTTGATTCACATAGGGGCTTGGTGAATATGTCAGCTAAATGCTTATCTGTTGAGATATATTCCAAAGTGATGTCTTTCTTTTCAACATGATCTCTTATAAAGTGATATCTGACATCAATGTGCTTTGTTCTTGAATGCAACACAGGAATCTGAGTGATTGCAATAGCACTAGTGTTATCATACATAATTGGAATCTCTTTTTCTTCAATCTCATAATCTCTCAACTGTTGTCTCATCTATAAGACTTGGGCACAACAGCTGCCCGAAGCTATGTATTTTGCTTTAGCTGTGAATGTGGCTATTGAGTTTTTCTTCTTGCTAAACCAGGAAACCAATCTATTTCCAAGCATTTGACATGTACCAGAGGTACTTTTCCTATCAACTCTACATCCAGCATAGTCAGAGTCTCAATAACCAATAAGCTTGAATCCACCTTCCTTTGGATACCATAGGCCAACTTCCTGGCATCCCTTCAAATATCTTAGTGTTCTTTTAGCTGCAGTCATTTGGCTCTATTTTGGTGCAAATTGAAATCTTGCACATACACCTACTGCAAAGGTGATGTCTGGTCTGCTGGCTATTAAGTAGAGCAATGATCCAATAAGAGCTCTATATCTAGTTTGATCTATAGCCTTGCAATCTGCATCCGTGTCCATCTTGACTGATGTGTTCTTTGGTATTTTCACAGAAGACTTCTCTTCCATACCAAATTACTTCATTAAATCTCTGGTGTACTTTGTTTGACTTATGAAGGTTACATCCTTCAATTGCTTGACTTGAAGTCCTAGGAAGAAAGTTAGTTCTCCCATCATGCTCATCTCAAATTTGCCTTGCATGAGGTTTGAGAACTTATCACACAACTCTTTATTTGTGGATCCAAAGATGATGTCATCCACATATATTTGAATAAGCAGTATACTCTCTCCATCTTGAATTCAAGAGTGTTCTCATCCATTTTGCCTTTGGTGAATCCATTGTCAGTTAGAAATTGAGACAATGTATCATACCATACTCTTGGTGCTTGTTTTATTCCATATAATGCTTTTTTGAGCTTGTACACCTTATCTCCAATAGTTTTCTGCTCAAAACCTGGAGGTTGTTCAACATATACTTCTTCCTCTAGCAGTCCATTTAGAAATGCACTTTTCACATCCATTTGATACACAGTGAAGTTCTTATGTGCAACATAGGCAAGAAACATTCTTATTGCTTCCAATCTTTCAACATGTACAAAGGTTTCATCAAAATCTATACCCTCTTCTTGGCAATATCCTTTGGCTACCAATCTTGCTTTGTTTCTTACCACGGATCCTTCCTCATTCATCTTGTTTCTGAAAACCCATTTTCTGCCAATAACATTTTGATGGGTTGGCCTCTGCACCAATTCCCATACTTAGTTCCTTTCAAATTGATTTTGTTCTTCTTGCATGGCTTGAACCCAATGTGTGTCATCCAATGCTTGAGACACATCTTTTGGCTCTATTTCGGAAATAAAACAAGTCAACATTACTTCTTGTTGTGCTCTGGATCTGGTTCTTACACCATCTCTAACATCTCCAATAACTAACTCTGGTGGATGGTCTCTCAGCCATCTCACATCAGGTTGGAGCAAGTCAGCTAGATTCAACCGTCTCGCAGCTATATTGTCTTGAACAGCTCTTTCATCATCATTCAGTTGTAGACTTTCCAGATGTCTTTGAGATTCAACTATCTCATCTTCATCTTGGTTGATTGCTCTTACTTCAGCTTCAACATAGGGACTCTTTTGCATAGTTGGTTGATTCATCTTGTCAGCTAACTCTTTAATGTCTTCTCTATTCACATTTGGTTTATCAAAATCACATGGATAGACTCTTCTGTGACCATAGTCCTCTTGTTCAACACTCTATAGATTTTGCTTTCAAATTGAGTATCCCAAAAAGATACCTTCATCGCCTTTAGCATCAAAAGCCTTCAAATTATCTTTGTCATTGTTGTGGATGAAGCATTTACATCCAAATATCCTGAAGTACCCAACATTTGGCTTTCTCCTGTCCAGATTTCATAGGGAGTCTTGGTTAATTGCATGTTAATCATGCATCTATTTTGAGTGTAGAATGTTGTGTTAATGGCTTCAGCCCAAAATCTCTTAGGCAATCCAAATTTTCACTAACATGGTCCTTGCGGCTTCCTTGAGAGTTTTGTTCCTTCTTTCAGCTACTCCATTCTGCTGTGGAGTTCTTGCCGCAGATAACTCATGAGCAATACCATTTTTAACACAATACTGAGTAATTATCCTATTGACAAACTCAGTTCCTCTGTCAGACCTTATCTTTATAATGGTTTGGCTCTTTTCATTTTGAACTCTTTTCATCAGCTGAGGTAACTTCTGCAAAATTTCCTTCTTTTTGCACATGAAGATTGTCCATGTATATCCTAAATAATCATCTACCACCTCTAAGGTGTATTTCTTTCCACTTATGTTGGTTGGTTCAACTGGACCAAATAGATCCATATGCAACAGATGTAATATCCTTGTTGAAGAAGGACTTGGCTTGTCTTTAAATGAAGATTTTATTTGCTTTCCCATCTGGCATGCATCATATACGCTTTTTTTCTTGTACACTAAGTCTGGAAATCTTTCTACAAGATGACTTCTTGCAAGCTTGTTGATTGTCTTGAAATTCAGATGACTCAGCTTCTTGTGCCACAACCAACTTGATTTGGCCGTGCTCTTTGCTAACAGACAAGTGTTTGGTGTGGCAGTAGACCAATCTACCATATACATATTCTTCTGTCTTGATCCTTGCAACACTATTTCATTTGATTCAGCATCTTTGATCTGGCACACTCCCATATTGATTCAACATTATAGCCCTTGTCACAGAGTTGACTGGTGCTTAACAGGTTGAAGTTGAGGCCTTCAACATAAGCAACATCTGTGATTTCCAATCCATTCTTCTTAAGAGATCAGGTGCCTTTGATTTCCCCTAAAGCTTCATTTCCTCCAAATATAACTTTTGCACCTCTAATCTCCTTGAATCTTGACAGGTTTTTCTTGTTTCCTGTCATATGTCTGGAACAGCCACTATCCATGTACCAGGTTCCTTGGCACTCAGTTGTTCCTTGATCCTGCAATCAAGGAAATTAGATTTTAGGTACCCATACTTGCCTGGGTCATGAGGGGTTAGTGCTATAAGATGATCCAACCAACCTATAGCCAAAGGACTTGATTCTAAGAGGTTGCCATCTATCAGTTCCATAATCATAGTGCACATTTGCAAATTTCTTGGGGGTTTTAAGTTCATACAGCTGTCTCTTTTGTCTGTATGCCTGTGAGTGTGTTTTAGCGATTGCTTTCTTGGGATATTTGTGATATTTCTGAGTGTAGTGCCTGGGTGCATATGTGTGCCGATAATATCTCTTTTCCCTTTGAAATGACCTTTGATGAGGTTTAGGTCTTTGCCATTTAGGTTTGTATTCCATTGGTCTTTGCTGATATTTTACATTGTACCAATCAGCTTGGCTTGGGTAGTTTCTACCATTCCCATCATATGTGTTTCTCTTATGAAAATTCTGGGGGTTTTGGTAGCTCTGTTTATTTTTGACAGAGTACTTTCTATTTGGAGTTTGCTAAGGAACTCGGCTGGATTTCTTCTCAGCTATCCTCTCTGCATACTCAACTGGTTGTTTTCCTTTTCCTTTGTATCCAAGGCCAGTTTGTTTGTGATTGTGCTTAGGAGTGAATGTGGGTGCAACAATTGGTGTTTTGGATTTTTGAGATGCTTCATTGCTTGAAGATCCTTTTTCCAACATCACTTTTGGAGTTTGACTGTGCACAAAGGTATTGAATCCTATGCCTGTCTTATCTCCACATTCTTTTTGACTCATGATAAGATCATCCAATGATTTGGATGCCTTTGTATATGAGGCAATCACATTTTTAGATCTTTTTCCCTCCTATCTATAGCAGCTATCTCTGCTCTCATTTTGGCATTCTCAGCCTTCAGCTCTGTGTTCTCAACAGCTATGTGACTTAGAGTACTCAGCTCCTTAGTCAGCTATGAGTTTTGGCTTTTGAGCTGACTGTTTTCCTCATTTAGAAGTGTGTGTGAGGATCTAATATGCTCAAAGTCTTTCATCATTTTGCCTAATGAATCATAAAGATCAGTGGGTGATGAAGTGTGTGTATCACAACCACTATCACTTGAATCTGAATGAGATGAGTTAGAGTGTACCTCATCTTCTTGGTCTGGTTGATCTTGTTCTCTAGCTATAAGACAGATCATGGCTTCTTCTTCAGAATCACTTGAGTAGTCAGCTTCACTACTTTCTCGAGTCACGCTTCTTTGGACTTAGTGTCTCAAAGCTCAAAGAAAAGATGGCTTTCTTCTTTTCCTGTCTTGTTTCTCTGAAGACTTTTCTTTCTTCTTCATTCCTATATTTGTTAACAGGTGGATAGGAGCAATCGATTGCAAAATGTCATGTTTGTCTGCAATTCCAACACAGGTTCTCAGCTCTTTGGTCAGCTCTCTCTGTTCTTGGGTTATCAGCTCTCTGATATTCAACCCTTTGATGCTCACCTCTCTTGGGTGGCCATATTCCCTTGACTTGGAGGGAGCTAAATGTCTCCTACGGGTTTCACCCTTGTTTCTTTTATAGTTCTTATTGAATAACTTGTTGAATCTTTTGACCATTAGGGCAATCTCCTCCTGGTCTATGGCTTCCTTTGGTTCAGCTCTCTTTCCATCCTTGACTATCAGTGCAGCTTTCTTGGGTACAACTGTCTCCTCTTGATCTTTTCTTCTCAGCTCAAACTCATAGGCTTTGAGGTCTGAGAATAGCTCATGATTGGATGTTTTTGAGAGGTCCATTGAATGTCTTAGATCCATAGTTTTCATTTCCCATTCAGCTGGAAGGCTCCTCAAGATCTTCATACACATCTCCTTCTGTGTGTATTCCTTCCCAAGAGATGAAAACTCATTTGTTATTTCAGTGAATCTTGTATCCAGCTGATCCATAGATTCTCTTGCAAACATTTAAAATTTTCAAATTTTTGAACAGCAATAGATAACTTATTTTCTTTAATTTTCTATGTCTGATCCTTTACAAATTAAAGTCAGCTTATTCCAGATTTCTTTTGTTGTTTTGCAAGATTTGACTTTGTTGAACATCGTTTTGTCCTAAGTCTTGTAGCGTATGTCCTTGGCCACATTGTCCAAGTTGTATCTTTTTCTGTCATCATTCGTCCACTCAGTCCTTGGTTTTTCAACCATGGCTGGTCTTTCTTCAACAGTAGCTTCCTCTCCTTCACCGCAATGCTTCTTCTTACTACCAGTGTTCACTTTCAATATTTGCAGTAGCCCATCCTCTATCACAAGCCACATTTTATCGTGTAGAGCAGACAGATGAGCCTGCATACGAATTTTCCAGTCATCAAATTCCTCAATAGTGAACATAGGAATGCGTGTTTCATCGAGCCTTCCGCACTGGTTACTGAACTAGATCTCTATCTTTTCAAAAGGTTTTAACATTTGTATTTTTCAAAGTCTTTCATTTTTCAAGCAAAGTTATTATCATGGAAGCAAATCTAACACGCATTCCTATGTTCACTGTTGAAGAATTTGATGATTGTAAAATACGTATGCAGGCCCATCTATCTGCATTACATGATGAAATGTGGCTTGTGATAAAGGATGGGCCACTGCAAATACTTAAAGTCAACACAAACATCGTAGAGCGATTGCAACAAGAGAGGAGAAGAAGGCTCTGCATTGAAGCAAGACCAACCATGGTTGAAAAACCAAGGATCGAGTGGACTAATGAGGATAGAAAGAGATAGAACCTGGACAATGTGGCCAAGGATATTCTCTACAAGACATTGGACAAAGCCATGTTCAATAAAGTCAAATCTTGCAAATCTGCAAAAGAGATTTGGGAAAAGTTGACCTTAATTTGTGAAGGATCAGAACAAATTAAAGAAAATAAATTAACTATTGCTAATCAGAAATTTGAAAATTTCAAAATGCTTGCAGGTGAAACTCTGGATCAGCTGGATGCCAGATTTACTAAGATTACAAATGAGCTTTCAGCTCTAGAGAAAGAGTATACACAGAAGGAAATGTGTATGAAGATCTTAAGAAGCCTCCCATCTAAATGGGAAATGAAGGTTATGGCCCTGAGACATTCAATGGACCTCTCAAGAACATCTTGTTGGAAAAATGTTTTTATCAAGATTTTGATGATTTTGTTTAAATGAGTTTTTATACCAAAACAATGTTTATAAATATTGTCCAAATGCTCCTAAATGATTTAAAATGTTTTTACTAATTTTTGGAGTATTTATTAGAGTTTATTATTCGATAAAAATTGGACAATACTTTTGTTGATTTTGTGTTAATTGGTTTTTACACCAAAACAATATTTTAAATGTTGTCCAAATACTCCCAATTGATTTAAAATGTTTTTACTAATTTTTTGGAGTATTTCTTGAAGTTTATTTTTGATAAAAATCGGACAACACTTATGTTTTGTGATCAACCTGTCGCCTAAAAAGGGCAACCCGTACTGAAAGTCGAAACACATGTGAAAAACAAAACTGGGAAATGAAAGAGACAGGTCGGCCGGTCGACCAGGGTGTCGACCGGTGTGGTCGACCGGTGTTTGCAAGTTTGCCTAACGTCAGACTCTTTTCTGTATTGAAATTTTGAGAGGGCAACCGGTTGACATAGGGGCGACCGGTCGGACACCCCGTCGACCGGTCCCCCTGTGCAAGATAGTGCGATCTAAATTTAAATTTCTATCTCTACGCGACCGTTTGACCTATGTTCTTTGACAGCAAAATTCAAACCGTTGGACAACCATTATCAGCAAGATTTACTTTATCAATTTTGTACATTATTTCTACATCTTGTGATCTTCCTTTTGTAGACAAAAGTGAAGATGGAGAAGCCTATGTTGCAGATCCAATCTTGGAGACTCTCCTATAAATAGAGGATGATTTGAGGACACAAGTGAACAATAACACACAAGCAAATACACAACAAGAAATCACAGAAATTTCTAAGCTTTCATATTCAACACTCTTGTTGTATTTATAGCCTAAGTATTTCACTTTCACATCTTGAGGTCTAGGCTTGATTCTTGATTACACTTGCACTCATAATTGTAATATTCGTTATTGAGTTGTAATCTCGATTTTGGTCATCATTCAACACAAGATATCCTTGTGAGTATTCTTGTGGAAAGAATACACATGGGTGATCTAGGTGATAAGTGTTTCAAGAGTGTGGTGCTCTTGAGGTGTTGAAGAATTTGGTGTTCTTCAAGGTTGAAGATTGTGGTAATATTCAAGGTGCCGTTGGAGATTGTGGTAATCTTCGAGAGATTGTGGTAATCTCAAAGGTGGTGGTGTAGAAGAGTGTGGTGCTCTTCAAGGTGATGTTGTAAGGTGTTGTATTAATTTTGGTAATTAATAAAATCTTTTTTCTTTTTAAAATCCATCCCGGATATACTGGGGTGGTAGAGGATTAGGCCCTAGGTGGGTTAAACCTCTATAAATCGACGCGTGTTATTTACTTCCCGCACCTTTATTATTGTCTTGGCTTATTTGTTTCAAAAAAAGAGGGCATAATCGAAAAGATGGAGATAATCTATTCACCCCCCCTCTAGATTATCGTAGCCGCTTGGACTTACACATCTAACCATGAGCTATTCTCAGACCTCAAAGCATATGAGTTTGAGCTGAGAAGAAAAGAACAAGAGGAGACAGTTGTGCCCAAAACAGCTGCATTGATGGCCAGTGATGGAAATAGAGTTGAGCCAAAAGAAGCCATAGACCATGAGGAGATTGCCCTGATGGTTAAAAGATTCAACAAGTTCTTCAATAAGAACTATAAAATAAATAAGGGTGAAACCTCCAGAAGACATTCAGCACCCTCAAAAGCAAGGGAAGATAGGCTACCCAAGAGAGCTGAGCATCAAAGAGCTTATTATTAAAGAGTTGATAATCAAAGGACAGACAGAGCTGATCAGAGAGCTGAGAACCTGTGTTGGAATTGCAGAAAACCAGGACATTTTGATGTTGACTGTTCCTATCCACCAGTCAACAAGTAAAGAAATGAGAAAGAAAGAAAAGTCTTCAGAGAAAGAAGACAGGAAAAGAAGAAAGCCATGTTGGTCGCCGAGATCACGAGAGCCAGCCCAAGTGCAAAGAAGCAGCAGACTCATATAGTAGTGAAGCAGACTACTCAATTGATTCTGAGGAAGAGGCCATGATCTGCCTTATGGCTAAAGAACAAGAACAAGAAGATGAGGTACACTCTAACTCATCCTATTCTGATTCAAGTGATAGTGAATGTGATACACACACTTCATCACCAACTGATCTTTATGATTCATTAGGAAAAATGATGAAAGATTTTGAACACATTGTTGGGAAATTTATTTATTAGATTTTGATGAATGCCATGTAAAACTTAGACTAGAAAGTTGGCACCCCATTTTCCTTGTAATTTGTAATGTAATAGATAGGGTTGTACGAAGGAGTATTATGCCGGGAAATACAAAAGTCAACCAAAGACAAAATCAAGAACATCAAGAACATGAAGGAGTATCAAGAACAAGATACAAAGATACAACCGCAGTGAAGTGTCACCAAGTCAACTCAAGAAGCCAAGTCAAGTTGAAGTGACAGATGAGTCATTCAATCATTGGAGCAGACTCAAGTCACCCGGGGAAAGGCAAAATTGCAAAGAGGAGTTAACTAAAAAGAATCCGTTGCACGTAAGTCAAGAATATTACCTAAACAAGTAATACTTCCATGTTGTCATGTCTTAAAGTGCTCGATCGAAGCGTGCAAAAGGAATAAACTAATGGGAACCATCGCACCTTGTGTCGACTAAAAAAGTCAATGCTCATTTAATACGAGAAAATGTCAAAATCAAGGACTGCAACAAGACAAGCCAACGAACACAAGTGAGTTTTGAAAATCAGCCTATCTCTTCAACGGGCAGATTTTTGAAAGTTCACTATAAAAGGCTGAGGAATCACTTTGAGAATAGGTTACCTTGATGACTTGAACCACGAACATTCAAGCTATTATTCGAACTGTAACCTGCAAAATATTCTCAAGTTATTCAAGCAAATCCTCAAGCCTAAATTTCGAAGGAAATCAATCCAACACCAAGCTATGAAGGAAAGACAACTTCAAACTGTTGAAGAGGAAACTTTTGAAGAATCAAAAGGAGTCTACATTCCAATGAGGACTGTAGAAAGGTTCAAGGTCGAACCAGCCGAATCAAGTTGGTTGTAGCACAAGAAACTGAGTCATCTGAATTTCAAGACAATTAACAAGCTTGCAAGGAGTAATCTTGTAGAAGGACTACCAGACTCAGTGTACAAGAAGGAAAGTGTTTGTGATGCATGCCAGATGGGAAAGCATATCAAATCATCATTCAAAGAGAAGTCAAGTCCATCTTCAACAAGGATATTGCATCTGTTGCATATGGATCTATTTGGTCCAGTTGAGCCAGCTAGCATAAGTGGGAAAAAATACACTCTAGTAGTGGTGGATGATTATTCAAGATATACATAGACAATCTTCATGTGTAAAAAGAAGGAAACTTTGCAGAAGTTACCTCAACTGATGAAAAGAGTTCAAAATGAGAAGAGTCAAACCATTATTAAGGTAAGATCTGATTGAGGAACTGAGTTTGTCAATGGAATAATAACTCAGTACTGTATTGAAAATGGTATAGCTCATGAATTATCTGCAGCAAGGACTCCACAAAGAGAATGGAGTAGTAGAAAGAAAAAGCAAACTATCAAGGAAGTCGCAAGAACCATGTTAGTCAAGTGGATTGCCAAAAAGATTTTGGGGTCAAGCTATCAATACCGCATGATATACTCAAAATAGATGCATGATAAATAGATCACGACAAAAACTCCCCGTGAGATTTGGACGGGAGAAAGCCAAATGTTGCATATGTTAGAATATTTGGATGTAAATGCTTCATCCACAATAATGGCAAGAATAATCTAAAGGCTTTTGATGCCAAAGGCGATGAAGGTATCTTTTTGGGATACTCAAATTTGAAAGTAAAGCCTATAGAGTCTTTGAACAAGAGGACTATGGTCACATAAAGTCTATACATGTGGTTTTTGATGAACCCAATGTAAATGGAGAAGACATAGAAAAGTTAGTTGATAAGTCGAATTAGCCAACTATGCGAGAAGAGTCCATATGTTGAAGTTGAAGCTAGAGTAATCAATCAAGATGAAGGTGAAATAGTTGAATCTCAAAGACAATGGAAAATTTGCAACTAAGTGATGATGAGAGAGCTTCTCAAGACAACACAAAAGAAGACGACTAAACCCATCCGACTTACTCCAACCGATGTGAGATGGTGAGAAACCATCCACCGAGCTAGTCATTGGAGATGTAAGAGATGGTGTAAAAACCGATCCGAGCTCAACAAGAAGCAATGTTCACTTGTTTTATTTCCCAAAATAGAGCCAAAAGATGTGTCTCAAGCATTGGATGATACTCATTGGATACAAGCAATGCAAGAAGAGCTCAATCGGTTTGAAAGGAACAAAGTATGGGAATTGGTGCAAAGACCAACCCATCAAAATGTTATTGGAACAAAATGGGTTTTTAGAAACAAAATGAATGAAGAAGGTTCTATGGTAAGAAACAAAGCAAGATTGGTAGCCAAAGGGTATTGCCAAGAAGAAGGTATAGATTTTGATGAAACATTTTCTCCTGTTGCAAGATTAGAAGCAATAAGGATTTTTCTTGCCCATGCTGCACACAAGAACTTCACTGTATATCAAATGGATGTGAAAAGTGCATTCTTAAATGGATTGTTGGAAGAAGAATTCTATGTTGAGCAACCTCCGGGGAATTGAGCAGAAGACTCTTGGAGATAAGGTATACAAGCTCAAGAAAGCTCTATATGGATTGAAACATGCACCTAGAGCATGGTATGATACATTATCTCAATTTCTGACAAATAATGGATTCACCAAAGGCAAAGCGGACAGAACACTCTTCAGAATTCAAGATGGAGAGAGTATACTGCTTGTTCAGATATATGTGGATGACATTATTTTTGGATCCACAAACAAGGAACTATGTGATAAGTTCTCAAACCTCATGCAAGGTAAATTTGAGATGAGTATGATGGGAGAGCTGACATTCCTTCTAGGACTTCAAGTCAAACAGCTGAAAGATGGAACCTTCATAAGTCAGACAAAGTATACCAGAAATTTAATGAAGAAATTTGGTATGGAAGAGAAGTCTTCTGTAAAGATACCAATGAATACATCACTCAAAATGGACATGGATGCAGATGGCAAGCATGTGGATCAAACCAGATACTGAGCACTTATTGGATCACTGCTCTATCTCACAGCAAGTAGACCAGACATCACCTTTGTTGTAGGTGTATGTGCAAGATTCCAATCTGCTCCAAAGGAAAGCCATATGACTGCAACTAAGAGAATCCTAAGATATTTGAAGGGATGCCAAGAAGTCGGCTTGTGGTATCCAAATGAAGGTGGATTCAAGCTAATTGGCTACTCAGACTCTGACTATGCTGGATGTAGAGTTGACAGAAGAGTACTTCAGGTACATGTCAAATGCTTGGAAACAAATTGGTTTCCTGGTTTAGCAAGAAGCAAAATTCAATAGCCACGCCTGTACAAACCGAAGGTTGAGTACATAGGCTGCGGGAAGTCATTGTTGTGCCCAAGTCTTATGGATGAGACAACAGCTGAGAGATTATGAAATTGAAGAAAAAGAGATTCCAATTATGTGTGATAACACAAGTGCTATTGCAATCACTCAAAATCCTGTGTTGCATTCAAGAACAAAGCACATTGATGTCAGATATCATTTCATAAGAGATCATGTTGAAAAGAAAGACATCACCTTGGAATACATCTCAACTGACAAACAGTTAGCTGACATATTCACAAAGCCATTGTGTGAATCAAGATTTGAAGAACTTAAGCATGAGCTAGGGTTAATTGAGCTGAGTTGACACTCAGAAGACTCAAGGAGAAGAGATGAAAAATGAAAAGATGAAAATAGAGCAGAACGTGTGAATCAACTAAGTGAATCAGCCATATCGGAAAGTCAGCTGTATCGAGTTAGCTGACAGCTGAGTCACTACATGAATAGAGAGAAGAAGAGTTGAGTCAGCTAAGGAGTAAGTTGAATTATTTATGAGCTAAGTGACAAAACACATCGTTTTTAATAAGCGGGAATGTTTTTAAAGATGATGTCGCATAATAATAATGACTGTATAGTCAAAAACGCACGACAAAGCCTATGATTGGATATAAATGTTGCCGTATTAAATGCGAGAAATGAAATCGAGTCGATCTTGATCAAATTTCAAAAACCAAAAGCATGTCCTTTCATAACCCATATATACTATTTTGTTCAGTTTCTCTCTCACATTACTCAAAAATTGTTCATCTCTCCAAAAGCAAAGAAAGCTTTTTTCTCTCAAAACCCTACCAAATCTTCAGAGCAAGTTCGTCCGTTAAAAACTCAGAGAAATGGCATCAACCTACGATTTCACCAAGATAGGGAAGCAAATCCACAAAGTGTTTCTACCATGGATTTCGAAGGGATGGTTAAATAGGGTTTCGATGAAACCCTTGTGAAGAAGATAGCCGACAAAATCGAGAAATCTGGACTAAAACCCTTTCTCATGATGGAGTTCCAGATGACATACGTTGAGGAAGTAGCACGTTCTCGTGAACGCCGAGGTTCATGACGAAGGCATCAAATCCTCTGTTCACGGAAAGGACTTCATCATCACTGCTGAAGATCTAGCGGAGCATTGTTTGCTATCGTCAGAAGGAGTGCCGGAGATATTTGAGGCTGATGTAAACTTGGCTGCTGCATGGAAGGAAGTGGCCAGACCTGAATGTGCTACGAAGGTGGTTTACACAAATAAGAAGAAGTCATTGAAGGAAGATTATCATAAGTCTGGATATCGTAGCCAAATGTGTAGATATAAAATTTGGAAGCTTTGATCACAGCTGTCCAAAACCAAGCGATCGTCATGGGCCGCGATCATGGAGGAGAAGAAGGTAAACTGGGCTTAGTTTGTGTGCGGCAGACTCGCGAGAATGTTAAAACAAGTCCTTCAGGGCGATGGATCATTCGGAGGATCCTCGGGTTATGGCCTTGTAGTTGGCGGTTGATGGAGATGAAGGGTGTTCCACTCCGACATGGAAAGGCATTCCATGTCAACAAGAAGATTTTCCGATCAAATCTCTCAGGAGCCCAAAAGAGAGCTTACGCCAAGAGGGTGGACACCAGCGAGGGGAATCAGCTGATCCCGAAGAAACATTTGTTACTACCCCTCCGAAGAAGAAAGATGCCCACGCAGCTGCGAAGAAGCCAGCTGCCCCAGCCCAAAGAAAGAAAGAAGAAAACTGCACTTGCCCCTGCATCCGTGTCTCCTTCCCCTGCAGCCGAGGCGGAGAAAGAACCTCAAATACCTTCTCTAGCCATCAAGAAAAAGAGAGACGCTGCCAAGAAAGGCTACTCGGACAAATAAGGATGCACGCCCCGCCGCCTGAATCTGAGGAAACCATATCCGAACCAAATTCCTCTAGTAAGGACCAAAAGAAGAAGACTCATCAAGCATTCAACTTGAGAAGACAAATCGAGTCCGCAACTCACCGGAAAAAGATCTTCGAGATGCCGGAGAAGTGCGATCTCGAGAGTTATTGATGAAACCCAAGTCTCATTGAGGCCGATCAGCAGAGGCAAATTGAAGACCAGTCTAGAACAATTTGAGAACAAGAAGCGCCGAGACAAAGAAAATCCCCATCAGGATCGTGTCTCCACATGCCCCGTCTTTGCTTTGAAGGAGTTGAGCGTATGTTACCTTCTATTCACGAAAAGGAAGGGCAACAAGGAGAAGATGATATGATCATGCTCTCTCCACCACATCCAGACATCCAAAATCGTCTGAGAGAATGGAGGAATTGGAAGCTTAGTCGATCAAGGGAGCAGTTCGTACACCCTGAATTAATCGAGGAATAAGAAGAATTGATGAACTTCCTCGGATTGACCACAGTGGTCCAGGCACTTGATGAAGAGAACTGCCTAGATATCCTGCAGATCTTCAAGGAAAAGGAGAATGAGAGATTAGCAGAGGAAGTTGAAGCTCGTGAGAAGGCCATCATTTGTCCTCTCACTAGAACCACTGACCATACTCATCCTCATCTCGACATACTCTCAGACAGTGATGTGGACTTCGACCTCGTTGTTGCACAAGAAAAGTTGGACATGCAGTAAGCCATGCGGGAATCCACACTTTGCATGAGAAAGAGCTGATGGAAGGACCATGAGAGTCTTCCAGATCTCAGCTGGAGATTGATCCGTTGGGAGTGGTGCAGCAGATTGCCACTGTTATTGCTGCAACCACTTCCCCAGTACACTCAGAAGACGGATCTAAGGGACATGGCGATGAAACTGGGAACTTGGGGACCCAAGTCGAGCCAACCCCTGCTGAAGGTGTCTTACCACCTGCCCCCACGGCTGAACACTCAAAGGACACAGCCGGGAGTCTGGAGAAGAGTAACCCCATCACAAGTCACTCAGCTGGTGTGCCAGCTGAGGGGGAAACTCCCTCCACTGCAGCTAGGACGGAGGATGTTGCAGATGACTCCACCTTGAATCTAGGAGGCGAAGTGGAGAAGGAACAAGAAAAAGAAACACAGCAAGTTGTCACTGATGAAGCTCGGACAGTTGAGTCTGTCTCAGCTGAAGTGCCAACTGCTCTGCAGGCTGAGGACGTTGTTGATGCAGTCGAGGCACAAGATGGATCTGCCACGGGAGTTAACACTCTGGGCAATGAAAGTGTAATCCACGGAGTTGAGACTCCTGTGGATGCCACTGCAGAAGACCCTAAGACAGTTGCGCCTGTCGAAGGGATTGTACAAGGCCCCGCTGCAGTTGAGACTGCAGGAGGTAATGAAGGCCTACGGGAGGTTGAGACTTCCCTAAGTAAAAATCAAGGCGATAAGAGCATTCCTCGTACCATCATTGCTGATTCATAGGAGGAAATCAGTGCTCTTCATGACTCCCAGGATGATCCTGATACAACTTTCCTGGGATCTGCAGATGAAGCTGAGTCTACTCCAACTGAACATCACAAAGACTCAGCTGAGGAAGCTCTATGCCGGAATTTAAGGCTGCTCATCAAAAGTTCAATTTTGATGATGAGCCTAGCCTTCAAGACTCATCCTCGTCCAATGACGCTAATGGTGCAGCTGAGGACACGCAAATTCATTTAGCGAAAACCATTGAGGTCAAGAAGGCTGTTAAGACAGTGAGGCTCGTCACCGCCAATCATCTCACCAAGGCCCAGTTGAGACCGAGTCATCTGCGCAGGCTCCCAAAGCTGCCGCAGGCTCAACTCAACCTAAATCATCACAAGCACGAACAGCTGAATCCTCAATTCCATATGTGCGTGATGATGCGTTTGAACAAAATTTTCCTTTCCAGATTGAGTTGCCCGACCTTGAAGAAGAAACAGCTCGTGAACAGCATCATTTCAATGTTCGACCAGATCCTCGTCATTCCCACCGACTCCATTGCCCCATAGATTTTAATTTCGATGTTGCTTGGCCGCCAATGGCAAACCGAAGTGATCACGAGGTATGTGAGGTATTCAAGACAATACTCGGTGAGATTGAAAAGATTGAATGGCACCAAGCTTCACTTGATATGCGATTGGACAGTAGAGATGCCACCCTCACAACATATTTAAGAGGGATTATGATAAGGATACGGGAATGGTGTCAGCAGCAGAGTACAATGCAGCTCAAATAGGTTCGATACTTTAAGGCATTGTACAATAAAATTCTGGTCTGGAGCGCCGATAATGTTGACATGAAGACAAGGATGCAAGAAAATATTGATAGGATGCATGTCTCTCATACCACTGAAATGGAACTGCTGCGAGAATTTCATCGAAAAGAACTTCTGCGCGTAGAGGAGAATATGAATGAAAAGTTCAGCCTTCTTATGGTCTGAAATGAAGTAGTGGCGGCGAATCAAAAGCCACCCACTCGGAAATTTGAACAAAGATACATACTTCGGAGAATCCAAGCAAGACTCAGCTATCAGCCGCCTAGATTTCATGCTTACTAGCATGTTTCGAGGGGTTCCTCTCTCCTTTGATGATGCCAAAAAAGGGGAAGAGATCAGCTGTGGAGAAAGAGAAAGTGGTCAAGAATCGAGAAAGAAAAGGACGCTTGAGATGTTGAGAAGAAGAAGAAAACAACTGAAGAGAAGAAGAAAGAAAAGGGAAAAGCAGTTGAGGGGGAAGGTTCAAAGGACATGACTCTAATGGTTGCTAGAACCCCTTAACAAGGACTTGTCACAGCTGACATAATCAGCAAACTTCCAGTGACTCTGCCGCTCTAGCACTCTGTTGTGCCTATGTCTGAGAAGAGAAAAATCGTAGAAGCAGAGATGAAGGAGGTCGAAAGAAAAATGGATGCCCGTCGCGATGGACATATTGAAACAATAAGAAGGCATTCCTAAGAGAAGAGACACTGATGCTATTTTAGACGTCAAAAACGAGTCTAGATCAGTTGATGAATTCAAAATGCTCGAATCCAAAGGATACTTCGAAGGCATGTCCATGGCCCAAGCCTGGGACTTGTATTGGGAAAAAGGCCTCAAGCTGTGCGAAGAAGGCGACAGCAAAGACTACTAGCGATCACTCTCTTTGGCCACTCCTTGAAAGAAGAAGGCCCCAAGACAATACACGCCCAGATGAAGAGGAAGAAGAAGTGGAGGAAGAGGTTTCGGACCTAGACCTCTACCTAAAAACATCGAATACATTGATCCAGGAAAGAAAGGAGGGATCTATTGGGCTGGATATGACGTAGTAGCCAACATGGAAGTGGCTAGGAAGAATGTTGAATATGTAAAAAGGATTGAAGAAGAAAATAAGAGACAAGATCAGCTGTGGGAAGAGAGTCAACAAAGACAAGAAAGAAAGATAAAAGACAAAGTCCGCTAGAAGAGCCTACGAGAAAAAGAAGCCAGCTGAAGAAGAAAAGAAGATAAAGAGACCAGAGGACGACAGAGCTAAAGAAGAAAGAAGAAGGCAGCGAAGGCGATGAAGTGTTGTTGTCCACCCCTTCATGTATTTTACTATTATCAATACATATATATGTAAGTCTTATGTACGATGAATAAAAGTTATGCAATTTCTATATTTTTGCTTAGATATAGAATACCATGTTGCTCGATACACTTTGTAAACAGCTATGTAAAGGACAAGAATGTTATGATCAATAAAAAGATCGATTTTACATATACATTCTATGTTTCTACATTGTCTGTATGTATCTTTGCTATTTACATTTTGTATATGTTATAAGTTTTGGCATCATCAAAAAGGAGGAAATTGTTGGGAAATTTATTTATTAGATTTTGATGGATGCCATGTAAAACTTAGACTAGAAAGATGGCACCCCATTTTCCTTGTAATTTGTATTGTAATAGATAGGGTTGTACGAGCTGAGTCAAGTCAGCTATGCCTGGAAATACAAGAAGTCAACTGAAGACTAAAATGAAGACTCCACTGTGGAACAGCTGAGTATGGCAAGGAGGAGAAGTCAAGAACACGACTGAAGGAGTATCGGCTAAGATACAAATTGCAGAAGTGTCACCAAGTCAACTCAAGAAGCCAAGTCAAGTTGAAGTGACAGATGAGTCATTCAATCATTGGAGCAGACTCAAGTCACCCGGGGAAAAGGCAGCTGCAAAGAGGAGTTAACTGAAAAGAATCCATTGCACAGAAGTCAATAATATTACCTAAACAAGTAATACTTCCATGCTGCCATGTCTTAAAGTGCTCAGTCCCAGAAGCGTGCAAAAGGAATAAACCAATGGGAAGCACTGCACCTTGTGTCAGACTCTGAAAAGTTGAATGCTCATTTAATACGAGGAAATGTCAATATCAAGGACTGCAACAAGACAAGCCGACGAACACAAGTGAGTTTTGAAAATCAGCCTATCTCTTCAACGGGCAGATTTTTGAAAGATCACTATAAAAGGCTGAGGAATCACTTTGAGAATAGGTTACCTTGATGACTGAACCACGAACATTCAAGCTATTATTTGAATCAGAACTTGCAAAATATTCTCAAGTTATTCAAGCAAATCCTCAATCCTAAATTTGAAGGAAATCAATCCAACACCAAGTCAGAAGGAAAGACAACTTCAAACTATTGAAGAGGAAACTTTTGAAGAATCAAAAGGGTCTACATTCCAAGGAGAGGACTCAGAGAGAGGTTGAAGGTCGAACCAGTCTCAATTTATTAGAGGGCTTCGTGATCAAATCCAAGAAGCTTGAGCAAGTGAGTCAAGTAGCAAGCGGCCGCCGTGAAGAAGGTGAGTCGAACGAGAGCGGTTAGCCGTGTGACCAAGGCATCTCCGATGAGTCCCAAAGGATCAAGTCGGATGTGTGATCAAGACTTCAGATCCTGGACCGATAACCACTTAGTACTCGATCAATACTTAGTGGATTCCTCCAGGAGTTGGAGAAGAGATGATTAGAAGAATTACCCCATCTTCGAACCTCTATAAAAATTATTGTGTCATTTACATTTCAAAGATTTAATTTCTATATCATTTTATATCAGCTAATAATTTCTATCCAACTGATAATAAACAAAGTGCTAAAAACAAGTGTTAAAACAAACTTAAACCAAATTCAAGGGTGTTAAGTCTTCCACCGAAAATTTCCATCTCAGCCAAGTTAAGTATTAGACTAAACAAATGAGTTATTCTATCAACAACTCAGTTGAGTCTGTTGAGTGGCTAACTCTGCTGGTTAACTAACTTAAACCAAGGGGTGTGAGTAAGGTTTAGAAGGGGGGGCGGTTGAATAAACCTTACCAACTTTTCAAATTTAGTCCTTTTAAATTAGTTCAGAGTTGGCATTTTAAATGAGGAGAAACGGACCGAAAACTCACAAAATGACTAAAGAGTTGAGTACTCTGAGTCACATAGCTGATGTGAACACTAAGCTAAAGGCTGAAAATGCCAAGATCATAGCAGAGTTAGCTGCTACAGAAAAGAGGGAAAAAGATCTTAAAAAATGTGATTGCCTCATTTACAAAAGCATCCAAATCATTGGATGAACTTATTATGAGCCAAAAGAATGTGGAGATAAGACATGCATAGGGATTTAATTCCTTTGTGCATAGTCAAACTCCAATAGTAATTTTGGAAAAAGGATCTTCAAGTAATGAAGCATCCCCAAAACCCAAAACACCAAATATTGCACACACATTCATCCCAAAGCACAATCAAAATCATACTAGCCTTGGATATAAAGGAAAAGAAAAGCAGCCAATTGAGTATGCTGAGAGGACAACTGAGAAGAAATTCAGCTGAGTTCCTCATCAAACTCCAAACAGAAAATACTCTGTGAAAAGCAAACAGATCTACCAAAAACCCCAAAAATTTCATCAGAGAAATACCAATGATGGGAATGGTATAAAATATCCAAACCATTCTGACTGGAATAATGTGAAACATCAGCAAAGACCTATGGAAAACAAGCCAAAAGGCAAAGACCTAAACCTCAAAAAGGTCATTCCAAAAGCATAGAGCATTTATCGGACACATATGCACCCAGCACTACACTCGAAATATCACAACTACCCCAAGAAAGCAATTGCTAAAACACACAAACATGCATATAGACAAAAGAGACAGGATGTATGATCCTAAAACCCCAAGCAATTTGCTAATGTGCTCTATATGGCACTAATAGATGGCAACCGCTTAGAGTCGGACCATTTGGCTATAGGTTGATTGGGGCATCTTATAGCACTAACCCCTCAGGACCCAGACAAGTATGGGTACCGAAAAACTGATTTCCTTGATTGCGGTTCAAGGAATGACCGAAAGTGCCAAGGTACCTGGTACATGGATAGTGGTTGTTCCGGACATATGACAGAAACAAAAAACAACGGTCAAGATTCAAGGAGGTTAGAGGTGCAAAAGTTATATTTGGAGGAAATGAAGCTCGGGGAGATCAAAGGCACATGATCCATCAAGAAAAATGGATTGGAAATCACGGATGTTGCTTATGTTGAAGGCCTCAACTTCAACCTGTTAAGCATCAGCCAACTATGTGACAAAGGCTACAATGTAGGATTCAACATGGGAGTGTACCAGATCAAGAATGCGGAATCAAATGAAATAGTCTTTTTGCAAGGGCAAGGCAAAAAATATGTATGTGGTAGATTGGTCTCAAGCACACCAAACACATGTCCTGCTAGTAAAGAGCACACCGAATCAAGTCAAGTTGGCTATGGCACAAGAAACCAGAAATCACCCGAATTCATGACAATCAACAAGCCTCTGAGAGTCATCTTGTAGAAGGTTTGCCGGACTCGGTATACAAGAAAGAAAGTGTATGTGATGCATGCGAGATGGAAAGCAAATCAAATCTTCATTCAAGGATAAGCCAAGTCCTTCTTCAACAAGAATTTTACATCTGTTGCATATGGATTTATTTGGTCAAGTTGAGCAAGCTAGCATAAGTGGAAAGAAATACACCCTTGTAGTGGTGGATGATTATTCAAGATATACATGGACAATCTTCATGTGTAAAAAAAGGAAACTTTGCGTAAGTTACCTCAACCGATGAAAAGAGTTCAAAATGAGAAGAGACAAATCATTATAAAAATAAGATCCGACAGGAACCGAGTTTGTCAATGGGATAATAAATCGCAGATTGTGTTAAAAATGGTATTGCTCATGAGTTATCTCACAAGGACTCCACATTAGAATGGAGTAGTTGAAAGAAGGAATGAACTCTCAAGGAAGTTCGCAAGACCATGTTAATCAAGTTGGATTGCCTAAGAGATTTTAGGATGAAGCCATAAATACCACATGATATACTCAAAATAGATGCATGATTAATAGGCAATTGACCAAGACTCCCTATGAAATATGGACAGGAGAAAGCCAAATGTTGGATATTTCGGGATATTTGGATGTAATGCTTCATCCATAATAATGGCAAAGATAATTTGAAGTCTTTTGATGCTAAAGATGATGAAGGTATCTTTTTGGAATACTCAGCTGAGAGTAAAGCCTATAGAGTGCTGAACAAAAGGACTATGGTCACAGAAGAGTCTATCCATGTGGTTTTTGATGAACCTAATGTGAGTGGAGAAGACATTGAAGAGTTAGGCGATAAGTTTGAATAAGCCAAAAGAGTCCCTATGTTGAAGCTGAAGTAAGAGCACTCAACCCAGATGAAGATGAGATAGTTGAATCTCAAAGACATACCGGAAGGTCTACACCGAGTGAAGATGATGAAAGAGCTATTCAAGATAACTTAGTCATGAGAGGCACAATCCAAATTGACTTACTCCAACCTGATGTGAGATGGCCGAGAGACCATCCACCGAGTTAGTCATTGGAGATGTTAGAGATGGCATAAGAACCGATCTAGAGCACAAAGATGAAGCTATGTTCACTTGTTTCATATCCCAAATAGAACCTAAAGATGTGTCTCAAGCATTAGATGACACACATCGATTTAGGCCATACAAGAAGAGTTGAATCAGTTTGAAAGAAACTAAGTATGGGAATTAGTTCAAAGTCCAACCCATCAAAATGTTATTGGTACAAAATGGGTTTTCGAAACAAGATGAATGAGGAAGGATCATTTGAAAACAAAGCAAGATTGGCGGCCAAAGGGTATTGCGAGAAGAAGGTATAGATTTTGATGAAACATTTGCTCCTGTTGCAGGTTGGAAGCAATAAGGATGTTCCTTGCTTATGCTGGACATAAGAACTTCACTGTATATCAAATGGATGTGAAGAGTGCATTTTGTTAAATGGATTATTAGAGGAAGAAGTCTATGTTGAACAACCTCCAGGTTTTGAGCAGAAACTATTAGAGATTAGGTCTACAAACTCAAGAAAGCATTGTATGGATTGAAACAAGCACCAAGAGCATGGTATGATACATTGTCTCAGTTTCTAATTGACAATGGATTCACCAAAGGCAAAGTTGATAGAACACTCTTCAGAATTCAAGATGGAGAGAGTATACTGCTTATTCAAATATATGTGGATGACATCATTTTTGGTTCCACAAACAAAGAGTTGTGTGACAAGTTCTCAAACCTCATGCAAGGCAAACTTGAGATGAGCATGATGGGAGAGCTGACTTTCTTCCTAGGACTTCAAGTCAAACAATTGAAGGATGGAACCTTCATAAGCCAAACAAAGTATACCAGATTTAATGAAGAAATTTGGTATGGAAGAGAAGTCTTCTATGAAGATTTCAACGAATACTTGATCAAGATGGACATGGATGAAGATGGCAAAGTTGTTGATCAAACTAGATATAGAGCCCTCACTGGATCATTGCTCTATCTAACAAAGAAGCGAGCCGTACATCACCTTTGCGGTAGGTGTATGTGCAAGATTTCAATCTGCTCCAAAGGAGAGCCACATGATTGCATCTAAGAGAATCCTAAGATATTTTAAGGGATGCTTTAGAAGTCGGCTTATGGTATCCAAAGGAAGGTGGATTCAAGCTGATTGGATACTCGACTCAGACTATAATCGGATGTAGAGTTGATGAAAACGTGCCTGTACATGTCAAATGCTTGAAATAGATTGGTTTCTCGGTTTAGAAATAAACAAAATTCAATAGCTACAAAATTGGCTGTACATAGTTGCGGGCAGCTATTGTGCCCAAGTCTTATGGATGAGACAAAGAGGTTGTGAGATTATGATGTTGAAGAAAAAGAGATTCCAATTATGTATGATAACACTAGTCTATTGCAATCACTCAAAATCGATGTGCATTCAAGAACAAAACACATTGATATCAAATATCATTTTATAAGAGATCATGTTGAAAAGAAAGACATCACCTTGGAATACATCTCAACGATAAGCGGTTAGGCGACATATTCACAAAACCTTTATGTGAATCAAGATTTGAAGAGCTCAAGAATGAGTTAGGGTTAATTGACCTGAGTTAAGAAACTCGGAAGACTCAAAAGTCGATAAAGAAGATGAGAAAATTGAAAAAGAGCAAGTTTCACATTTCAAAATGAAGAAAAAATTATTCGAGAAGTTAGCTTTATCGAGTTAGCCCGATAGATGAGTTACATTATGAGAAGAGAGAAGCAGAGTTTGAGTCACTTTAGATATAAGTTTAATCATTTATGAGCTAAGTGACAAAAACGCAGTCATTTTAATTAAGCGGGAATATTTTTAAGGATGACGTCAGTGTAATAATGACGCATCGATTACAAAAAGTCCATGACAAAGAAACCATATGATTGGATATAAATGTTTGTTGCATTTAATGTGAGGAATTTAATGCGGTTTTGAAGCTCTAATCTCAACCGTTGATCTCGATCAAAAATTTCAAACTCGGAAAGACGTCCTTTCACGTTCCTTATATACGAAACTTCACTTTCTCTCTCCTCACGCGAAATATTCATCTTCAAGCAATGAAAAAGCATTTTCTCTATAACCAAGTGCAAACCCTAGTTCTTTCAAGCAAGTTTTCTCGCATTTTAATCGGTAGAAACTTCTAAAAATGGCTCCAACTCATGATTTCGCAAAAAAGCTCTCCAAGAAAATCCACACTGTTCTTTAGTAGATTTTGAAGGAATGATCAAATAAAGTGTCGATAAAACCCTAGTCAAGAAGATAGCTGAAAAATTGGAGAAGTCCGGCAAGGACTTTCGACGATCAGTTCACACATACGTACCTTGAAGAGGTA